>JAAGEH010000389.1:6252581-6569633 GCA_011751065.1 Lasiurus cinereus
TCCAGTGCTCCATGCAGCCTGGGTAACTGAGTCTCCAGTGCTCCATGCAGCCTGGGTAACCGAGCCTCCAGTGCTCCATGCAGCCTGGGTAACTGAGTCTTCAGTACTCCATGCAGCCTGGGTAACTGAGTCTGCAGTGCTCCATGCAGCCTGGGTAATCGAGCCTCCAGTGCTCCATGCAGCCTGGGTAACTGAGTCTTCAGTGCTCCATGCAGCCTGGTGTGTTCCCAGGCCCTTTTTATCTAAGTGATCCAAATGCAATCCTCTCCTGAATTTCCCCATTTAATTAAAATCTTGCTGTGTTATGTGCATAGTTTCAATTTAAATAACATTTCTAATATTCTGTTTCTTTATCTTTCAAATGAGGATCATACCTTTCACAGTTCCCTCAAGCATTGTGTGGTCCATACATGGTACTTCACTAATGTTAGAATCTTATCATGAGCATACAAACATTCAACACCCAATGGTAACACAGAAAAGGGCAGCAATATTGCTTGTTTTCTATTGAGTCAATTTCCAGAAAAACAAATGACAGGGAGGAGGAGAGAAATGCTGACTGTTAATGCACAAATGCAACCACTTTTATAGGCTGGGACTAGAACCTTGATCCAGGCTGCTTACTAAAGTGGGCCTTAATTTAGACTGCCAGTTCCATGAAAGGAAAGTAGGCACATTATGGAAAAACGTTTCATTTAACCTGCATCTGTTTCAGATGTGTTAGTTGGAGCTGAAAGGAGTAAGTACGCAAGCTGAGAATCTATTGATTTAAGCATTGTTCTCTTTCTTCCTACCACTTTCTCATTGTTCTTGCCTTTTTATTTGCTCTTCAGACCTCTGTTACTTAATGAGTTTGCATCTTCTTTGAATTCTCCACCAGGATGCTTATTTCCTGATCAAGGAAAGTTCATTAACGTGTACAATATGGAGACTTGGGATAGAAATTTCCAGAGCAATGGATATGCTTCTTGTCACAGTCTTTTAGTCTTTCCCATCCTCTGGTCTCTGTACTGCTTTTTGTTTTTAGGGAAAGTTCAAGAGCAAGTCTGGAAAGAAAAAAAAAGCAGGGAAAAGCTGGAGAGTATTGTGTAAAGGTAGAGGGTCCATTAGAATTTAAGAACAGAATTAAAGTTGCAGCTAGAAATCTTGACATGTACAACATTTTTTTTAAGTATGCTTCCCACACTTGGAGATTTCATTCATTCAAACCATTTTAAAAGAAATGTGAAGACTGGCATTTGGTCACCAGCCTTTTTTTTAAAATATATTTTATTGATTTTTTACAGAAAGGAAGGGAGAGAGATAGTCAGAAACATCAATGAGAGAGAAACATTGATCAGCTGCTTCCTGCACACCTCCCACTGGGGATGTGCCCACAAACATGGTACATGCCCTTGACCAGAATCAAACCTGGGACCCTTCAGTCCGCAGGCCAACGCTCTATCCACTGAGCCAAACTGGTTTTGGCTGGTCATCACCATTTTATTTTCTTTCCCTGAGAACTGTAATGAGCATGCAGAATAAACCTTTATCATCTTAAGTCACAGAAATCTCAAGTTATTTAAAACAGAGAGGACAGAATATTAGTGTAGTACCCTAATATAACCAACCGCAAAGTAAGAAAGATACAATCTTAAAATAAGGGACAGTCTTTTGAGTTGAATAAATTTGTCTCTCTGTAAAATTTCTATGTGGGTCCTCTAAAAAATTTTAAATTTTATCCAGGGACTGGTGAAATATCTCTCTCCCCCATTAACTAATAAGCAAATTATGGATAACTATGAATTACTGGTGTAAATCAGTCCTTATACTGAGAGTTATTTGTGCCTGATTTCTTCTTTCTTGTAACTTTTGCCCAATTACCCAGCCAGATGTGCATTCTTTCTGAGGCCCCTTCCTTCTTGGTCTGGACCTGATCTTCAACTGTTGGCACATTCTGCCTTCTCACTTTCTGGCTCTTTGTTCCCCATGAGATATTAATAACGATATTGAATACCATCACGCTGCAGTTCATCCATCAGTTTAACCTTACATCTCCCAAGAACGTAAGATATAGCCCCACTGCTCTCAGGTTGAAAGTTAGTTTTTACAAATCACTGTGACCAGTTACTTGCTAAGGCAGGGAACTTTGACAGCCGTAACAGAATGTTTCTGTGGATAAAAGGCAGTGGGGGAATGGCTGAAGCCATCTTTTTAAAGAGAATCAATGTATGTCAGCTGCTTTACCACCTTTAACGTTTTGTATACCAACATACATTGGTAGCTAGAACTAAAGTCTCTTATAAATACCTCTCCTCAGACCCCTTTCCTCCAACAAATATCTTAAAATAACATAAAAAAGTGATCCCAATGAACAATGTTAACCAACAATAGGAATATCATTTAAAAATTCTTTATGCTTATCCTTATTAGTTAACTGACATTCCTTGTTGGGGAGCTATAGCAAGCAACATGTAAAAAAATTTTGTTAGAATTCTGTTGCTAATAAGTTGGGGTCACACAGGCTTATAGCTATTACATGGTATCTATACAGTTTATTTATAATACATCTTTTTTTAAGACCAAAAAATGGTTGGTCTATATGAATTACTAATTCATATAGACCAACCATTTCGGTCTTTTTCTGTCATTCCTCTTTTGCTATTAACCATGTGGGAGCTGCAAAGCCCATATATTAGGGACATTGCTACTTTTCATTATGAGAGCTTTAATAATGAAAACAGAATAACTGTGGTCAGGGAAGACAAACAAACACAGTAAGACAAATCTCAGGATGAATTCCAGAAATACTAGGAAACATTTATATTATCATATCTGGAAATTTCATTCAGAGGAAAATTAATTCTAAATTAGTTACCCTTTAATCTTTCCCCCTGAAAAGAAAAGGTGGTGAAAATCATGACTTGGGAAACCCAGACAAAATTTCCTTCATGTACTCGACTTAGAAAATCCTCATGTCCTTGCTTGTTGTTTCATATCTAATGGCAAGGAAGTAATCAACTGTCTTAATTTCAAAGAAAGTACTTAAAACATTGCTCTTTCCTAACGATTGACCTATAAAACTGAAGTAGCAATGGTAAGAAAAGTATTATTTAAGTAGAAGGAGAGAAAAGTTAAAATATTTTAATTTCATTATTTATTGATCAATTCACATGCCAGTTCAGTTACTTTCAAGGTTGATGGAGAAGCAGATATGTCTAATATAGTACTCCCTCTTTCTTCAGTGAGTATCAATTCTATAGAGTTAATAAAATAAGATTTCTCAGTTCATTGAGACATATATTTATTGGACATAGCACTTACATTCTTCAGAATTTTATTGGAGTGACTTGGGTTCACTTGAAAGCAGACCTTGAAACAAAGGTTTTCATGCAGGTAATTTACTTGAGAACTGATATCAAAGAACAAGAGTGAGCAGAATAGCAGAGAAAGGAACAGTGTAAGAATGGCTCCTGGACAGGCAACCTCCATGACATATAATACAAGGGATGTAGAGAAGGAGATGTGGCTTTTATAATTAAGTACTGGAGATACAAAATTACTACTCTAAAACTACAGTAAAGAATATAGGCAACCTGTGATTGTGCACCAAATTGTTTCATGGGGTTAATTCACACCTCTGCAGGTGATAAATGGAAATATCTTGAGACATATCTCATTATCATGATGATGTGTGGTGGAGATGAGGGTAGGGGCTATGGATGTGTGAGAGGGGATGCTAATGGCATCTCCTGGGTAGAGTCCAAGGTTGCTGCTAGACATCCCAGAATGTAATGTACAGGGCAGCCTTCCTAATACAAAGAATCTGGCACCACATGCCAATTATGATGCTGCTAAGAAATGCCCCTCAAACATTAAAATGCCCGCATCACTGGGAATCTAGTTGAAATGTGGACTCTATTCAGTTGGTCCAGGGTGGAGCCTAACATTTGGCTTTTTCTCACTAGCTCCCAGGTGATGTTGGCCAGTGGACCACACTGAGTAACAGGGATATGGATAGAAGACTTAAAGGTGAGAGATCAATGACAAGTAGAACAGCTTTATAAGGGGAACCCCTTAGAAAAGGTGGAGTTTCTGATGGCTGATATTTCTCGATAGGTAGGGTCATGAGGAAAAGCACATGCAGTATGAATAAAGAAGTAAGGGTGAAAAAACTTCGATTTCAAGACTTGTTTCATCTTGAACATTACTCTGTGACCCTAAGCAAGTTACATATTCTTTTGGACCTCAGTTTCCATATTGTAAAACAAATACTTCAAAGTATTATTATTTTTCAATTGATTTTAGAGAGAGTGAAGGGGGAGGGAGTGAGGGAGGAAGAGAAAGAGAGAGAGAGAGAGAGAGAGAGAGAGAGAGAGAGAGAGAGAGAGAGATTTGTTCCACTTACTTGTGTACTCATTGGTTAATTCCTTTATATGCCCTGACTAGAGATGAAATTTGAAACCTGGTCATGGCCCAGAGTATCATTAAATGTAGGATTAAGAGAAATGAAACCCCACTTGTAAAGTTTGCTCCTCCAGATGTAATTTCTATAGCTAACATGCCCTAGTTTGAGTCTCTGGTTATGCTTCATTCATCTTAGGTGACCTAGAACAATGCTTTCTTGGTTTTTACAATTTTATTGAATAGGAGTTCAGTAAAACATAATTCTTATATGGGTCATGACGTCGGATTTTACAAAACTACTGCTCACAGGTAGTTGGCACTTGTTCGTTTCTTACTATGTGCCACTCTTCTAAGTACTTTACCTGTATTCTGTCTCACATTTTAAAGTTTCCCTAAATTACCAGATGCAGGTTATTGTTGTGACCTCCATTTTACAAATTAACCAAGGTTAGGTAACTTGCACTGCTGTGGGTACAGACTGTCTGGTTGTAGAAGATGCTTTTAGCAACTATATTGCTGGGATTTTTCTTAAACACACGTATTCTGTCCTTTATTTCTAGCTTTGTTTCGTACAAACATTTTGCTGTGACTACTGGCTGGTTCAAGAAACTTTGATTGTTTCATATTTTCAAGACACTAGAGAGGATTCAGCAAAGGAGCTTAATATGTCAGAACTTGGAAGTTTTTCTATTTTTGGGGAGAAACATGTTCCCGGACTCTTCTAGATTGGTTATTTTTTGCCTGCATTTTTCATGAGCTTAAGATTTCATGGAAGCAGTAATAAGTATCTGCAACCTATCCTCAAAATTTGAGTGTTTAATGTATAGTAGGTATTCACCTTATGATAATATGGCACTGCTCTACAAAAATGTCAATGGGTGGTTTTTGAATGGACTTTTACAACTCCTAGCTTCCCAATATGTTCCCCATACTAGTAATAAGATAATAATAATAATAATAATAATAATAATAATAATAAAAGTTATTATAGAAAGTTTGGGAATCATTGATTGATAATATTGTCCATCCCAGTCAAGACTAGGTCAAACCAATTTACACATATAATGCTTTGCTCTCTGAAAATCTTTTCCTTCATTAAACAGAATCTTCCATTTTCCTGCCTCTTAGGGACATTTTTTGATTCATCTGAAAACAACAACAAAAACAGCTAAATTGACAGCCTCTCCTTAACTCAGCCCATTTCAGACTATGTCACCCCCACCCCCCACCCCTCGTGCCTTCACTCTCACAGCCCTGGAAATGAGGAGTGCCCTGTTCCCTTGTCAGCAGCAGCAGCGCTCATGCTGGGGCAAAATGTTACGTTGCTGATTCCCATTTTGTATATTCTCTGAGGGAGTTGTGGGTGTGACAAGAGCATACCAGGGACTTCTTTTAATAAACTTGTCATAAAATCTCTTGTGACTGGCTTTAAACAAGTCCCTGGAACTGGGGGAAATGAAATGACAGCCCTGGGAGACTGGAAAGATGCACATCAGCCTCGTGACTTTCTTTATTTCCGTTGCCTTTGTTTCTCCCACAGAGTTTAAATATTGCTCCCACAGAGCCTGCAATGCTTGCTGAGTGAAAGGTCTGTGGCACTCCAAAGCAAATACCCTCCAACAGCCTCCAGTCCTTAAATAAGAGGCAATTACAAACCCTCTTTCCTGCGAAGTGTCAGTCATAAAGGCAAAGGAGCCTTTGGAGATGGGTTGGAGGATGTCAGTCATTCAGAGAGTAAACTCTGGCATTGAACAAATGATATGTTCCTTCATGCAGGGCCAGCAGGCAGCTTCTGGCTACAGACTCTTTTATAGGGATGAAAGCCTTCCTAGAGGAGTCCTAGCAGATTCTAAATATTTCATGCCTGTGCTAGATCAAAAAGTTGCCATGGAAGGATGGCTTGAAGAAGTATTATCAGCCTGGTATTTTCCAAGATAAAGTTGCTCATTAGCTTGTCCTCTGCCCATTCCCACCCAAGTTAGAAACACCAATAGCAAGCAGTCTTTAGGAATTACAATTCCTATCTTGGGTATCTTCTCTATTGAGGTCTGTCAGCTATGCCTTACAAATCCTGCTAAAGACATCACATACGTTAATTGGAGAGGAAGCAGAAGCTGCTGTATCTTATGATGTGTTTTTGAGGTATTTGTGGAAACCAAGTTGTATTAGTTATCTATTGTATAACTGCCCCCAAACTAAGTAGTAAGAAATAACAAAAGCATGGAACAGACTATCAAATCTCAGAGGGAAGGTGAGGGTGGGTGAGAAGAGATTATTAACCAAAGAACTTGTATGTATGTATGCATAACTCAGGGACATAGACAATAGTATGGTGAAGGCCTGGGGTGAGGGACGGGGACGGGCTAGGAGGGGTCAATGGGAAATAAAGGGGGGCATCTGTAAGCCTTTCAACAATAAAAATGTTTAAAATGTATTTATTATCTCTTCATTTTATGTGACTCAGAACTTCAGATAAGGCTCAGTGTGGATGTCTTTGTTCCACAGTGCCTGACTTCAGATGGAGTATTTGAAGACTGGGGACTAGACTCATTTGAAGGCTCATTTACTTGCCTATCTAGCAGTTGACACTAGCTTTTGGCTGAGAAACCAGCAATGATGAACATATGACATCAGCTTGCTTATATCCCAGGTGGCTGGATTTCAAGGGTATATGTCTCAAGAGAGATATGGATTTTTATGACCTATGGAAGTTACGCAGGGTCACCTTCAACACATTATGTTGGTTAATGCAGTTGTAATATCTGCTCCAAGTTCAAAGTAAAGTCCCTCTGAACATATATCAACATCACATTGTAAAAAGAAAGAAGAGCAGGAAAGATTACACACACACACACACACACACACACACATACTAGAAGCCCAGTGCATGAAATTCATGCATGGAGGGGAGTGTCCTTCAGCCCAGCCTGCTCCCTCTCCAAACTGGGACCCCTTGAGGGATGTCTGACTGCCTGTTTAGACCCAATCCAGGAAGGATCCAGCCTAAATGGACAGTGGGACATCTCTCTCACAATCCAGGACTGCTAGCTCCCAACTGCACACCTGTCTGCCTTTCTGATTGCCCCTAAGTGTTTCTGCCTGCCAGCCTGATTACCCCCTAACCACTCCCCAGCCAGCCTGATTGATGTCTAACTGCTCCCCTGCCAGCCTTTTTACCCCTTACTGCCCCTCCCCTGTGGGCCTGGTCATGCCTAACTTCCCTCCCCTGCAGGCCTAGTCACTGCTAACTGCCCTCCCTTGCAGGCCTGGTCCCTGCCAACTGCCCTCCCCTGCCAGCCATCTTTGGTGGCCATCTTATGTCCACATGGGGGCAGGATCTTTTGACCACATGGAGGCAGTCATCTTGTATGTTGGAGTGATGGTCAATCTGCATATTACTCTTTTATTAGATAGGATAGAGGCTTGGTGCACAGGTGGGGGCCAGCTGGTTTGCCTGAAGGGTTTCCTAGATCAGGGTGAGTGTTCCCTTGGGGTGTGGGGTGGCCTGGGTGAGGGGCCTGTGGTGATTTTCAGGCCAGCCATGCCCCACAGCAACCCAAGTGGAGGCCCTGGTATCTGGGATTTATTTATCTTCTACAATTGAAACTTTGTAGCCTGGAGCAGAGCCTAGCCTTCTGCTTGTTATGGGGCAGCAACCATTGAAACTTTGTTGCCTTAAGTAGAGGCCTCAGAAGCCAGGGTGTGTGGAAAGCTTGGCTTCCTCCATTGCCAGGGGCAACCCAAGCCTCCCTCCTGCTTCTCTGTGTCCGTAGCCATCTTGATTGGTTGGAGGGCATGGCTTGAAGTGGAGCAGAGGTACAGTCAATCTGCATATTACTCTTTTATTAGATAGGATATAAATATATATATATATATATATATTCAGTTGCTATAATCTATCATAGCAATGTAGTGCTTTCTAATATTTCTGTTGCTTTTATATTTAATATTAGTTTTAAGTATCGCTTGAAGTTGGTAAGTCAAGAATTTTCACCTCCACATTATGAATAAAGATGTAGAGGCTCAGAGAAATGTAGATATCTTAAAATCACCCAGCTATTTAATGGTAGATTTGGGACTAGAATACAGCTTCTCCAACTGCTGGACCGCTGCTCTTTTCATTAGAATTTATAATATCTACAGTTTGTAACATCTCAGCAAATGATCATTTATCAAGTACTTTTGATAATGGAGACCTAGTGGGAGACACAGAACTTTAAGGATGAACATGACACAGCTACTCCTGTTAGAGAACACACGGTCACATAGGGTGGGGGAGCACATAAATGCAAATGTTCAAAAGAATAGGATGTGTGCAGAAATGAAAGAAAGCAAAGATGCTGTTTGAGCAAAGAGAGAATCCTCTAGTTCATTTTAGCATCAGGTGAGTTCCAGGGCTGGAGGGATGGGGTATTTACCCTGACATTGTCATTGCTCAGCTCACTAAACCAGATGACTCTCTGAAAATAATAAAAGCACACTGGGTACTGACATTTCAATATACATATTTAAAAATATATCTTGATATATGGTAAGGCAATTTCCTTTTTTGTTTTGTCCTTCAATAAATTTATGTATTTATACATTTGTTATATCTTGATTATAGGTGTGTCTTACTTTCACCATTTTGAATAGTATTGTTAAATACTGTGGTTTCTAATTGGCATTGCTGGTATATAAAACTACCCTTATTTTTCTTATACAGATATTTTATGCTACAGTCCTGCTGAATCTTTCTACCTTCTTTTTTTTTAAGTACATTTTATTGATTTTTTACAGAGAGGAAAGGAGGGGGATAAAGAATTAGAAACATTGATCAGCTGCCTCCTGTACAGCCCCTACAGGGGATGTGCCCGCAACCAAGGTACATGCCCTGGACCGGAATCGAACCTGGGACCCTTCAGTCTGTAAGCCAACGTTCCATTCACTGAGCCAAAACCGGTCATGGTGATAGATCCACTTTTAATTTTTTGAGGAAACTCCCTATTGTTTTCCACAGTGGTTGCACCAGTCACATCCTCCCAAACAAGGATCCTCTTTTTTCCATATCCTTGCCAGCAAGTGTTGTTTCTTGATTTATGATGGGAGTCATTCTAGCAGGTATGAAGTGATATCTCATGTGATTTTCTTTTTTTTCTTTTTAATTAAATCTTTATTATTCAGATTATTACATTTGTCTCCCTTTTTTTCCACTCCATAGCTCCCCTCCACCCGGCTCCCACCCCTTCCTCTACCCTTACCTCCCGCCCCCCCTGCATTGATGAGTCCATAGGTGTATGATTTTTGTCCAGTCATTCCCTGTACACCCCTAGTCTATTTCCCCCTGAGAATTATCAGTCCACTCCCTTTCTGTGATCCTGATTCTATTATATTCACCAGTTTATTCTGTTGCTCAAATTTTTAATTCACTTAATTTTTAGATTCACTTGTTGATAGATATATATTTGTTGTTCATAATTTTTTATGTTTTACCTTTTTCTTCTTCCTCTTCTAAAAGAGTACTTTTCAGCATTTCATATAATACTGGTTTGGAGTTAATGAACTCCTTTAGCTTTTTCTTATCTTTGAAGCTCTTTATCTGCCCTTCAATTCTGAATGGTAGCTGTGCTGGATAGAGTATTCTTGGTTGTAGGTTCTTGTTATTCATCACGCTGAATATTTTTTGCCACTCCCATCTGGTCTGCATCGTTTCTGTTGAGAAATCAGCTGATAGTCATTTGGGTGCTCCCTTGTCGGTAATTAATTGTTTTTCTCTTGCTGCTTTTAATATTCTCTCTTTGTCTTTTGCTCTTGGTATTTTAATTATGATGTGTCTTGGTGTAGTCCTCTTTGGATTCCTTTTGTTTGGGGTTCTGTGTGCTTCCTGGACTTGTAAGTCTATTTCTTTCACCAGATGTGGGAAGTTTTCAGTCATTATTTCTTCAAATGGGTTTTCATTATATTGTTCTCTCTCTTCTTCTGGCACCCCCACAATTCTGATGTTGGTACACTTGAGGCTGTCCCAGAGGCTCCTTACATTATTATCTTCACATTTTTGGATTCTTTTCTCTTCTTGCTTTTCTAGTTGAGTGTTTTCTGAGTCTTTATATTTCAAATTTTTGACTTGATTCTTGCCTTCCTATAGTCTGCTGTTAGGTCTCTGTATAATATTTTTTATTTCACTCAGTGTATGTTTAATTTCTATTTGGTCCTTTATCATCTCTAGTTGGATCTTTCACATCTCTATATGGTTCTTTTTCATCTCCTCTTGGGTCTCGCTAACTTTATCCAACTTTTCTACGATATTCTTGAAAAACCTTATAAGCATGGTTTTGAACTCTATATCCAGTCCTTTGTTTTCCTCCATTTCTTTTGTTTGTGATCCCTTCCCTTGTTTCGGCATTTTCACTATGCCGGGAGAACTTCTGTGTTGGAGTCAGCCTTATGATACCAGACTTGAAAAACTGCAAAAGCCTTTCTGTTGAGCTTGGGAGGGGTGGAGTCTCAGGGCTTAAGGGATCCCCTTGCCTTCCAGTTGTCCCTGCCCTCCACGGCCCTGAGTCTCAGGGAACTGGGTAATTGCTGGAGCAGTCCCTGTGCCTTTAGACTGCTGTCCCTCCGGCTCTCCTGTGCTCCAGGACCATATGAATCTGGGTCCTCAGGGTTTGCCCGAAACTGGGGTTTAGTGGAGTTAGAAGTGGCACAGTTGGGAGGGTCTGTCTCCTGCCCACTCCCAAAAGCCAGCACACAATCAGCAGTCGGTCCTCTGCGCACAGTGCTGTGAGCGAACCAAACTTCTGATCTTTTGCGACTCTCCTAAATTTCCATGCACTTCTCCCCCATCACAGTTCAAACTTCACCCGTATGAGTTTCAGCTGGATCTGAGGTTTAGTGTCATAGGATAAGGAGTTCAATGCCTTTGAGAGTCTCTGTCTCCCTCCTGCCAGAGAAAGCCAGCCAGGTTCGCCGCGTCTCCGTACCTCAGCTTTTTGCAGCTCCTCTGGGTCTCTGTTAGCCCCTCTCTTTCCTTCTAGTTGTAGAATTTCCACTCAGCCAGCTTTCCTGTGGTTCTGGACGCTGTCCATTCTGTCTTTTAGTTGCAGTTTTGAAATTGTTGTGCGAGGCAGCAGTGTAGATGTTTACCTATGTCACCATCTTGGATTCTCCTCTCCTGTCTCTTTCTACCTTCTTGATTTTTAGCTTTTCTTCTTTCCTAATGTATGCATTTTAATGCTACATGTTTTCCTTTTATCATTGCTTTAGCCATATCCCAATTAGGGACGCAGAAATGATTTTATTTTTGCTCAGTTCTGTATATTATAATTTCCATTATAAACTCTTCCTGAAAATAGTGTATTTTTAGAAGTGTTACTTTTAATGTCTTTTCTTACCCCTCCCACATTGATTTTTTGAGACAGTAGAAGGAAGGGGGAGTGACAGAGAGAAGCATCAATTCAAGAGAGACACGTTAATTGGTTGCTTCTTGAAGGAGCTCTGACCAGGTTTGGGGATCGAGCCCACAACCGAGGTACATTACCTTGACCAGAATAGAATCTGGGAACCTTCAGTCCACAGGCTCTATCCATTAAGCCAAACCTGCTAGGGTTCTTTTAGTATCTTTTATTATTTAATGTATAATACACACACAGTTGTACTATTGGTTCTGCTTCTCTGAAGAATCTTGACTAATATACTTGGCAATAATGTTTATCTTTCTTCTATAATGCTAGATTTACTTTTCTAATGTTTTGGTGACAATTTCTGTTATATTTGCGAGAGATAGTGCTATAAATTGTTATTTTAATATTTTTGTTAAGTTTTGGTATCAGTGTTGCTGGTATCATAAAACAACTTGGGAAATGTTCCCTCCTTCTATATTGCTTAAAAAGGTTTGTGTAAGGTTAGTTTTTAAAAAAATATTTGATAGCACTCGCCAGTAAAGCCACCTGAATATGGAGATTATTTTGTGGAAATTTTTAAAGTCTTTTCTAAAAAATGTATAATGATAGTTCAGATTTTTGATATTTTCTTGTGTCAGTTTTGATAAGTTAAATTTTTCAAGGAAATGTCTCCATTTTATTTAAATTATTCCATATACTGTCACATAGCTGGTTATATTGTCCTTTTATTTTCCTATTAATGACTGTAGGATCTGTGTTTATAATCTCTAATTCATTCTTCATATTGATCATTTGTTTTCCCCCAGGGTCAGTTTTTCTTAGGCATTATTAGTTTTAATGCTCTTTCTCAGACAACCAACTTGTGTGATTCTGTTATCTTTCTTATTTCCTTCATTCTGTTTTCTTTGTCAAAGTTGCAGGTGTTTTTTTGTTTTGTTTGTTTGTTTGTTTGTTTGTTTGTTTTACTTCTGAGATATAAATTTAGATAATTAATCTTAAACATCTCTCTTTTCTTATATAAGCATTTAAAGACAAAACGTTTTTCCCTCAAGGGCTTTATATAGGTGCATTCTCAAAAATTTTGATACATGTGTTTTCATCATAATTCAAGATGAAATATATTTTCTGATTTTCTTTGTAATGTCTTATTTGACCTATTGGTATTTAGAAGGAAGTTGATTAATGTCTAAATATTTGAAGATTTTTCTAGATATCTTATGGGTTTTGACTTATAATTTAATTAATGTGTTAGAGAATATATTCTGGATTGTTTTAATTCTTTGGGAAATTTTTGAGATTTGTTTTATGGCTTAAATTATGGTCTTTGTGAACACTTTTGTTTACTTGAAAAGAACATATCTTCTTCAGTTTTTTTGAAGCTGTAATGTTTTAAGCACATTCCATGTGCTTGAATATTTTATATCCTGATTTTTCTCTGTTTGTTTTTTCTTAATTGCTGAAATAAGGTTTTAAAATCTCTAACTATGATTGTGAGTCTCTGTTTCTTCCTTTAATTTTGCCAGCTTTCCTAATTTCCTGTTACAGTAATTTCCTCTTAGTATTTTGCCATTGTATAACATGGGCAACTGTGTTTCTTGCCCATCACCACCTTCTTGCTAAACAAGCACCTCATACTCTAAGTTTGTAATGAAATTATTACATGTCAAGGTACCAATTTCTCTGTTAGTTCTAGTAGGCTAAGTGTTCTACTAATCCAAAAATTGCAGTGATTTAAGGTTTATTTTGTGCTCATGTTACAGTCCAGTGTGTGTTGCCAGGAAAAGGGCTTTTATCCACAAAATCAGTCAGGACAATGACTCCTTCTTTGAGTGGCTCCTCCCTTCCCCATGACCCCAGAGGCAAAACTGGATTCCTTGAATCTAGCTAACAAAAGAGAGAAAAGAGTTAGTAGTATTGCATACTCAGTGTTGGAGATAGATCTAGAAAAAAAATGTATCTTGCTTTTGCCTATATTCCATTACCTGAACTTAGTTACCCAGCCACTAGAACTGAAGGAGAAGCTGACAATATAGACAATGTGTGACCAGGAGAAGGAAATGCATTTCGGTGCTGTGTAACATTATTTCTAGAACATACTTCAGTTCCACAAAGATCAACTCAATACTGTCTTTTAAGCTACATTATATAACATTTCATTTCCATTCTAAGCACTGAAGCAAAAATAAAGCTTAGTGCAGTGGGTTGCATAATATATTGAATTACTGCTCGCATAAAATGCCATGTCTTCCATTACCTTGGTTGAAATTAATTATTCTCACCTCTGTCATTTTATGGCCTTTGCTTTGAAACTTGGTTATAATATTTACCATGGTCTTTCTTGCATTACAGAAAGTTATGGATTCTTTTTTCTCTTTTGCTATAGATGCTGAGCCCCTTCAGGTAAGGCAATTATGCTTATTAATCTTTGTATCCCTATAGGGGCCTAGAGCAGTATTTCAACATTTGGTTCATGGTTCATAGGCAATCTATACATTTGTTGGACTTAACTGAAAGATTATAATTCAACAAGCTATCAAGAAGTTTGCAGATTTAATATATATATAGACACATATATATATGCATATATATGGAAATATATAATTTGTTATAAGTCAAGGTTCTCCATAAAAGAAGAACCAAAAGGATGTGTGTGCATGTATACACTTGACAATTACAACTTTGAATAATATGTTCAAACATTCCGACAAAAGGGGCAACAAATCTACATTTTCAAGATAATGAGGAGTTCAGTGAACTTTTTTTTTTTTACAAATACCTGTGAAGAAATTAAATTGGGGTCTTCTAGAAACAACAATGCTCACATGTAAAATTCTAAATAAAAATATAATTACCAAGCAATTCCTCTTGATTAGCACCTCATGAGGAGTGAGGATTATGTTAGAAGAATGTTATGATAATGTTAGAAGAATGACACTTAGTCAAAAGTTCAAGTGATGTGCCACAAGTATGAGCAGTGTAATCCAGATCTTTTTAATTAAGTATGATTAACAGTAGGTGGGTTCTTATTTTTCTCCCCAGAAATAGAATAAAATTCTTCTTGATGATAAAACTGATTGTTTTCTCAATAGCCTATCTAAACTAAACATCTTACCTTGAAGGCCCTACTGGTTAGTGTTTTATTCTTCCATGTATCATGTTTAGGAAGCAAGAATAGTGCATTATTTTTGTGTATTGTGAGGAGGAATTATGCTGTGAAGCATGAGCAATCAACACTTTCACTCAACTGAGAGGAAATGACCGTGTTCAAGCTTGGGTTGTTAAGTTTGTGTGTGTGTGTGTGTGTGTATGTGTGTGTGTGTGCGTGTGTTCCAACTCCAGTGACTGTGAGTTGGATTAACATTGGCATTACCATTTGTAGATAAACCTAGTCTTAAAGGTCTATTGATTAAAACCCAGAGTGTATGGCTTGGATTTTCTTCAAAGGTTTGGTCAACTCTAGGTTTATTGTGTTATGTTATAAAAACAATGAGGAGACTCAGTGTGCAGGTTTGAAGGTTCATCTGATTTCAGTACATCTTTACCTCTGACCGATAATAAAATCTTAATATAAAAGAGTATTTACTTCACATGTTTTTCTCCGTTGCTTTGGAGGATGCACCTTGGGAAATTTCCTGCTATAAAATATTGCCTCCCAAGTTACTAGCTCCCTTTGGAGACCCAAAATCTACTTTATGAGCTTTCCTGAAACTCAAACACAATTCTATTTCTCTTGTTATTTTTTCTTGAAAACCTCATTCATGTCAAACAATGTGTGCATAATCTATATATATATATATAATGTTAAGCGACTGTCCAACCATCTTACTGGCAGCTATGACATGCAATGACCACCAGGGGACAGACACTCAGTGCAGGAGCTGCCAGCTGTGGTAACTTGGCAGCAGTGGTTCTCAGGTGATGCACCCTGGAAACAGAGAGGAGGGACCCCGATTTCAGGGTGTGTCTCCTGAGAATTGCCCTCTCACAACCCTGGACCCCTTGGGGGATATTAGAGAGTCAGTTTTGGCCATATCTCTGCAGGCCAGGCTGAGAGACCCACACCTGCCTGAGGGACCCCGCTCACTCCACAGAAACATTTCCAGCCATAGTGCCATCCCAGATGCGGCCAGACCATGGGAGGTTGGCTTCAAGGCATGTCCAGCCCATCTTGCCCAGTCCTGCCCTGCTGCCCACCTTCTAATTAATTTCCTTTCCATGTGCATGAATCTGCACCAGGCCACTAATTATAATGACTTATTACACATTTGAACAAATAACTACGAGCATGCTGTCAGAATGAAATATTCAATCCAACAAATATTTATTGCTCAACTAATGTGTCAGAAACATCTTTAGTCCAAATTGGGTCACACAAAGTTGGATAAGTTTCATTTCTTGATTTTATAAAGATGATAATATATTGGTGGTATATTTTGTGATTATTGCTTTAAATAATGATGGAATAATTTTGTCACAGCTAACAATTACAAAATTCAGAAATAATGTATGCATATGTATTTCTGTATCTTATACATGTGTATAAATGTGTGAATACAGGAGAAAATGGCGGCGGAGTAGACGGACGCGTCTGGAGCTTTGTCGCTGGGCAGAGGGAGAGAGAGCGGCTGAGAGTTGCATTGGGAGTGTTTGTTGGCAAGCTAGGAGTCGGTTGTCCTCCAGGGGAAGGCGGGGAACTGCTGGAAGGGGCTCTCCCGGCCAGGCAGCCCCACTGCCACGGGGTTTTTGTCCGCCAGAGCCACCAGCGTGAACGCGGAGCCCGAGCCATCTTGCAGTGGGAGGTGGATGTCTGCGGTGGTCTGAAGCCTTCGGCTGGGCACCCATCGAGCAGCCAGGGACCCGGGGACCCAGAACTCCGCTCTCGAATCAACGCAGACACGCGGCGGAATCAGAGATCCACAGAGCACACGGAAAGGTCAGATTGTGGCTGACTTAAGGGGGAGGTGGATGTCTGCCAAGGTCTGAAAGCTGCGGCTGACGGAGGCACCCACAGAGCAGCCAGGACCCACAGTGCGGCTTCCCAGGCGGCACAGATGCGCAGGCAGAGGATTCAGAGATCCACAGGGCACGCGCGGAAGGGTCAGATTTCGCCTGGGCCAGGGTGCGGTCTCCTACCCCCGCAGGGCAGAGACGAGCACACTGTGGGAGCCGGGCTGCGGGAAAGCTGCCTCTGGAGAGGTCCGCAGAGGTGGTCAGGGCGTGATCCCTGAGTGTGAAGGCAGACCCTCTGAACTGTTGACAGAGGAGAGCTCTGGAAAACGACTCTTCTTTTTTTTTTTTTTCTTTTTCTCTGGGGCAGAGGGACAACATGGGAGTTATTGCAGTGTCCAGGCTGCAAAACTCCCACAAACTGGTTTTGGGAACCACAGAGTAGCAGGATCTGAGCACAGCCTAGAGAGGTCCTGTGCTTTGTCTCAGAGATCAATTCCGAAACACTGCCACCCAATGGATGACACACAAATTGACTCTCGCATAACCACAAGAGAATAAAGAGATTAAAACACCAAGAGGGAAACACAGGGAACTGAAATACCTCCCCTACTGGGAAACAGGAGTGCCAAGCAGAATAATAGTGGAAGTGAAGGACCATTCTATTTTTCTTCTTCTTTTTTATTTTTTTTATTTTTCCTTTTTTCTTTTTTTAAATTTTTAATTCTTTATTTTTCATTTTCACATATTTTAATTAAAAGAATATTTTTTTCTTTCTGCCTCAATTGATTTTACCTTTATAATTATTACATTTTTGTTTTAAGCTAGTATTATTAATTACTACTAGTACTTTACCGTTTTTGGAAAAAAAAAGTGTCATTTTGTTTTCTCTTTATTTTATTTCGGGATTAGAGTTCTACATTCTATTTTCATCTTCCCTTTAGCATAATTTTACTCCAACTCAACTCCACCTTTATGCCAACACTTTCCTCCTAACTTTCCCCATTTTGCTGTCTTGTTTCTCTTTCCCTTTTCTAACTTTAGATTCTCCCTATTTTTCTCTTTACCTGGTTAAAATTTCACCCCATTTATATATCTAATTTCAAATCCCCTACTACAAGTCCACACAAACCTCTCCCCTCTTGTCTTCACTAGCCAAAAAGTTATTTTTTCTCTATGTCCTTTTGTTGCTATTTGCCTGAAAAGTGCTTATATCGATTTTTTGAAATTTTTTTTGATTGTTTTAGTTTATTCTACGTGTTTTATTTTGCTTTTTGCTTGCTTTGTTTTCTACCTCTCTTTTCCCTCATCTCCCTCGATACCAGTTGCTATTTGCAATTTGCATTAATCTCTAGGTACTGGTTGCTGGCCTTTATTGGGATTAGTGACTGTTCTATTGGAATTGTCTCCTGACATCTATATTTTGTTCCTCTTTTCTCTCTTATACACTTTCTTTTCTCTCTGACTTTTTTCTCTTCCTCTTTCCCTCTCCTTTTTCTCCTTTTTATTTTCTTATTTTATTTTATTTTATTGTTCATTTATTTATTTTTTTCTCACTCTCCCAATTTGATTTTGGCACTTATTTCTTTTCTTTCTATCTCATTTTCCTCTTCTTCTTTCTCTATTTACCCCTAATTTGTCCTTCATTGGTAGTCACCTTATTTGTGATTATTATCATCTTGAATATATTTCTACTCAGTGCCTTGTGTGCTGTACCTGGTCGTGTTGTAGTTTGTGCCTTTCAATCAACGTAGGAGAGAGCATTACATAACCAGACACCCAGAGAAGAAAGACCATGGGCAGAAAAAGAAACAGCCCACAAAAGACAGAAAGGCAGGTTTCACCAGAAAAGGAAGTAAATGAAATAGAACCACAAATAAGCCTACCAGAGAAAGAGTTCAGAGAAATTATCATAATGTGTTTGAAAAGAATGGAAGACAAATTTGACAATATGAGTAAGAGCCAAGAGGAAATGAAAAAGAACCTAGAGGAGGTGCAGAATAAACAAGAAGAAATGAATAATGACATCACTGCTATAAAGAACTCAATAGAAAGCATCAAAAGTAGACTAGAAGAAGCAGAGGACCGCATCAGTGAGCTAGAAGACACGGTAGGAAAAAATACCCAAGTACAGCAGCTTCTAGAAAAAAAGTTAAAAAGCAAGAGGAGAGTCTAAGGGAACTTTGGGATAACATGAAACAAAATAACATCCGCATAATTGGGGTTCCAGAAAGAGTGGAAACTTAACAAGGATTAGAGAACGTGTTTGAAGAAATAATGACAGAAAATTTCTCCAATATAGAAAAGAAAAAACCCACACAAATCCAAGAAGCTCACAGGGTCCCAAGCAAAATGAACCCCAACAAACCGACACCGAGGCACATTATAATTAAATTGGCAAACACCGATGACAAAGTAAGAATCTTAAAAGCAGCCAGAGAGAAACGGAAAGTTACCTACAAAGGAACCCCCATAAGACTAGCTACTGACTTCTCAACAGAAACTCGTCAGGCCAGAAGAGAATGGAATGAAATATACAAAGTCATGCAAAGGAAGGGTCTGAATCCAAGAATACTGTACCCTGCAAGACTCTCAATCAAAATTGAAGGTGAAATCAAAAGCTTCACAGACAAAAAAGGACTAAAGGAATATATTACAACCAAACCAGCAATGCAAGAAATGTTAAAAGGTCTGCTGTAATAAAAAGAAAGAGGAAGCGAAGAAGGAACTCGGGGGTAAGGACTAAAAATGGCAACAGGTAAGGACTTATCAATAATAACTTTAAATGTAAATGGATTAAATGCTCCAATCAAAAGACATAGGGTAACCGATTGGATAAGAAAACATGATCCATATATTTGCTGTCTGCAAGAAACCCACCTTAGGAAAGAGGTGCACACAGATTGAGGGTGAAGGGATGGAACATGGTATTTCAGTCAAATGGAAATGAAAAAAAAGCTGGGGTTGCAATACTTATATCTGAAAAATTAGATCTCAAAGTGAAGGACATAACAAGAGATAAAGAAGGCCACTTCATAATACTAAAGGGAACAATCCAACAAGAAGAAATAACTCTGGTAAACATATATGCACCCAATATAGGAGCACCTAAATACATAAAAAAACTCTTGGAGGATATTAAGGAAGAGATTGACAGCAATACAATCATAGTAGGAGATTTAATACCCCACTGTCACCATTGGACAAATCCTCTAAACAAAAAATCAGCAAAGAAACATCAATCCTAAATGACTCACTAGACCAGATGGAATTAATTGACATCTTCAGAACATTTCACCCCAAAGCCACAGAATATACATTCTTCTCCAGTGCACATGGGTCATTTTCAAAAATAGATCATGTGTTGGGTCATAAGAAAAGTCTCTTCAAATTCAAGAAGATAAAAATCATATCAAGCATTTTCTTAGACCACAGTGGCATAAAACTGGAAATCAACTATAATAAAAACAATAGAAAGAAATCAAACACATGGAGACTAAACAGCATGCCTTTAAACAACGACTGGGTAACCAGAAAGATCAAGGAAGAAATAAAAAACATCATGGCAACAAATGACAATGACAACACAACAATACAAAATTTATGGAACACAGTGAAAGCAGTCTTGAGAGGGAAGTTCATAGCCCTACAAGCCTACTGCAAAAAACAGGAAACAATGGTAATAAATCACCTAAACCTACAACTCAAAGAGCTAGAATGTGAGCAACAAGAAAAGCCCAGTGTACTCAGAAGGAAGGAAATAGTGAAGATCAAAGCAGAGATAAACAACTTGGAGATCAAAGAAACAATTCAAAAGATCAACTAAACAAAGAACTGGTTCTTTGAAAGGATAAACAAGATTGATGGACCCCTAGCCAGGCTCACCAAGAAGCAAAGAGAGAAGACCCAAATAAAAATCAGAAATGAAAGAGGAGAAATAACAACAGACCCTGTGGAAATACAAAGGATTGTTAAAAAATACTATGAACAACTCTATTCAAACAAATTGGACAACCTGCAAGAAATGGACATTTTCCTAGAAAAATATAACCTCCCAAAACTCAATGAGGAGGAAGCAAAACATCTCAATAGTCCAATAACTATGGAAGAAATTGAAGCAGTAATCAAAAAGCTTCCAGCAAATAAAAGCCCGGGTCCAGATGGCTACACAGGAGAGTTTTACCAAACATTCAAGGAAGAATTAAAACCTATCCTCCTCAGACTATTCAAAAACATTCAAGAAGAAGGAATACTACCAAACACCTTCTATGAAGCCAGCATCACCCTAATACCAAAACCAGATAAAGACAACACAATGAAAGAGAATTATAGGCCAATATCTCTCATGAACATAGATGCCAAAATCCTCAACAAAATTCTAGCAAACCGGATCCAGCAGTACATCAGAAAGATCATACACCATGACCAAGCAGGATTCATCCCAGGAATGCAGGGATGGTTCAATATCCGCAAATCAATAAATGTGATACATCACATAAACAAATTGAGAGATAAAAATCACATAGTCATATCAATTGATGCAGAAAAAGCATTTGACAAAATCCAACATCCTTTCTTGATAAAAACTCTCAGCAAAGTGGGAATAGAAGGATCATACCTCAACATGATAAAAGCCATATATGATAAACCCACAGCTAATATCATACTCAATGGGCAAAAACTAAAACCATTTCCCCTAAGAACAGGAACAAGACAGGGATGCCCACTCTCACCTCTCCTGTTCAACATAGTACTGGAAGTATTAGCCATTGCAATTAGACAAGAAGAAGAAATAAAAGGCATCCAAATTGGAAAAGAAGAAGTAAAGCTGTCCTTATTTGCAGATGACATGATACCGTACATAAAAAACCCAAAGGACTCCATTCCAAAACTAATTGACTTAATTAATGAAATCGGCAACGTAGCAGGATACAAAATTAATGCTAAGAAGTCTGTGGCATTTCTATACACTAACAGTGAAATTATAGAAAGAGAAACTAAAAAAGCAATCCCATTTACCATTGCACCAAAAAAATTAAGATACCTAGATATAAACCTAACCAAGATGTAAAAGACCTTTATACAGAAAACTACAGGACACTGAAAAAAGAGATAGAGGAAGATGTTAACAGATGGAAGAGCATACCATGCTCATGGATTGGGAGAATCAACATCATTAAAATGTCCATACTACCCAAAGCAATCTACAGATTCAACGCACTACCCATTAAAATACCAACGACATATTTCACAGACCTACAAAGAATTCTTCATAGATTCATCTGGAACAAAAAAAGACCACGGATAGCTACAGCAATTCTGAGAAAGAAGAATAAAGTAGGTGGGATCTCAATACCAGACTTCAAGCTATACTACAAAGCAACTGTTCTCAAAACAGCCTGGTACTGGCACAAGAACAGACATATAGATCAATGGAATAGAATAGAGAACCCACATATACACCCAAACCACTATGCTCAATTAATATTTGACAAAGGAGGCATGAACATTCAATGGAACCAAGATAGCCTCTTCAATAAATGGTGTTGGGAAAATTGGACAGATACATGCAAAAAATTGAAACTGGACCACCAACTTACACCAAATACAAAAATAAACTCAAAATGGATACAGGACTTAAACATTAGAAAGGAAACCATAAGAATACTAGAGGAATCCACAGGCAGCACAATCTCAGATATATGTCGAAAGAACTTCTTCACTGATACTGCTCCAAAGGCAATGGAAGCTAAAGAAAAAGTAAACAAATGGGACTACATCAAAATAAAAAGCTTTTGCACAGCAAAAGAAACCATCAACAAAACAACAAGAAATATCAATGCATGGGAGAACATATTTGCAAATGCTATCACTGATAAAGGTTTAATCTCCAAAATCTACAACCAACTTATACAACTTAATAAAAGGAAGATGAAGGATCCAATAGAAAAATGGGCAACGGACCTAAATAGAACCTTTTCAAAAGACGACAGAAGGAAGGCCAAGAGACACATGAAAACATGTTCAAAGTCATTAATCATCTGAGAGATGCAAATCAAAACGCAATGCGATACCATCTTACACCTGTCAGAATGGCAATCATCAACAAATCAACAAACGACAAGTGTTGGCGAGGATGCGGAGATAAAGGAACCCTTGTGCACTGTTGGTGGGAATGCAGACTGGTGCAACCACTGTGGAGAACAGTATGGAGTTTCCTCAAAAAACTAAAAATGGATCTCCCATTTGACCCTGTAATCCCACTCTTAGGAATTTATCCTAAGAAATTACAAACACCAATCAGAAAGGATTTATGCACCCCTATGTTCATAGCAGCACAATTTACAATAGCCACAATTTGGAAACAGCCTAGGTGCCCGTCAGCAGATGAGTGGATCAGAAAACTGTGGTACATCTACACAATGGAATTCTATGCTGCCATTAAAAAGAAGAAATCCTTACCATTTGCAGCAACCTGGTTGGAACTGGAGAGCCTTATGCTTAGTGAAATAAGCCAGTCAATGAAGGAGAAGCATCACATGATCGCACTCATTGGGGGATAATAAAGAACATTATAAACTGATGAACAAAAGGATAGATACAGAGACAGTAAAGCTTCAAACAGATTGAAATTACAGCAGGAAGATTAAAGTTAGGTGAGGTAGATAAGCGATCAATCAAAGGACTTGTATCTATGCATATAATCATAACCAATGAACATAGACACTGGGGGGTTGGGGTATGCCTGGGAGGGAGGGAGGGGCAATGGGGAGATATGTTTAAAAAATTAATAAAAAAAATATGTGAATACAGTGATACCTCGAGATACGAGTTTAATTCATTCCGTAACCTGGAGGCATGGGAAACTATGAGACGCTGGATTCATGGTAAACTGGTGGGTCTTGTGCAGCCGGCCGATCCGCACGATTACTCCTATCTCAAATCTTGCTCGTATTTCAAAGCAAAAATTGCTCTCTTGATGGCTCATATCTCAAAAATCTCGTATGTTAGGGCACTTGTATCTCGAGGTACCACTGTATATGTAAATCTACATTTACATATCTATATCTACCATGCAACTTGAAAGCAGCAGGTAATGACCTAAAGTAGGTAAAAATTTCAGTCTGTTACCCTTGGGAGAAGAAATGTAACCGGTGAGATTTGCTATTTTGAGGCTCTTTGCTTGAGTGCATGCCCAGGCCTACTCAAATTTCTGAAGACAGAAAGCCACTGTCTTACTGAGTTGAGGCATCAGAGAACAGATTTGGAACTAGAGAAATAGCCAGAAGTTGGGGAGAAATCCTGGAAGAAAGAGACAGAGTGGTTCAGCCCCCAAACCTGCATTTAAAATCCACTAAATGCTAGCTCCTTAATGGGCCAAACTAGTTGTCATGTTTGGGGAAAATCCCATGGGATCCAGCAAACAATCGAAGAACTATGGAGATGTATCAGATGGTCCCTGCAAGAAGATAGAATTTGGGGTTGAATCCAGCCAAGTTATTTGGTTCTAGAAAAGGGACCACTCATCACAGTAACATAGCAATATCTCATTTCTACAATTTATTATCTAGAATATATTGTACATGGAAAAATACATGTGAAGAAACTAAAAATGTGATCTATACTCAAGAACAAAACAGCTAATGTAAATTGATCTTGCACTATCCCAGACGTTGCAATTAGCAGAAAAGGACTTTAAAGCAGAGGCTATAAATATTCTTAAGGACATAAAGGTCTATTGATTATAGAACCTTGAGAGTATGGCTTGGGTTTTCATGGTGTAGATTTCAACAGAGAAATATAAATGAAAGAAACAAGATATTCTAGAGCTTAAATATACAATAACTTTAATATATAATTACTAAACATTAAAGGTGACAAAAAAGTAAATATATTTAGAGATGAATTAATTGAAACTATCAATGTGAAGAATAGAAAGAAACGGGATTGATGTTAAACAAATAGAGCCTTAAAAATATGTGAGCAATAATAAGTGAGTTAACGTATAAGAAATTGGAGTACCAGAAGGAGAAGATAGTATGGAAGAAAAAAGTAAAATCTGTGTTTCACAGTGTAGGTCCTCTGAGTCTTTCTTGTTCACAGTTGTATTCCCAGCATCTAAGATACAACGTGTAAATATTGTACAAGAACATATTTGATATTTATTAACACCTTGATGAATAAATATATAGTGCCAGATACTAAAAAAAAAAAAATGTAAAGAAATGTTCCGCCTGGGAAATACAATGGTAACAGACAAAATTGCCTCTAAGGCATCTGAGAGGACTGAAATACACAAATTCTGAATCACATTTTGTGCCTATAGATGGGAAGCGCCAACACACTCCAAGCCCGATCCATCCAAAGTCATCCATTTTATGTAAAGCCATCTAGCACAGACACAGCCATTATATGTTACAATTTTCCCTGCCAAAAAATTAATTGGCTCAGGCTTGCTTTGAATTCATCCCAGATTTGCACAAAACTTGCTGAAAGGTTTGTCTACTTCAAGAAAACTTTTGATAAGCCCTGTTCCAAGTTTCAGATTTTTACAAAAACCTGAAACCAAGCAAGATTTTCATGGTTTCCAATTTGGTGCAAGGTACTGCAAGCTCTAACTACAATGCCTCGAGGGAATATAAGGAGACAGTCACAAAAAGGAAAATATTTGTAACAGGTAATTAAAGAGAAAAAAGATAGCAGGAAAACAAATAAGAACCAGAAGCTCAGCTGAAATTGTAAGGTTATTAATAATCGATTTACACCGAAATGTTTCCATGGTATTATGGCACTTGAGAGGTATGCAGTTCTGGATTGTTATTGTTAAAAGTTAGAATTTTCAGAGGTAATGCCAAACCTGTATAGAGTGATTCATAAATAGAAAATATGAAACAAACTGTCTCTCCTACCCTCAGTCCTATAGAGTTTCCTTTTTTCCCCCCCTTATTTACTGGCATTCAAAGATGAATTAGCATAAAATAGAAAAAGAATTTAATTGGAAATGGTGTTTTAGTCAAATGCAGGGCATACCACACAGTTGAGACTTAATTCATCAAAATAATTTACTTTTGGGTGACTTAAACAACAAAATCAGTCCCAATATTTGATTTTAGTCTTTTTATTCAAATAATCCAATTTTGTTATGACATTTCCCAATCCATCCTTAGTTTTAGGTCAAGACAGACCAAGAGAGTGGACTCAGATTGCTTTTGTTCTTGTCTATGACTTTGTAAGATCTTTTACATTTGGAGACAATGGAACTGTTTTTATTTTTAAGTCAGAGAAGATTATTTCATGAAAGTGTTGTTTTGATAATGAAGATCATTTGGGTTTTGCATTGAAATGGAAATATCTGTGATTATGTTATTTCACTAATGAAGTAGATTTTGAACACCTACTGTATGTCCAACCATAGGAGATATGTAAACTCAAAGATTTACTCACTTTATGAAAATGAGAACAATCCTAGAGCATAAAATCAGATGACAAGTTATGTTGAATTTACATGTTATTTGAACAAAATTTAGAGAGTGAAAAAGGAAGTAATATAACTGAGGGTAGGTGAAATGTGGGGCTAGAAGGGTGTGATTAAGATATCAAGTCACGAAAATGGTAAAATTAAAGGGAAGAATGAAATAGGAAGCAAATGGATTGGTTAGAACATATTTACTGATGTTATTTCCCCCTGTTTAAGAAGTGTTTGGATTGCCCAATGGACTGCACTTGATCCATTGGTAATACAAGGGAGCCTATCATGTTTGACAGCAAAGTATAAACCAAAGCACAGTGTTTGGTTGACTTGTCTCTGTTTTGATCATCTTTTTAAAATCATATATGCCACTGAGAGAGAGAGGCAGAAGAGAAATTAACAGGTAGTAAAGAGCCCTGACTCTGAACTAGCACGGTCATCTTTAAACTGCTTCTAGTAATAAATAGTTCCGTGGCTTCTGGCAATTTACTTTACCGTTTAGAAGAATAAATGAGCATAAACATAGCTCAAACCTCATAGGATTTTTTTTTCTTGAGGAATAAAGTTGTTAATAGATGTAAAGTCCTATATCCTGTATATAGAATGTACCTATACCTTAGCTACTGTATTTTAATTATATCATCATTTTGAATCAGATAACTTGTTTATAATTGTTACAGCTATCTGCTGTTGGGCAAGTCACTTAATCTCTGAACCTTATTTCCCTCAGAAGTAAGATAGTTTTGGTAGTAATAGTACTTACCTCAAGGTAGGATCAAACAAGTAATGTACGTGAAATCACACTGTAAATTATAAAGTACCATGTCAATATATATTTGCCAGTACTATGGACTTATTGGCTCCTCTTGTGCAGTGGGAGAGAAGATGGTAAATTGATTAAATTATTAAAGATAAGACAATAGGTAGCAAATGTTGGTGAGGATGTGCAAAAAAAGGAAACAATTGCCCACTGTTAGTAGGAATGTGAATTGGTTGCAGTCATAATGGAAAACAGTATGGAGGTTTTAAAAAAATTAAAAATGGAACCACCATATGATCCAGCAATTCCATTTCTGGGTATTTATCCAATTGGTGAAAACAGGATATCGAAGAGATATCTGCACTCCCATGTTCAATGCAGCATTATTCATAATTGTCCAGATATAGAAACAACTTAAGTTCCCATCAATGGATGAACATGTAAAGAAAACATTGTATATATAATATACACAGAGAAATATTATCAGACATGAGAAAGAAGGACATCCTACTATTTGCTGGAACTTGAAAGCATTATGCTAAATGAAATAAGCAAGATAGAAAAAAGACAAAAACTGCATGGTATCACTTATGTGAAATCTAAAAAAAATTAAAAATGTAAAAAGTGAACCTCATAGACACAGAAAAATTAGAAAAGTAGTTGCCTAAGATTACATCATAAGTAATGGAGCTGGGATCAGGATCCAGGTAGTACCATTCTGCTCTCTTCCTCATTACAGAAATCAATATTTAGGAATGGGCATGTATTAATTTACTTATAGATGCAAAAGGAAGCATATTTGCAATCAAGACTATCCCCCAAGTTAGGAATTCAAGGTCATTATAATTAGGAAGTATCTTTTCCTCAAAGTCAAGTTTTAATTCTAATGCTAGTCATGCTATGGATTTTCTAATTCAGCAGAAAGAAATGATAAAAGATGGATGAAGTGAGGCAAGGCTTAGATGTAGAAAAAATTGCTTCAGTTATTTTATGATATTAGGTGCATAAAGACTCTGAAAGGTAGGATGTTTATTTCAAATAAAAGAGATTATCATGAGAGTTTTCAAAGATAGCCAACAGCACATATACTGTTGCTCTATGAAAATGATGCATTTTGGATCTGAGATTAGTCTCAGTTGGGAGCTAAATAGTTCAAAAGAACTCTCCTTCCTGGTGTTTACTAGTAATACATGTTTCTGTCAATTTACTAAGCAGAGATAAGCAACTCTTTTGATATAATTTTTTTTGGGGTGGGATTAAAATTTTACTAAGATTGAGATACTAAAATTTAGCTTATCCACAATGACACCCTAAAATCTGGCTTTTATTATCAAAATGACTACAAGAAAGCAGAGACTTGAAAAATGTCTAATATTAACACTGAGTCAGATTATTATGATCTCTGAACACATAATAATCTGGCTACTCAGTGTATATCCTATATAATCAAAGGCTAATATGCAAATTGTCCCCTCTATTAGGAGTTCCACCAGCAGGCTGGCCGTCAACCACCCATCTGCCCAATTCCCCTCCCCATGGCCAGGCTGGCTGGTCCCCACCCATGCACAAATTCATGCACTGGGATATAAATAAATAAATGAATATATATATATATTATATATATAATGCATTCAGAGATCATAATAATCTGGCTACTCAATATATATTTTGTAATATTCTGTACAGCATTTTTCTTTTATTTGTTTTTTTTTCTTTTTTGCCTATCAAATAACTTTCTGTCTTTAATATAATTAATGAAAAAAAATCTCAGATAACCTTCTAATAAGAGTCTTAGGACTCTCTTACTTGCTGGCTCATTTCTATTGGTTCTTTAAATCGCCAAGACCGGTTTGGCTCAGTGGATAGAGCGTTGGCCTGCGGACTGAAAGGTCCCAGGTTTGATTGCGGTCGGGGGCATGTACCTTGCTTCCGGGCACATCTCCAGTGTGGGGCATGCAGGAGGTGGCTGATCGATGTCTCTCTCTCTCTCATCAATGTTTCTGACTTTCTATCCCTCTCCCTTCCTCTCTGTAGAAAAATCAATAAAATATATTTAAAAAAAAACTTTAAATGTTTGCTTCAAGTGTTATCTGCAGTGAGGCTTTCTTTATTCTGATTGTTTTGTTACTTTCTTCAAAGCTCCACAAGCTTTGTACTGTTTGTGGATATCTCATATAATAGTACTTGACCCTTAGGGCTTTCAGGACAAAGATAATGACTTATTTATCTCTGTAGCACAAGGTTTCACAACATAGACCTTTTATAAATGTTTAAATTTGAAAAGTTAAATTGACACTATTAGTGATGCAGTCATGGTCATAATCAAATTGTACTTCTATTTAGAGTTCTTTTCACTCAATAAAGTATTTATTATTTATCAGATTCTTTAGAACACAATGGAACTGTTTAGCTGAGTTCCCTGGTGTGAAGTACAGAGCTTGTAGCATTTAAGCATATCTTTGCATATAAAAATTTATTTGCATAAGTTTATGTAAAAAAATGACAAATGGTCCTGCATGGTAAAAAAAAAAAAAAAAAAAGAAAAAAAGAAAGACAAATGGCCTTGCAATTAAAATAAATCAAATAGAACTTTTTTTTTTTTTAGGATATATGCATCCCTATGTTCATAGCAGCACAATTTACAATAGCTAAGATTTGGAAACAGCATAAATGTCCATCAGCAGATGAGTGAATTAAAAAATTGTGGTGTATCTATACAATGAAATACTACTCTGTGGTAAGAAAGAAAGAAAATTCTTACCATCAACATGGATGGACCTGGAGAGCATTATGCTAAGCAAAAAAAAAGCCAGTCAGAAAAAGATAAATATCACATGATCTCATTCATTTGTGGAATATAATGAAAAACATAAACTGATGAACAGAAATAGAGCCAGAGCCACAGAAGTATCACAGACTATCAAACCTCAGAGGGAAGGTGGCGGGAGGGGAGGAGGTGGTAAGAGATCAACCGAAGGATTTGTATGCATGCATATGAGCATAACCAATGGACACAGACAGTGGGGTAGGAAAAGGAGACATATATAATACTTTAAACTAAAGAATTGAAAAGTATACTAGTATATTGATTTCAAAGCGGGAGGAAAAGGGAAAGAGAGATAGAAACATCAATGATGAGAGGAAATAATTGATTGGCTGCCTCCTATACGACCCCACCGGGGGTTGATCACAGCACCCAGGCATGTGCTATTGATGGAAATAAAATCCTGGATCTTTCAGTAGGCATGCTGATGCTCTCTCCACTGAGCCAAACTGGTTAGGGCAATAAAACCTATTAAAGGCATTAAATGGATCTTTTAAAAATAAAGATATATATAAATATTATAATACTTATATTATAAGATATAATATTTGTAAATAAGTATTTGCAAAATGCATAAATACACAATTATAAAATAGTGGCATTAAGAAATCATTGATATAGTGGAGTAATATGAAAACCCAGTTTTTTTTCTCTTTTTAATACACAGGATTTACATTTAGACAGACATAGACTTGAACTCTGAGTCTGTACTTAGAAACTATGTGATTTTGGACATGTGATGTGGGACCAATCCTAGCTAATAAAAGAGTAATATGCAAATTGACCAACACTCCAATACACAAGATGGCTGCCCCCATGTGGTCAAAGATGGCTGCCCAAATATGGACACAAGATGGCCACCACAAGATGCCCTGCAGGGGAGAGCAGTTGGGAGGGAGCAAGCCTGCAAGGGAGGGAGTTGGGAGTGATCAGGCTTGCAGGGGAGGGCAGTTAGGGGTGACCAGGCTGGCAGAGGAGGATAGTTGGGCGGGACCCAGGCCTGAGGGGAGGAAAGTTAGGAGTGACCAGGCTGGCAGGGAAGGGCATTTAGGAGCAATCAGGCTAATAGGGGAGCAGTTAGGCATCGATCAGGTTGGCAGGGGAGTGATAAGGCTGGCAGGCAGAAGTGGTTAAGGGCAATCAGACAGGCAGGCAGGTGAACGGTTGGGAACCAGCAGTCCTGAATTGTGAGAGGGATGTCTGACTGCCCGTTTAGACCTGATCCCAGGTGAGTCCCAGATTGGAGAGTGTAAAGGTGAGCTGAGGGACACTACCATCCTCCCTACCCCCCGACCCTGTGCATGAATTTTGTGCACTGGGTCTCTAGTAATATATATCCTACAAAATTGTGGTTAGCAGTGGATAAGATATTATACTTAAAGTGCTTACCCTTTAGTACATGGTCAATAAATCCTTGTCTTGTTGCTTTTGTGGTTATTGTCACAGTAAAAAAAACAGTAATTTCATAATTTTACCTTTTCTGCTGACATAGGTTTCCCCATCTGTCCAATGATAATCATGCTTTTTACTTCATTGTTGATTATGAATATCAAATGGGTAATGTGTCTGAATTCTAAAATATAAAGTGTTGTTACACAAGTTAAAGTAACCATCAAAACTATTTTTTTTTAAAGAGAAATATTGGCTCAAGACAATGTACTCTTTGAAAATGTTACTGACCTGGATTTTTATGAGTTACCAACACACACACAGCACCACCACCACTACCACCACCATCACCAAAAAAAACTAAAACAAACAAACAAAAAAACCCCACTAAATTTCCTGCCTCAACTTCATTTTCATTTCCTAGTATTTGGTAACCATGCTTCCTTGGCTCCTTCATTTCCCTGTGTGGAAGGAAGACCTGGTCACTGATGAAGAAGGCTTTGCCAGTTATGTAACTGGAGGAAGCACTTGTCTCTTCTGATTGTACACAAAACCCCTGGTTCTGTTTTATCCATTTTAACAGGTTTGCCATATCACTGGATCTTCAAAAATGCCAGTAAGTGCAACCTAAATTTTTAACATGTTTAGGCCTAAGGGAAGGCTTATTTCTTCCTTTTAAACTTTCTTTCCAAGTCTCCAGGTGTCACTTTTTATCATATTTCTAATGTTTCAGTCAAACTTGGTTTGGTCCTTTAAACCTTTCTCAAATTCATTCTTCTTTCTGGTATTGGCACTTATGGAATCACACAATGCCTGAGCATTACAACTTGACAAAATTCTTGCCCCAGAAAACTACAGCCTTCATTATTTTCAAGAGCTGCTTTAAACTCTTGGAATTTAATAGCACAATTTAGTGTCCTTTAAAGGTTTGTTAAATGCATTGCATAGCAAAAAAAGCCAACAGATGTTATGTCTATACTTGTTTCTGAGTAAGAAAACTCCCAGGAGTTGAAAGTGGCTTTAAAATTATTATTTGTTAGTAATTCCCTTCCCAGGAGTCTCAAGAAACCTATCATACTTTTTATTTTTGAGTTTTCAAATGCCTCTCTTTTCCATATATTTACAAATGGAGCACAAAATCAACAAGGTCTTAATATCTCTGAATATTATCAACTATTTCTTTTAGGAATTACCAGGCTATGCTCTTATGTCCTCACTTGAAATTGGAATTACTATGATATTGTTTGCCAGTATAAGAAAGACAAAAATAAGAAACAGCAGTGAAGTGAGATTCTCCTGTGTTCCTGAGTAGTTCTAAAATACAACACTCCTCTCATGGCATTTGATTCAGTCAAGGGCGCCTTTCAATCCACACAATAGGACTCCTAACCATTCTGGCTTATGCAAACATGGGTTTGTTTGTTTGTTTGTTTGTTTGTTTGTTTGTTTGTTTGACTAAATAGACAAGATGTAGACATTTGTTGATCTTGGTTTACAAGCTAATGACATCAGAATCAATATCTCCTAGAATTCTCTTGTACTTTACCTCATGGTTGCAAATTTGTTGCTGCTATTACAGAGATTAAAAAATCATTAACAGAATATTACCAAAATGAATCAAGTAATATATAAAAAGTATAAAACATCATGACTAGGTGATATTTTTTCCCAGCAAGGTTCTAATATTGTGAACATTTACAATATTCATGTAAGCAATCGTGTTAAATACTTTCTAAAACATTATAAAATCTATAGGATCATGTTAATAGGTGTAGGAAAAGCATTTGATGAAATTAAACATTCACCAACTAGGATATAAAAGGAACTTTCTCAACCAATTAATAGCATCCACAAAATCTATAGTTGACGTAACACTAATGGCAAAACATTGACTGATTTTCCCCTGTCATTGAGACTAAGACAGGATGTTCATTTTTATAAATCCTATTATACATTGCAATGGAGATCCTAGCCAGTGCACTGATGGAAGAAAAAAGAAGTAAAAGCCATGCAGATTGGAAAGGATGAAATAAACTGTCCCTCTTCACAGATGATATAATTCTTTATGTAGAAAGTCTTGAGAAATCAACCAAAAAGCTGCTAGAAAAAGTGAATTTACACAGGTCACAGGATACAAAGTCATATAAAAATTAATTGGATTTCTATATGCTACTAATAAATAGTTAGAAAAAAGAGTACCATCTATAATAGCATCAAAAGATAAACTACTCAGAGATAAATTCCACAATAGGTATCCAAGAAAAATGGAAATATATATCCACAGAAATACTGGCATATTCATACAAGTCCCAAACTAGAAATAACCTAAATGTTCAACAGGTGAGTAGGTAATCAAATTATACATTCCAGCAATATAATAAGGCAGTAAGCAGGAACAGGATACTGATACATCAACAACATGGAGGAATCTGACAGACATTGTCTAAGTCTGAAGTCATACATATGATAAATGCAACCCTCACATTCTCCCACAACTACATCAAAATTGCAACTAAAATATAGAGTAACCATCATTTAGAACTGCCTGAAATATGGCTGGATTGAAGTCCTACAATTAGAAAAGTAAATAAGAAAGTACATTGAGACTGGTAGGAGGGGCTGAGGTGCCAAATGGGCTGGTCCAATACCAAATGTGGTGTTTTGTTTGTTTGTTTGTTTGTTTGTTTGTTTGTTTTTTAATAGGGAGGGATATTTAGGCTGCCGAGGCCTCCCATGAGGATCAAGGGGTCCCAGCCCCACCAGATTCCTAGCCCAAGGTTTTAGTGCAGTGAAGAGAAGCCCCTGTAACTTCAAGCTGTAAAAACAAGCCAGGATTGTAGCTGAGTGACACAGAGATCACTGAAGACCCAAAATGTTCCTCTTAAGGGTCAGCACATGGACTTACTCAAACTCACTAGATCTGAGCTCCAGCACTGGGTCATCTTCTTGAAAGGATCCAGGGACATACTGGAAGGAACTAAATTTTCTGACATCAGGACAAGAACTGGAGGGCAGCTTTCTCACAGACAAAAGTGCCGGCAGAGGTCATTATTCCTTTGCTGAGACCTCCCCTATCATAGAGCTGACTGGCAGGCACCATATCTGAGTCTCCATCAACCTAGCTTACACTGTTCTCCCTGCTCTGATGATTCCCAGGGACCTTATCCCATCCACTTTGCAGCACTACCCAAACTGTTTGCAGCAGCTTTTCTATATGAATGGCCTTTCCTGGCTTAAGCTTCAGACTTTCCTAAAATCTCTCAAACAAGATTACAAATCTAGACACCCATGAGCTATACACTCAAGGGGCAGACTCAGTTAACACCAAAGCCCCCACTGAAGCAAGTCCTGCACAACACCTCTTCTGTTACAGGCACAGCTGGTCCTCACAGCTAATTGGCCTGGGGGTAAAGTCCTCCCAGTGATATCAACAGCAGTCAAGGCTCAACTACAATAAGACAGTGCACACAGCCTACCCAGGGGCATATGTAGAGTGCCCAGGTCAGGTGACTAAGGGTGGCTGAGCCACTGTGCCCTGTAGGACAACTACTGCACAAGACCACTCTACCAATTACAGGAGACATAGCAGCTCTACCTAATACAAAGAAACCAACATAGGGAAGTAGCCAAAATGCAGAGACAAAAAAAAAAAACATGTCACAAATGAAAGAATGGAAGAAATCTCCAGAAAAAGAATTAAATGAAATGGAAAAAAGCAAACTACTAGATACAGAGTTCAAAACAATGGTTGTAAGGATGCTCAAGGAACTTAATGGGAGCTTCAAGGGATTTAATGAGAATTTCAAGAATTAAATAAATTTCAGTTATTTAATGAGAATGTCAAAGATATTAAAAAGTACCAGTCAGCCAGAACTGGTTTGGCTCAGTGGATAGAGTGTCAGCCTGTGGACTGAAAGGTCTCAGGTTCGATTATGGTCAAGGGTATGTACCTTGGTTTCCGACACATCTCCAGTGTGGGGCGTGCAGGAGGCAGCTGACTGATGTCTCTCTCTCATCAATGTTTCTAGCTCTTTGTACTTCTCCCTTCCTCTCTGTAAAAAATCAATAAAATATATTTTTAAAAAAGTACCAGTCAGAAATTAAGCATACACTAACTGAAATAAAGAATAATTTGCTGAAACCAGTTTGGCTCAATGGATAGAGCTTTGGCCTGCGAACTGAAAGGTCCCAGGTTTGATTCTGGTCAAGGGCATGTACCTTGGTTGCAGGCACATCCCCAGTGGGGGCATGCAGGAGGTGGCTGATCGATGTCTCTCTCTCATTGATGTTTCTAACTTTCTATCCCTCTCCTTCCCTCTCAGTGAAAAATCAATAAAATACATTTTTAAAAAAGAATAATTTACAGGGATTCAACAGTACAATAGAGGACACTGAGAATCAAATCCACAATCTGGAACATGAGGAAGCAAAAACACCCAACCTGAAGAGCAAAAAGAAAAAAGAATCCAAAAATATGAAGGTAGTGTAAAAAGCATCTGGGACAACTCAAGCACACCAACACTCACATCATGTGGATGCCAGAGGAGAAGAGAGAGAGCAAGATATTGAAAATCAATTTGAAGAAATAATGACAGAAAACTTCTCATACATAGTGAAAGAAATAGACATTCATGTTTAGGAAGCACAGAGAGTTCCAAACAAGATAAATCCAAAGAGGTCCTCACCAACACACATCATAATTAAAATATCAAAGGTTAAAAACAAAGAAAGAATCTTAAAAACAGCAAGAAAACAGCAGTTAGTTTCCCACAAGGGAGCGCCCATACGACTGTCAGCTGATTTCTCAACAGAAACTTTGCAGTTCAGACAGGAATGGCAAAAGTTATTCCAAGTGATGGATAACAAGGACCTATAACCAAGATTTCTTTACCCAGTAAAGCTATCATTTAAGAACTGAAGGTAAGATAAAGAGCTTCACAGACAAGAAAAAAGCTAAAGTAGTTCATCATCACCAAACCAGTATAATATGACACGTTGAAGGGCCTTCTTTAAGAAGAAAAGAAAGAAGAAGAAAAAAGATAAAAAATATGAACAGCTTAACCATAACCCACAACTGTCGGACCATTATATTAAGTGCAATAAGTTAGGCAATTAAAGAAAAATACCACATGATCTCACTCTTTTATGGAAAATAAATAACATTATAATTTGATGAACAAAAAGATAGATACAGAGGCAGTAAGGAACCGAATAGACTGTCAAATTATAGCAGGAAGGCTTGGGAGTGCTGGCGATGGGAGAGGGGGTGTCAAACAAAGGACTTCTATACATGCATGTAAGCACAATCAGTGGACACAAGACACCGGGGGTGTGATGAGGGCTTGCGACAAGGTAGGGGAAGCTGGGGGAAGGTCAATGGGAAAAAAAGGAGTTATATGTACTACTATATGTAATACTTTAAACAATAAAAATATAAAAAATAAAAATAAATAAATAAAAATAAAATTCCTGCCGTCCTAAAAAAATATGAACAATAAAATGACAATAAATATATATCTACCAACATTTGAATCTAAAACTTAAAATAAACAAGGAATCTAATGAACAAAATAAACTGATGAATAAAATAGAACTATAAGTATGGAAACAAGGTATAGATTGATAAAATTCAGAGGGAAGGAGGAAGAGAAAAGATTAACCAAAAACCTTATATGCATATATGCAATAAGGTGGTGAAGGCCTGGGATGGGTTGAGAACTGAGTGGAGGGTGGAAATTTGGGGACATTTGTAATACTATCAACAATAAAGATTTTTTATAAAAGACATCACATACAATGGAGCACATACTGTAAGAATCCTTTCTTACAAAAAGCAGATTATTATAAAATGGCATAAAAAACTTTGGGAGATGAGAGAAATGCTCAATATTTTGGTTTAAAGTTATATTTGTCAAAATTTATTGAAGAGTTGTTTTCATATTGGTATATTTTTCTTGTACTTCAACAAGATTAATTTAAATTAAAAAAGGAATGTCAATCTTTCTAGTCACAGTTATTCATGGAAAATGTTATAAGTAGAAACAGGAGTGCATCATTGACTAGAAATGACACAATTGTCCCCAGAAACTAGGGAATTCACCCTGGTGTCTGCGTGCTAATCAAGACCTGTTGAGCTCTCTCTTAAAGGAAAAGAACAAAAATCAAAAACAAAACCCAAGCCGAAACCGGTTTGGCTCAGTGGATAGAGCGTCAGCCTGCGGACTGAAAAGTCCCAGGTTCAATTCCAGTCAAGAGCATGTACCTTGGTTATGGGCACATCCCCAATGGGGGCATGCAGGAGGTGGCTGATCGATGTCTCTCTCTCATCGATTTTTTTAACTATCTTTCTTCCTTCCTCTCTGTAAAAAAAAATCAATAAAATATATTTAAAAAAAAAAACAACCCAACCAGCAAAATTTTAGAGTGAATGAAAATATGTCCAATTTACAATCATATAAAAGTGCCGTGGGCATAATTCCAAAGAATGTTCTTAGACTGGGCTTTGTTTAGCACTCTGAATTTAACCAGGTAGGATTCTTCAAGTACATTTTTATTCAACATTTTGAAGTGAAGTATTTACTTATTTGAAAAACTATTCCCTCTGAAAGACAGAAGAAAGTACATTTCTCTTTGTAATAAAGAATTATGATGATTTATAATAGATAAGGAAGCACAAATTGCAAACATTTTTTTCCTTACATTGGGACACAGTTGAAGCAAGGCTGGTAAAAGGAGAGAGAATGTAAGTTGAGTTGTACTTGTGGAGGCGATGTTGCTAACCTCCACCTTGTGACTAGATATATATGTAGATAAAATTGACAGGGAAAGAAAGAACTTTATGATATAACTAGAGGCCCGATACATGAAATTCATGCACTGGGGGTAGGGATTGTCCCTCAGCCCAGCTAGCACCCTCTCCAATCTGGGACTCCTTAAGGGGATGTCTGACTGCCAATTTAAGCTTGTCCCTCTCACAATCTGGAACTGCTGGCTCCCAACCGCTAGCCTGCCTGCCTGCCTGCCTGATTGCCCCTAATTGCTTTTGTCTGACAGCCTGATTACCACCTAACAACTCCCCTGCCAGTCTGATTGACATCTAACTGCTCCCCTGCAGGCCTGGTCACTGCCAACTGCCCTTCCCTGCAAGCCTGGTCACCCCCAACTGCCCTCCCCTGCTGGCCATCTTGTGACAACATGGGAGTAGCCATCTTGTTACAACATGAGGGTGGCCACCTTGTGATGACATGGGGTGGCTATCTTGTGGTGGCCACCTTGTTACAATGTAGGGTCGCTATCTTGTGATGATGTGGAGGTCAATTTGCATATTACATCTTTATTATATAGGATTGTTGATGAACTTATATTTTAATAATACGGGATGTTCTGTTACTATTGTTTTTCTATTTTTCAAAAATAAACACTTTTTTATAAATAAGTAAAATGTATATTTAAAAATATGAACTTCCATATTTATTGTCTCAACACTCTTCTATTGTGTGCACTGGTTCATAGATTATCTATAATGATGAAAATTCTTTTCACATTGGCATTTGACATAACAATTAAAGCAGAATATTGAGATATTTTTAACAAAAATGGGAAAGCAGTTTATTTCCTTTATCAAGATATGTTGTTGATAATTTCAACTTTTGGGAGTTGAAATTATATCCAAGACATAATTTCCTCATAAAGATATTTGGAGGGATGATTTTTCCCCATATAATTAATATTCCAATTAATTCATCCATAGAAGGAGATTTCTCATGCTCAGCCAAACTCAAAGCACCAGAGTCTGATGTCAGGAATTTTAAGTAGGAAGCCACTGTGCCAGATACTTGAGCCTCTAGAGCACACACCCGGCGATTCACAATTAGACTGATTTATGACAGTAAGTATATTGCAATGCTAAAACTTTGATGCTTTTCTTATCTTAGAAACTTTGAGGGGGATCGTATTAAAATGTCATTCTTCAATACATCAAGTTGTATTGGTTTTTTATTTATTTTAAAAAGTTTCTAAATATTCTTTGCCACATAGGAGTGCTGAGAAATAAAAGAGAAAATGAAAACTGGAATGTACAGAAGACTTACCTGGTTCAATGCTTACAAACACTTGCACTAAATGGGTCCAATTCCCAGTAAGAGTATGTTGCTGACCCCTCAGTATTGAGAACTCTGAGGTTCAGTATCAGAGCATCAGTATCACTGGCTCAAGTGGAGGAAGGGCCTACACATCTAAATGAGAAGGATAGAAATTAATAAAAGATGAGGACAGCGGTATTCCTATTTGATATATTGATTATTTTCCAAATAGAAGTTGAAATCTGAAACTATCTTTGGCACCTGAGGACCGTAAGTGTCATAGAGAGGAACTAGGGGAAAAGCATACTCCACAACTCAAGTAACATTAAGCAGGAAGAAGTAACCATAATTTTGTATGTAAAGCAAGAATGAGAAGTATTAATAAGGAGTTCTGAGGTATGGTTTCAAGAGTCTTTCATGTCACAAGAGAAAAGCAGGATCCACATTTATTCCAGAATACTCAAACATGTACAATTCTCTGTACCAGATGTACTGAAGTGAGAATACTAGTATATGTTGCTGTTGTTGATGGTTCTCAAAACACATTTTATGAAAAAACTGTAAAGCAACAAACTAACAGAGTTTCCAGCCTCAAGGGAGGTTTGTGTGACTGTCTAGTCTGCATAAATACCTACATTTTACTATGCTTATTTGTGGGTGGTGTGAATTGACTTGTTTTGAAGTTATTGATTAATAATCAGTGGGGGTGACAGAAGGTGTTTATTTTGTTTGTGTATGTGTATATACTTTTTTCAGTGGAATAGTTAAACTTTAAGGTGATATCTTGAATTTTAAAGAAAAGGTATGGGGAAAAGGAACTGTCATTAGGAACTTATTGTGTTCAATCATTTATCTGGGTATGTTATATTATCCGTCTTATTTAACAGGCTTAAAAGACAATGTATAGATATTTCATGAGACTTGCATTTAGAGTATAAAAATTGATCCTAATTAAGACAGGTTGTAACTGAAAGAAGTCATTTTTGAGCAAATGGCATGTTTTAAAGCATTATTTTAAAAAACCTGGTAATAATTTAACTTGGAGACATTTGGTTTGGAGAGCAAATTTAAAGCTACAAGGTTAATAGCAACCCTCTTAGAAGTATTAAAATGACTTGGATTTTTGGGTATCCAATGTAATGGACAATGGTATCCCTAATGCATACATGTCTAAGAATTAGTAACCAAAATTCCAAAAATTTAGTAACTAGAACTATATACATGTCTACCAAATTGAATAAATGAAATAATTAACCAATACATTCCTGATTTTCTCTATCTGGGTAAGAGGGAGCTATTCATTAGTATTAAACAGAGAATAGCTTTTACTGAAATGACTTTCACAAAGGTTGGGAGAGGGGCACTTTTTACATCACACTTAACCAAGAAAATTATCCCTCTGCACAAAAGCCAGAGTGGTATAAAACCTCTCCCATGAGAATAATATTTTACAGAACACCAGAACAGACAAATAGTGGAACATTTGAGAAACACACAAACAGAGAGATACCTTGAACAATAGATCATGGAATTTCACAGTCTGAGAATTTATTGGAAGCATAAGAGACTTCCAAAATATTTACAATTAAGAACAGATGTAAGTTATAGAAAGTGCTATTGAATATTTGATATTTAAAGGGGAGTTAATTTCATCTGGAGAGATTAAGAATTCTCTCATTATTAATGACTTTACCCGAGAAAGCATGAATGTACATACACATGCACACAATATTAGACAGCTTAGTTATGCTTAAGACATAATCTCTCAATTTCAGTGATTTAAAAATAAATTTTGTTGTTGTCAAGACTGCTGATTGGCTCATTTTAGTTATGGTCATCCCTATTCTATATATCTTCTTGATCTTAAGCCCAGTAAGACAGAGTAGTTTAGATCTGGAATAAATTGTTCTCATGGCCTAGGGCAAAATGTAGGAAACCAAAGAACAATAACACAATTCCCCCCCAGCCCTTCCTGCTCCCCCTCCCCCCCCCCCCCCCCCCCCCCCCCCGCTCTCTGGCAAACAAACAAAAAGGAAGCACATGTAATGCTTCTGTTTGGGTATGGCATATGTCATGAGTACCCATGGCCAGTCCTAAAAAGGAGATGGGGAAGCACCCTTCTCTTACTTGGAAGCATAGCAACTCACATGGCAGCAACATGGGTATCTCCTCCTTTTAGAGGGGATTAAGCAGAGTTGGTGAATTTTGACGCAATCTCACACAGACACATGTGTGTGAATTATCCAGCAAAGGGTATACTTCTCATGGCAACATGTAATTTTAGTTATTCAAAATAATTGATTTGTTTTTCTTATAATTTGCAAATTAAAGAACCTGTCAGATATTTTGCTATCTATACTGGCACTTTGGTGAATATATTCTTGTTTCCAGACTAGGAAAATTATTTGAGAAGATTGCCTAAAGAAATTCTGTGTATGACAGACAATATAAAAATATTTTTAAAAGGGGGAATTAAAATGTGTTTAATGAACAATGGTACCAAGTTGAAATTTCAGAATATTGCTCAAAATGCAAAAGAAAAATTAACATTGTTATAGAATCCATCCATTTAAACTCTAAAAATTTCCCAAAAATCAATTTCAATGGCCTGATTTTATTTTACTAACTTTTACTAACCTTTTAACTTAGAGAATAAGCAGGATATGAGAGCCAAACTGGAAAATTGGACATTAAAGACATTGTTAAGGCAACAGGAAGGAAAAAGCAAAAACAAATAATAAAACATGGTCAATTTTTTTGGCCTCATTGTTGAAACCATCACATAGCAACTTCAATGGCAAAGCTCTTTAAGGGTTTCTATTTGGAGAAAGACAACTTTTTTTTTCTGAAATTTCTTTCCCAGGTCAGGGATGTGTCCTTTGGTGGCGATATCAGTCTTTCCATGACTTGCTGGCATGAATCTCCTTTTATGACCTGGCCTTTCCTGACACTTGCAGAGATTTGTGTAAGAGTGCGGTGCAATGGACCTGTTAGCTGTGGAGGAAGCAGAGGAAGAATGTGGGAGTTCACTTTGCAAAGAATGAGATGATATGTGAAATGCACTGTGACTTTTAATAGACATCATAAAATGCTGAGATCCACAACTTATATATTGGCTGTAAAGTGCAAAGATAAATATAGAATACTTGCCTAATAAGCTGTTTATGTCAATCAAAACAAAGACATATGAGATGACATTTTTCCCTACAGATCAGGGTTTCCATCTGGTATCTTTTCCTTTCAGCCTGAATAAATTCTCTTATCACTTTGTATACTGCAAGCCTTATAGAGATGTATTATCTCAGTTTTTGTTTCTCTAAAAATATGATTTATTTACCTACACTTTGAAAGATAGTTTTTGTTAGGGGGGAATTATATTTGGTTAGTTTGTGTGTTTTTTTTCCTTTCTGCTCTTTAAAGTGATTTAATTGTCTTTTGGCTTCAATTTCTTCCAAAGAGAAGTCAGTTATCACTCTTATTGTTGTCTCTCTATACAATAGTATGCCCTTTTCCACTCAGGTTTTAAGTTTTTCCCTTTATCTTTAATTTTCAGAATTTTGGGCTCAGATATGCCCAAGTATGCTTTTATTTTTAGCCCTACTTATTTTGCTTGGGGTTCATGACATTTTTGCTGTGGTTTTATTTATTTATTTGACAATTTTGGAAACTTTTCAGCCATTATCTCTTCAAATATTCATTCGACTTTGTTTTATATTCTCCTCTTCTTTGGGGCCTATTATGTATGGTTAGACCACTAGGTATTGACTTCTTGCTCTCAAACATGGTGTATTTACCCCAGTTCTTTAAAACATTGTTTTCTAATTTGTATAATTTCTGTTACAATGAATGAATATTCACTGACCCTTTCTTCTAATATTTCCAGTCTTCTTTGAAGTCTGAGTGAATTTTTATTCCTATGTCATGTTTTCATTTCTAGCATTGTCAATTGATTTTGTTCTTGGTACCTCAGTTTTTCTTTCTGTAAAATTTAGTTGAATTTGATGATTGTTTATAACTTTCTCAACTCTGAGTACACTATGTTTTAAACTCCAATTTTAACCCAGACATTTTGTCTGGGGACACAGTGGGTGCAAGGGTGGGTGTAAATTTTTCCTTGTTGCTGGAACAGTAAAGAGAGCTTCTGTGGGTAAACTGACTGAGGGGACAGGCTCAGAACTTACACCCCTTCCTTCGCCACTTTTGAATACAAATTACAGGCAAAATTAGTTGCCTAAGGGAAGGAAGAAGTGAAGAAAAATTTGAAGATTCAAAGAAAAATTTAGCTTCAAATAGGCAAGCTTACTCATGTACACTTTGTGAAATGGATAATTGACTCTTAGATTACAGAAGGTAACTTACAAGTAGACAGTTAAATAGACTGAATTGACTGTGAGGTTCAGTCAAATCTCTACAGTTGCTGAGTACTTTTTTTAGTCAGCAACCTCTAAAATGGCCCCATAAGTAGATTCCCCTCCTAGTTTTTGCACCCTTTGCCATATATTCTTGAATGTGGGCTAGACTTAATGATTTGCTTCTAACAAATAGAATGCAACCAAATTTATGGGATGTCACTTCTGAAATTAGATTATAAAAGGATTGTGGTTTTCTCCTGGATATTCTTTCTTGCTTTCTCTTGGATACCTCTTTCTTGGAGAAGCCAATTGCCATAGTAAGGCAGCCCTCAGGAGACCCATATGCATGAACTTGTAAACATCTCTTTGGAGGCCTGCAAATGGCTATGTGAGTAAGCTTTAAAAAGAAGCTTCTGCCAACCCCTACATGAATGAGCATGGAAGCAGATCCTCCTCTAGTTGAGACTGAATGACTGTATCCCCAGCTAACATCCTGATTTCAGCCTCCATGAGGGACCCTGTACTAGACCCATCCAGCTAAGCTACTTCCAGATTTCTGAACCCTAGAAAGTGTGAGATAATATATTTCTTGTTTCTAAATGCTAAATTTTAAAATGATTTGTTCCATAGCAATAGACAATTAACAGAGTTTTAATAATAACGATTGTCTGTATTATTTGTCTTTTTATAGTTTACATTAGAGGCCCAGTGCACAAAACTCATGCATGGGGGTAGGGGGCAGGAGGGTCCCCTCAGCCCAGACTGCACCCTCTCCAATCTGGGATCCCTCTCACAATCCTGGACTGCTGGATCCTAATTGCTCACCTGCCTGCCTGCCTGATCACACCTAACAGTCTTTGAGTGCCACCTGATCACCCCCAACTGCCCCCCTCACCCTACTGGCCTGGTAGCCCCAACTTCACCCTTGCCAGCCTGGTCACCCCACACAGCCTGCTGCTCAGTCGTTTAGTCATCTCACACTAACCCCCCTGCCATCCTGGTCGCCCCATGCAGCCTGTTCAGTCGTTCATTCAGTTGTGATGGTCACTTAGGCTTTTATATAGATATATATGCCTGACATCAAATGATTTGCACAATGACCCTTTGTTATTGTTGCACTTTATAGTAAAAGAATTGAGATTTGGAATCTTGTTCAATATTTCAAATCTAGAATAAATGTAATCAATATATACTAGTAAACATATATGTTCTGACTCTAAATATGACAATTAAGCTATGACCTTTTCTTAACTACTTTTTTCATTAAGTGCTGGCAAAAAAAGGAACAGCAGTGATTCTATTAATGCCTACAGAATATATGAATGGGTTGAGCTTTTCTACCCTCAGCATCCAGAAATTTTTATGTTATAAGATCAAATAGTGGCATGTATATACTACTGAGCAGTTCAATTCAGGTTAAGAAATTATTGTCATAAATGATAATGAAATCTAGAGTTGAATCCCTAAATTCCTTGGGAAACATGTGAGCCCCTTGATTTTTGTTAAATTAGCTCTTTCTTCTACATTTCAGTAAGCTATGTGGCCTCATTTTAAAGAACTGCACTTTGCCTTGTCAGTATTAAAATAGCCTGTTATGGAAGGTGACATTATGTGCTGTCTCTGTGGGCTCTTCTGGCCATTGACTTCCATCATAGTGCCCCCAGAGCTTTTTGTCTCCTATTCTAATTGCTATACTTCTGGATGCCATTCCTGATTGGGACAGGCCAAGAAATGGGTGACTGACACAGTCTGTACTAGTATAAATATCTGTTCTTTTAAGCTCACACCATGTCACAGGCTGTCAGAGCTAGTCTACTGTTAGGGCCTTTTCAAAATCATAATTAAAACATGAAGCCCACTATTCAATTATAAGTTCATAAATTAGGCTCCATAAAAAAATGCTCTCAGGACTTATACATAAGAGTTGAACACTTGTTTCCTCTCTCTCTGTTTTTGAATGGAGTTGGTATTTGAGTCCATAGTTCCTGAATAAAATTGTTATGTGAATTCATCATATTCAAAGGGCCATAAAATCTACTAGAGGCCAAGTATTCTGCTTTGTCCCTACTAAAGATTACTGATAGACGGACAACTGCTTTATATAAAGAGGAGGAGGTTCAAGTAGCTTACTAAGTGTTTTATTGGGTGTGAGGGATGAGCAAGCATCAGGTGTGGCAGATAAATTTGTGAACATTTCTGAAACAATTCTCAGGATGTATCATGATTATTAGATTTTCAGAAGTCCATAGTTAAAAGTGAGGGCATATTTCTAACTACAAAGCAATTATGCACAAATTAAATTGATTGCAAGGTGGCATAATTTTAAGGATCTCTTATTAAAGAGAAAGTTTCGGGAAGTCTTGTGGTTAGATTTTTATTTTCCCCCTTTTGTCATTTCTTATCATCTTTCTCTCTTTACTCTGTGGCCTAGCATTAATTAATTTAAGTATAAAATTTCATCTTTATAACATTGGTAGTCTCACAACTTCAAGGTCATGAGAATTAAGAGTTATACAAGTTACACACTTTAAAAAAAACACAGAAAAGGCTAATTACATATGAGTTATTGTTGATTAACTTTTAAGAACACCAATTCAATCTATTGTTTTTTTTTCTTTTTTATCCTCACCTGAGGAGATTTTTAAAATTGATTTGAGAGGAATAGAGAGAAAGAGAGGGGGAGGGGAGGAGAGAGTGAGGGAGAAAATAGAGCATCCATGTGAAAGAGAAACATTGATAGGTTGCCTCCTGCACTTGCCCTGACTAGGGATTGAACCGGCAATCTAGGTATGTGCTCTGGTCAGGAATCAAACCCCAACTTTTGGTGTACAGGACGATGCTCCAACCAACTTAGCCACCAGCCAGGGCAATTATAGATAACGTTTTAAGGATACCAATCCTATCTCAGGGTCTCTGTTCCTGCTATGGCTCTTGACTTACACATTTAAGAAAAAGTGATATAATTCAATAAGTTACTAAAAATTTAAAAACAGAACTACGATATGACCAAACAATCTTACTTTCATGTATTTGTCTAAAAAATAATTGAAATCAGGATTTTGAAGCTATGCACTTATTAACACTACCATGTTCATTGCTTCATTATGCACAATGGCCAAGATATGGAAATAAACTTACTATCCATCAACAGATGAATGGATAAACAAAATGTGTTATATACAGATATTTAACCTTAAAAAAGAGAAAATCCTGCCATGTGTGACAACATAGATGAACCTGGAAGATGTTCTCCAAAGAATGGGCAGTTGTGAGTGCTAGCAGTCAATACCCACAGCACTTGGGGAATGAGTTGCTCACCTGGGAAAGGAGATCTAGTTTGGACACCAGTGACAGCCTCTGGGTTGCCTTCCTTAACTCACTCTAATGGAGAAATCAATCAGGCAAAGAAACTGAAGACAGCTGTCTTATGTGAGCACATGCACTCTTCAGATTCGACTAATGAGCTTTGGGGTAAGAGTATGATGATTTATTTACAAGTTCAGATACTGAAGCACTCAGCAACTAGCTGTTCAGCCATGAAATGGATTCTTTCATGGAGAGCTCTCCTTCCCCTCAACAAATCATTCCTGGGGTGTGAAATGGCCATAATCAGACTGAGAGTGGCCTTTCTGCTTCTTCCTTCAGCGACTTTCCTGCTCCTTCCTTGAATTTTGTCATGAAATGGCGAGGAAGATGCTGGTTGAAAGCTGGAAGATGAAATCAAGAAAAATATGGCTAACAAATGTTTATGTAAATAAAAATATTATTTGTTTTCTATGATATGAACCACCAAAACCTCCATTTATGCATTTTATTTGGGGTTGTATTTATAAAATAACCCTAATGGGCAGAGAGAATATAATATAGGGTTAGATGTGATTAGTATTAACTAATCTCATTGTCATCATAATGAACTTGTTCTTATTAGGGTGTTTCAACACAAAATAAGTCCGAAGCTCTGCATCTTGAAATGATGCAGTTAATGGTTTCTAAATGTTTTGCAATCACACAGAAACATTATTTAAATGTTTCATTGTCTGTATATAACACATGTTCCTATGATCATAGTCCTCAAGGTATAAGCATCAGCCTAAGTAATTATTTTCTTCAAAATTTCAAAGAAAATTATATTTAATTGAAAATTACTCTCTAGGCTCCTATTACTACAAAAGGCTGAAATTGCAGATTAAAATATGTGAGTAGGGAAAATGGCAGCATTCATAAAAGGGTAATCTTAAAAGTTCAGTCTCATGTATTTGACTCCCTATACTTAATGAGTTTGCTTCCATAAAATCATTCTCAGGGCAGAATTCCAGGTAAGTTCCAAACATATGTCCTATCCTTCCCAGAGTTCCCTCTGGGAGGTTTGCTGCTCTCAATTACTTGAACATATGTGAGTAGAGATGATTGTATAGTAGGTGGAAAGCCTATTGGCAAGGAGTCTGTAATTTTCCTCACATGAGCTCTGGTCTTGTTTTGAGTGACCTTCCTCTTCAAGTGTATTCAGTAGATATAAAGTAAGACACAGTATGTCATAAGAATCACTTTGCTGACCCACTCACAAATCCTTTCTATTCTGTTGACATTTGGAAGTGTAGAAACGTATTAGGAATATATTAGCACCATTTGTCAAAGGGTATTGAGTAGGTGGCCTATCCTTAAGGCACCTGGTCAAAGTATTTGGGTACCACTATTTGATCCTTCAAAAACATCGCAATGCACAGAAGCATATTAAATTTTTTATCTAATCCAGTGGCATCTTAACATATTTGACAGTTACGTCCTATTTACTTTGAAATTCCCATTCACCATTAAAATCTTTTATTAAACATTTTTATTTATTTATTTGAGAGAAAGAGAACCATCAATTTGTTATTCTATTTATTTATGCATTCATTGGTTGCTTTGCTTCTTGTCCCTGACTAGGGATCAAACCTGCAACCTTGGCGTATCAGGATGATGCTCTAACCAACTGAGCTATCTAGCCAGGACCAACCAAGTTTCTTTTACCTTGGAACTCTCTTTCACCCTTGGTGGGATACATGCATTTCCTAGGAAAATGTATTCAGAAATGTTGGACAACAGCAAGGAGTCTTTATAAAAAGGATCACCTATTTCATTTACTGTGATTTCCCCATATCACTAGTCTGTCCCCTCTGATCCCTATTAGCCCTTGCCCCTGCATAGAACCCCCATCTTTTTGAATGAATAATGTAATACAGGAAAAATTATGGTGTTTTCAGACATACATTATGGTCTGAAATATTTTGAGATACAAATAAACGGATATCTATTTTTTCTATATCTGATATTTTAGCTGTATATCTTCCTTTGCTGTTCATAAGTGAAAAATCTTAGATACCAGCAGAGCCAGAGAAAGAGAAAGAAAAATCATATTTGGCATATTTTCTTTCCTATAATACCTAAGCACTTAAACAGTATATATGCATATACATATATAGAAAGCCAAACACCCGATCAGAGTTGAGGTAGTATATTTAAACATTTGAACATCGAAATCTACTAAATTATAATGGAGAAAATACCCAAAACATCCAATAAAGCTTTCCAACCTGACTATAGGGTTACCATGACAACGAAACTCAAAATCCCTCTTCTTCATATAAAGTTGCTGAAAAAAATGCCCATGGTGGAAGCAGCATGGAATCCTCAAATTTATGACTACTGAACAGAGGTACAAAGAATCTCCAAAACATTTGATAAAGCTTCAGGGTGAACATTTTAATATCCTCCTTTAAAAAAATAATAAAAAGACCCAAGCCATTTCCATACTATTTCATTTTACTTTCATCTAAACCGTTTTGAGGATTTCATGCTATTTTAAAGTCATTTTCTACAAAATAAAACAGTGTTGATAACAATGACCTAATGAGGAATATTAATAACACGGATCTTAAAATAGGTTTGGTGAATATGAAGCATAACATGGAACAAGTCCCTGCACAAATCAAGCAGCAATTGTCAGACTGATGCTGAGTCAGCACTGCCAGTGTGACCTCCTGCTTCCTGCATGTTCCTGGGAAGCCTTTACATATGTAGACACCCACTACTAGGGGAAATAGAAGCAAGACCCTCGGTTATCTTCTTTTCAACCCCCGGTGAGTTTCTTGGAAGAACAATATGTGTGCAAATATGTGTGTATTTTCACTTCATGCACATACCAACATAATATATCCTATATAATAAAAGCCAGCAACCAAAACAGAAGAATGACCAGAATGACCATGGCCCCTTGCCCTGGCCAGCTCTGCCTCCAAGCAGGGAACCGCACCCTGATCAGGGCATGGCCAGTCTGCAAACTGACTGTGGCCCCTTGTCTAAACTGGCCCCGCCTCCCAGCAGGGACCCCCCACACTGATCTGGGGCCTCCATCAGGATAGGCTGGCCAGCCCCCACCCGTGCACCAGGCCTCTATCCTATATAATAAAAGGGTAATATGCAAATTGACCCTAACAGCAGAACACCCAGAATGACCGCTCAACCAGTCACTATGAGGTGCACTGACCACTTCTTTGTTCCTTTCCCCGGCTGGCAGGCTCCAATTGCCCAATGGTAAAGGGGGAACCAGAAGTGGGTGGCAGTGTGGGGTAAAGCCGGCTGCGGGTAGCCAGGGAAGGTAGACCTAATTACAGGCCAGGCCTAAGGACCATACCATCATGCTCCGGGCCCTTATGACTGTTGACCAAACAACCAGTCAACTGATTGCTATGATGTGCACTGACCACCATGGGACAGACACGCAATGTAGGAATGCCTCTGGAGGTCAGTGTGCTCCCACAGGCAACTTCCCATGGCTGGCCAACCTTCAACAATACTTCGCTGCTGCCAGCCGGACCCAATTAACCCCAATTACTGTCCAGACTTAGGGGCCCCACCCATACTTGAATGCATGCACCACGCCTCTAGTGTATGTATAAACTATATGCATGCATGTGTGTGCATTATTTTTGAATATATTCTACAAGTCAACATAAAATAATTGTTTCACACAGGAGTGGCAGGTTTAAAGTTTCCTCTCAATATAAAAAAAGGTAAAATTTAGAAAGGAAAATTTTCATCATAATGTCTCACTAGAAAAGCTTTATAGTCAAGTAACTGGTAACTAAATCATATGAATAATACACTTCAAAGAGGAATGGGCAGGTCCTGGATATCATTGCTCAGTTCCTGGAAGTAATTTATGACTAAATAATGTGAGAAGGTGTTTTAAATTAACGCACAGTGCTGTTGGATTGATTTTGTTTGTATATTAGTTTTTTTGTTCATCTGTTTTGCAATGAGTTAATTCATCAAATTGAGAAAAATGGTGCTTCATTTCAAACTGTTTTTATTTGGGGTTGGGGAACAATCCTATCATTTCTTCTTATAGTTGGTACCAAGTTAAATGCATGTAATGCTGAGCAAAGATATACTCCTGGAAGTAGATTGATCTGCACTGTGGTTCAGACAGAGTTTTCTAAAAGCACACAGGTACAAACTCCTTTGTATCCCTTATGCAATGTGCTTTCTGGAGATGTGTCCATTTCTTCCCCACACCATGCTAATCATTCTCCAAGGCAAAGAATTTTCAGTTTGCTTCTGTGAACACTTTAAGTAGTAGTTTGCCAAGTGTGGACTAGACCACCACCATCATCATCACCTGAGAACTTGTTAGAAATGTAAATTCGCAGGCCCTAGACCAGACCAACTGTACCAGACACTCAGGAAAGAGCTCTGAATCCTTTCATAAGTTCTATTGATTATTGGGATGCACACTAAAGTTGGAGAGCCACTCCTCTAGAGGTGAGTGTTTGAGAGGATGAAAATGTTGATAACCTGGATAAGGACAATGGGGCTTAGGAAAAAGGGAAGGAGGAAGTAAAGGAGAGAAATTTAGAATTGGATAATTGAAAGGGAATATGGGACATTTGATGGCATCTTTCATTTCCTGTGTGAGCCACAGAGAGGTCAAGTGGATTGTCCCAGGTCAAAAGCACAGCTAGCAAGAGAAATAATATTTCCTCACTTCAATATGAGTAAAAATTGAATATCAAAAGAGAAGTAGGAACAGGACTTTTCATATGCGTCGTGTACAATTTGTCTTCTTTGACAATGTGGCCCATTCACTGGTGGTGGGAGTTCAACTTCCAGAAAACACTCTGGCGACACACTGAAATTTTACTCCAAAAAAGCCATTTTGGAGCCATAGCTATGAGTAGTGATGTCGTTTTCCATTTTTTCCCAGAGAACTCAAAAGTTCTCATTGTGCCGAACTGGTTTGGCTCAGTGGATAGAGTGTCAGCCTGCGGACTGAAAGGTCCCAGGTTCAATTCCAGTCAAGGGCATGTATCCTGGTTGCAGGCACATCCCCAGTAGGGGGTGTGCAGGAGGTGGCTGATCGATGTTTCTCTCTCATCGATGTTTCTTACTCTCTATCCCTCTCCCTTCCTCTATAAGAAATCAATAAAATATATATATATTTTTTAAAAAAGCTCTCATTGTGGGAAAAAGATGCATATCTTAAGTTCCATGCTTCAAAGGCTAACATCCTGCCATCACATAGGATATAAATATTAACTAAGCATCACCTACAATACAGATCCTATATGCATAAAAATAGGATCAGGCCTTCTGGAATACAAACTTTGGTAGCAGTGATTCTCAGAATTGGGTGCGCTTTCATATTTCTTAGGAGATTTAAAAACCCTGATATCCAGCCCAAACCAATTAAATTGAACGTGGCAGTGTGACTCATACATTAGTGTTTTTTAAAACTCTCCAAATGATTTTAAGGTGCAATCATATGGGAGAACTAGAGTTCTAAGGCTTTGATCTTAAAGTATGTTCCTTGGATTGCCAATATGGTGTCACCTGGGATTATTTTTGGAAATGAACAATCTTAGGCCCCCCATCCCAGATTAATAAATAATATTCTGCATTTTAACAAGATCAAAATTGATTTATAGACACATTAAACTTTGTAAAGCACCAGGTTCCCTATTCAAAACTTAACAGTACAGAAGCCAAGATGGCAGCATAGGTAAACACCTACACTGCTGCCTCGCACAACAATTTCAAAACTACAACTAAAAGACAGAATGGACAGAAATCCAGAACCACAGAAAAGCTGACTCAGGGGAAATTCTACAACTAGAAGGAAAGAGAGGGGCTCACGGAGACCCAGAGGAGCTGCAAAAAGCTGAGGTATGGAGGCGCGCGTGTGGAGAGAGCGGGTGCCAGAGTACCTGGCTGACTTTCTCTGGCGGGAGGGACACAGAGACTCCCAACTGCATTGAACCCCTTATCCTATGACCCTGAACCCCAGGTCCAGATGAGATTCATACAAGGGGAGTTTGGACTATGAAAAGGGAGAAGTGCATGGAAATTTAAGGGAGTTGTGAAAGGGCAGAAGTACTGCATGCAGAAGACCAACCGCTGAATGTGCTGCTGGCTTTCACGAGTGGGCGGGGGACAGAGCCTCTCAACACTGCCACTTCTAACTCCACTAAACCCCAGTTTCGGGAGAAACCCTGGGGACCCAGACTCATATGGTCCCGGAGCGCTGGGGAGCCAGAAAGGCAGCGGTCTAGAGGCACTGTACACGTGCACAGGGACCACTCCAGGGATTACCCAGAGTAACATGAGACCCAGGGGCCATGGAGGGCAGGGCCCACTGGAAGGCAAGGCAGTCTGTTAAGCCCTGAGACTCCACCCATCCCTAGCTCAACAGAGAGGCTTTTGCAGTTTTGCAAGTCTGGTATCATAAGGCTGAATCCAACACAGAAGTTCTCCCGCATAATGAAAATGCAGAGACAAAGGAAGAGATCACAAAAAAAAAAAGAAACGGAGGAAAACAAATGACTGGATATAGAGTTCAAAACCACGCTTATAAGGTTTTTCAAGAATATCCTAGAAAAGATGGATAAATTTAGTGAGACCCAAGAGGAGATGAAAAAGGACCAACTAGAGATGAAAAAGGACCAATTAGAAATTAAACATACACTGACTGAAATAAAAAATATTATACTGAAATAAAAAATATTATACAGAGACCTAACAGCATACTGGAGGAAGGCAAGAATAAAGTCAAAAATTTGAAATATAAAGACTCAGAAAACACTCAACTGGAAAAGCAAGAAGAAAAAAGAATCCAAAAATGTGAACATAATGTAAGGAGCCTCTGGGACCGTTTCAACTGTACCAACATCGGAATTGTGGGGGTGCCAGAAGAAGAGAGAGAACAATATAATGAAAACCTATTTGAAGAAATAATGACTGAAAACTTCCCACATCTGGTGAAAGAAATAGACTTACAAGTACAGGAAGCACACAGAATCCCAAACAAAAGGAATCCAAAGAGGACTACACCAAGACACATCATAATTAAAATACCATAAGCAAAAGACAAAGATAGAATATTAAAAGCAGCAAGAGAAAAATAGTTAATTACCTACAAGGGAGCACCCATATGACTATCAGCTGATTTCTCAACAGAAACGATGCAGGCCAGACGGGAGTGGCAAGAAATATTCAATGTGATGAATAGCAAGAACCTACAACCGAGAATACTCTATCCAGCAAAGCTATCATTCAGAATTGAAGGGCAGATAAAGAGCTTCACAGAGAAGAAAAAGCTAAAGGAGTTCATCAACCCTAAAACAGTATTATATGAAATGCTGAAAGGTACTCTTTAAGAAGAGGAAGAAGAAAAAGGTAAAAGACAAAAAATTATGAACAACAAATACATATCTATCAACAAGTGAATCTAAAAATTAAGTGAATTAAAAATTTCATCAACAGAATAAACTGGTGAATATAATAGAATCAGGAGCACAGAAAGGGAGTGGACTGATAATTCTCAGGTGGAAAGGAGTGAGGGGGGTGTAGGAAGAGACTGGACAAAAATCATACACCTATGGATGAAGTCAATGGGGGGGGTAAGGTGAAAGGGAGGGGTGGGAGCTGGGTGGAGGGAAGTTATGGAGAGGAAAAAAGAGAAAAAAAGTGTAATAATCTGAATAATAAAGATTTAATTTAAAAAAAAAGTAAAAAAAAAACACAAAAAGAAACTTAAAAGCAAAATAACTCTGTGCTTGATACAGATAATTTTTGGTATGCTGAAAAGAAAAGATGGAAATTAAAAGCAGAATCTCACCATTGTTATTTTTTGCATCTCTCAATAAATATTCTATTTATCTTATAAATGTAGTTTGTATTTTATATGCATTATTCATGTCACACTCTTTATACAGTGTTGTTGTATTATTTGGAAGAATTTTTCCTTGACTGATGAAAAACTATTGGTAGAAAGTCTTACAATGTATTTATTATTCACATGTAATAAAAACCAATCAGGATTTGAAATTCACTTTCAATAGTTTATTTGAAATCACCATATTAAAGTATATTTTTAAAAATCCTACTCATGTCTGATCCTAGAGGCCTCTTGCTTAAGTGGACAAAAATACAGTGAGGAGAAGTCTTAGATGAATCAAGACAAAATAACCTCAACCTATAAATAACAGTCTGGAGAAATAATTTTCGTGTGCTCTGTTTTGTTATCCGCAGGTGTCTTCGTGTGTCCAATAATTCTTAAAACAAATTCATGCATTAAACTTGCTTTTAAATTTACTCTGACTCTTTTGTGAAATGCAGGTGAAGGGGGTTAAAACTGAGCGGTTGTGCTCAAAAAGAGAGTTTTATAAAATCAAGCTTTCAATTTTTCAGGGCAGTTGATTTTATGGGCTTATAACATGCATGCAAGGGATTATGAAATGAAAGAGTATTGTGTGAATCACTCTGTAGACAGGCACTCACTGCTTCATCGTGGAGCAGGGGACAATGTGGGATAATGATGGTGCTGGTCAACAGAAAAGGGTCAGAGGATCAGAGGATTGAGGGTTTTTAAGAACCACTAAGTCTTGGTTTGCTAAGGCAAGTCCAGGTAGTTGCCTGTTGTCACAGAATAATTTTAAAAGTGTTCTCTCTCACTCTTAAAAATGTCCTGATTTGGAAATAAAGTATGTGCTTCTACACACAGAACATCTAACTAAACTCTATCATGGTATAGAGGAGGAAAAGTCTAAAGTGGTTGACCTTGGTTAAACTACAGCAACAGAAAACAAAACTTTGAATGGTTATTTGTTGTCCTCTGGATTAAGTCCAGACTCTAGCATGATACAGACAGCCCTGCATGGTCTGGTCCTGCTTCCTCCCAGTCTCTCTTCCTCTCTATCTCCCTTTGTCTCCTCATATTTCTCTCTCACTTTTGCTCTTTTTTTAATAACTTTACTGAGATACAACATATCATACAATTCACCTGTTCAAAGTGTACACTTCAACAGCTTTTAATATATTCACATAATTGTGCCAACATCACCATAATCTATTTTATTTTATTGTTTAAAGTATTACAAATAGCAGTACATATGTCACCTTTTTTCCCCATTGACTTCCCCCCAGACCTTCCCTACCCTCGACATGTGCCCCTCCACCCGGTGTCTTGTGTCCATTGGTTATGCTTATATGCGTGCATACAAGTCTTTCAGTTGATCTCATACCACCACCTCCCTTTCCCCCCCAGCCTTACCCTCCCCTGCCTTTATACTCTAGTTTGACAGTCTGTTCAATGCTTCTCTGCCTCTGTATCTGTTTTTGTTCATCAGTTTATGATGTTCATTATATTCCACAAATGAGTGAGATCATGTGGTATTATCTTTCACTGACTGGCTTATCTCAGCATAATACTCTCCAGTTTCCCTTGTCTCATTCTTACTTTATGCCATATATTTAGACATGGAAGTAGTTATTAGTGTTGCTTTCCACACAATTCCAGCTACACTTCTTTTTGGATATCTGATAAGATTGGACCTACCAGCTTCCAGGTGATGGTGGTTGGTCACACTAAATATCAAGCATTTAGTTGCTTTCTTTTTGAACCAGGTGGCAGAATCCCAAAATAATTCCATCTTGGAAGTCAAAATAATTCCATCTTGGAAGTCCAGAAAATATATCTTAACTCCTTATTATCACTTTCCTTTAATTTTCATTATCTTTATAGATTGTTTTCCAAACCTCAAAATTTCCTCAACTCTTTTGAAAGGTGAGGCATAAACCAATATATGAATGCCCAACATGGTGCTGAACACTGAAGATCCAAGAATTAATAAGACAGGGGACCTGCCTGGAGAAACATCACCCTCAGGAGGGAGAGTCACACAGCTTCATCATTTTTACCACATTATTATGTGTTACAAGGGTACTTTATTCTCCCACTTCTCTAATTTTCCTGAGAATGAGTTTTCTCTCAATAGATGCTATCCTCTCTCTTCCCTTTATTCACTCTGCCTTGGAGAAATGGAATCACTTGTATGATTGATAAATTGGGAAGAAGAAATCGGTTATGCTTGAGGCAGGGGAGACCAGCCCTGCTGTACCTGCATGAATAAGCTTCTCTAGTTTTGAGGTTCAATAACGGGAAGACTATTAGACATTCCCCAACTCATCTTGTGTCAATAACAAAAGTCAAAACTCTTTTGGCCGGCTATTTGTCATTCTTTGGTTTTATTTCTCAGTTTGTTCAGAACCTGAGCAAGGAAGAGGTGGGCTCTTTATTAGGGACCTCTTGGAGACACCAGCATCTGGTGTACTGACTGGCGCAGTGAGAACTAATAATAAAAGACTTGAAACCAGGGGAGCAAAATATACTGTAGAAAGGATTTTGGTGAGGCAGGCCATTGTGACCTTGGCAGTTTGCAGAGGTTTCTATTAGGCCAAGGGGAGTTTTATAGCTGTGCTGTTTGCTTTTAACTGCTGTGGCCCAGCAAGAGGCTTTATGCCAGTCACATGGTCCTCTGACCTTGACGATTGACCATAAGTGGGTGGCTATTATAAAAGTACTTGGCTGAGGTAAAGGTGTGCAGGGGGCCCCCATGAATGTGGTGTGAATGGGCTGGGCAGAGCTGCGGGGATCCTCACTGGAGAACAGAGGGCCACAGAGTTCTCAGTGAATAAACACAGTAGAGGCAAGCATATCATCAAAGCACGCATATCTGATCTCCATGCGCAGACAAACCAGCAAAGGCACAGGCCTCAGAGCTGCAGCAAGAAAGGATTCCAGGCCAAAGCTACTGGGGCAAAATGTAATGATAAGAGAGCCATCCAGCCTTCAGCCAGTGGTGAGCAGAGTGATATCTGCTACCAGCCCCGGAGGCACCTCTGAGCAGCGAGAGGTTCCAGGATTTACATAGTCAGTGGAAGGCCCAGGGGAAAAGGCCTCCAGAGGCTGCCCCAAATTCTCCTCTGAAATTAGAGCTAAGGATAAAAATAGAGAGAATACAGTTAGATTGCAGGGTTTTCATGTGCTCCAGAGGTATCTCCCATACATGGTCTCAGTTGTCTCTGGATTGGCCAATCTACACTAAAAAAAGAGAAAGATTCAAATTGATCTCACCTTGGAGATGCCCACCAGCCAATCAGGAGTGAGTATGAAAATTAATCCAATAAAGATGGCAGGTTAATTTGCATGCACAGGCGCTGATTGGCCGGGGCAGGATCACCCCAGCCTGCTCCGGACTCTAGTTACTTAAATAAGAAGAATCGCCTTCAGGTGGCCCATGTCTGAATTTTAGAAAGTCCTGGTGCAAAGAGGCCGAAAATGCCTGTTCACAGAAGATCATGGGTGCTATGTCCCTAGAAAGTTCCATGTTCCATTTGGAAGTATGGAGGATGGAGATGAAAAGGGTGGCATGGATTCTGTGGGAAAGAAAAACAAGTCAGATAAGATGTGGTGTGTAAGGCTGCTACAATTGTAAGTTTCTAAACTGTGTTAGATAATGCCTCCCTCTGAGAGGTGACAGGATTCACAAGTGGACCCTCCCCCTCTGGAGTTAAATTCATAGGCTAAGAATTCTGAAGCCCAGGTATCGAGGGACTGACAACCAGGTGAGTCTGAAGCCTAGATGTTCTTCAACTATCCTCTCTCCTTCAGTTACCTCTGAGTTTCTGCTGTGATTGTTGGTAACAGCACTGAATTCTGGGAACATAATTTTGAAATTGTTCAAATTATTCATAAAGTGAATTTCAGAGTGTATGTGTATGTATGTATGTATGTGTGTGTATGTATGTATGTATGTATGTATTAAATATATATATTATTTTATATATATATATATATATATATATATATATATATAATAGATTTTTAGTTCTAGCTGTCGGGTGAGATTGCCAGGGGATTTATGTTGTTTGGAATTACTGAGAGGTACTGTAATTCAGTAGAATTACTAAAAGGTTCTATAGCTCAGTGGCTACAAATGCACCCCAGCTTGAAGGCTGTCCTCTTATCTGGAAGTCTGGCTTGCTTTTCCAGGAGTCAAAGCAAGCGAACAAAATGAGAAGACATCCACATTATCATTACATGTACTGTATAGTATAATGAAAAGCATGCTGTGAGTTTATTTTAAAATTGAGTCTCTGACTACATTCAAATTGCTCACTAAGGATTTTAACATAGCTGCAGATGCATTCTCGAGAGAGATTCTTTTGTAGTTCTCTGGAAGATTCCACATTGCTTCTTTGAGTATGTGAATAACATCTGTGTGTGTTCTCTTTCATTTTTATCTTTTCTTTGTTTACCAAATGCCTTCAGCCATTAATCTGTGCTGTACTATTGTGCCTTTACTAATCTGTGGAATGTTTTCCAGTTTGTTTCTTTATACATGAGAAATATGTTTTCATTTGTTCCTTGGCCTGTGGTTGGAACTGAATCTCTGGGTCTACTTAGTTTTGCTTTAAAATACGATGAGGAATTAAGCATTCCCCATTTTAAAACAGTAATATCAAAGGCACTCAAGTGGCAGCCTTAGACAGTATTATGGCAAATAGAAATCTTACTGTTTTCTTGCCTTTACAGTTGACACAGAAGCATTTTAATCTGCAACCAACAGCCAAGCAGGATCTCTCCAGGGCCTTTGCAAGCAGGAGATGGCCCTTTTCAAAAGTCTGTCAGGAAGTGGAGTCAGTGAGCTGCATCAGCACATTTGGAAATCATGGTAAGGATAAAAATTACAAACTAAAAGTGTTTGTTTGTTTGTTTGTTTGTTTTAATAAAATGTACTTCTTTTGTTTGCTTAAAAAAAATCTCCCACAAAGATTGTATCTGGGATAGACTTCATAGCATTTGATTTTATGTAGGACTCTTTTGTTATTCCTTTCTTTGTCTTTTGCTCTGACTAGGAGGGATGGGCCCCTGTGAATGTTAGATGGGAAATTTACCATTTTCTACTAATTTTACTTAATCTAGTGCTACAGTTCATCTTCACGCCAGTCCTGTCTGCAGAGCAGATGTGCGCCACTTTTCCAACAGAGGGCAGTGTGGATTTGTTAAACACACTCAGGTTTGAAAAGCTGTCCTTTGCAAAGAACAGAAAGGACACTAGGAAACAATCTTTCTTGCCATTTTGCTTCTGTTGTTTCAAAGGCAGGTACCATTTGGTGGTGGTGGTAGGGGGATGACAATTATTTTTTAAAACTCTTTTTCCCTCCCACATGTTCCTGTCACCCAAGGGAGAAATGAGGAAAATAAAGGCAAAATGTACAGTTAGTCTTAGGCATCCTAACCAGGGGAATATACATATTTGCCCATTGCTGCACCTGCCCTTCTTGGTCCCTTTACAAGGAGTCCATGATTACATAGGCTGTATCAATGCTGGGATTCCATTTGTACATTTTCCATGCATTTTGGGGAATTTTCTTGACAGAAAAGCAATTTGGTGTGAAATGTGCTAGAAAAATTGCCGTTTGTAGGTTTCAATGTTAGTCCCATAGAAGATGCTCAGTTGCCCATCTAGGGTGAGTTCTGAGACCACCTTCTTAGCCAGGAATCCTCAGGAAATCAGAGTTGGTTGATGTAAGGAAACTAACATTTATTGGATGTTTATTTTGTGCCTGGAATTACAAACCTTTTGTAATTTATTCCGTTTAATTTTCCTGACGTCTTTAAGGGGTGGACATAATGAATATTGTTCTCTTGAGGAAAATAGAGTTGGAGAGGTCCAGTGAGCTTCAATGAGGCAGAGAGAGATAGAACTCCGGGCTCTCTGATGTCAAAGGCTAGTTTCATTCTAAACCTTCCAGTTTCTATCATCTCTGTTACCCTTTGCAAAGGGGTTGGTTCTAAAGATTCTAAAGTATTTATACCACTTTAAGTTGCAACCATAGAAAACCTTTACTCAACATATTGACAAACATATGTAAAGTGGCAATCATTTTCTTCTCAACTAATCTTTTAGAAACACACTTTTTTCATAACTTTCCTGCTGTACCTGGATGCAAGCCCATATGGGCAAAATAAAGGTTTTAACCTGAGGAAATTGAGACTTAGCAGATGGACATAGGGGTTATGTGTTCATATAGTTTGCTTGAATTATAATTTGAACCCATGTACGTCTGGCTCAAAATCTTAAGGTTTTTCTACAAGGTTCCTGTATGGCTAGAGAAGCAATGAGATGCTAGAGGAAAGGGAATGGATTTCTTGAAAGACTACTTCTAAGTAATATTATCTGTGGACCTGAGAAAATTAGCCAAAGAGGAGGCCAGTAGTAGAAACATTGAAATACCTGAGAAGGAAAGCTAGTGAGCTGGTGAGATCAGAGGGACTCAAGCTTCAGAAAGAAACCAATGTGATCTAACCCCAGATTCCAGACTACCAGACAGCATGGATGCGGATTGCATTAGCCTCTCATGTGAATGGCTTTCCCCGACATACAGCAGCTGCCTTTGAAGGCTATTTCAGTTGTCACAGAATGCCTCTTTTCTTTCTCTTTCCATTTATTTATTTATTTATTTATTTATTTATTTATTTATTTATTTATTTTCATAATGAGTAAACACAAAGGTCCAGGCAGTCAAAGGTGGAAGCCAAACACAAGTGTTTTCCAAAAACCTCTGAAATAAACACTGAAGTGCTGTATTTCATAACCCTACACAAAACTGACAGTAGCCAGCTGTTGTCGGAGCTAAACACCACCCTAAAGAGCCAAGAGCCAGGAGGCAAAAAGGGAGAAAGTGAAAATAACTCCTCTCTTAGGAACTATAGATGACAGATCAGCCAAAAAAAGACCCTGGAGGAAGCAAAAGTCAATGAGGCGAAAGTCCTTGCAAATGACCCCTTGCCTGCTCCCTTTACGAGCCAGAAATCATCTACCTAAATGGCCTTTTATTGCAGCATCTAAAAGCTGTCTCTCCCATCACAATTCTACGTATTTATTCTGAATCTTAGAGTAACTGCATTTCATATCACCAAATTTCCCAAGATTTGGGGATTTTGCCCTATGTTTTTTTTCTTTTTTCTAGTCCATTTTTTAAATTTCTACACTGTTCTCCACAAATATGAAAAGTAAGAAAAACTTTAAGGCCTCTTCTTATCTTCACTCTTATGGGTTCTTATGGTCAGAAAAAATTTCTCAGGCATTCAAAGGCTTTCTAAACTAACCCTGTAAGCCCCTCATCTGAGAAAATAAAAATTTACTATTATTTAAAATGCGACATGGTTGGTGATAGAAGGAACTCTGAATAAGAATTTTATTTGGTCCAAGGTAAAGAAAAACTAATTTCAAGGCTGTTTGATTTTATAGTAAGAGTAGAGATGTATCTGTGCAGCCATTTTATTTAGCAAAACACTGTAAAGTTTATTTTCAGCGGTGGTGGGTGTAAAGGTACATCTGGGAGCTAACGTGGGAAAGGTTTTGAAAGCTAAATTGTAATAAAGTAACATCATTTTGAATCATTCCTGTGAAGAAGACAGAGGATATAGAGGCTTATTAGGCCTTCCAGTGGGGAAAGTGTGGATGAGAAGGGATATGTCTTCAAAGAGTGGGTCTATAGCATATGGTAATAATCTGGCCTTTGTGGAAAGTATAACTTTTAAACCATAATTCTTTGGTGACTCTGGCCAGGGAATATTCATACAGTGATATTCATGCAATGTTATCTGATGTTGACTTCATTTTTATTTTTGTTAATCCTCACCCAAAGGTATTTTCCCTTTGGTTTTTAGAGAGAGAGTAGAAGGGAAGTTGGAAGGAGGAGGAAAAGAAGAGGAGATGGGCAGGGCGAGGAGGTGGGAGTGGGAAACATCAACATGAGAGAGATACATCGGTTGATTGCCTCTCTCATGTGCACCAACATGAAATAAAACCTGCAACCCAGCTACATGCCCTTGACCCAGAATCAAACCCACAACCTGCAGGCCAATGTTCTAACCACGGAGCCACACTTGATGTTAACTTTCAAGCTGTTACTATTCTAGGCTGTAGTCCAGTCACTATAGGATGTCTCTAAACCTTCAATCCAAGTTCACTGTCATCCACCTTACAGTGTGATGCTTTGATGGGTGAAGAGGAGGGAAGTAGCCAAGTGTAAGTAACAGGGTGTCAGAAAGAGGTAACAGGCACAGGAGCCAGGACAATGAGAAAGTACTGAGAAGTTTGTGAGTGCAGAAATGCATAACAAGAAGAGATGAGAACATGAGCCACCTCCACTTAAAATCCACAGGTGCCCTGAGAGAGTGCAGAGCATAAGTTGAATCTGCATATTGCTCTGTTTAATCTTAATCTAAATTAATTTGGAGCTTAAACTTAAGGTGATTTTTAATTTGACCATGATTTACTTTGCAGGCAGACATTTAGTCCTTGTTTTGCATTTTTATATGTATTTTTATTGATTTTTTTTTTTTTTACAGAGAGGAAGGGAGAGGGATAGAGAGTTAGAAACATCCATGAGAGAGAAATATCTATAAGCTGCCTCCTGCACACCTCCCACTGGGAATGTGCTTGCAACCAACGTACATGCCTTGGACTAGAATTGGACCTGGGTCCTTTCAGTCTGCAGGTTGACATTCTATCCACTGAGACAAACTGGTTAAGGATTGTTTTGCATTTTTACTTAGAAATATTGCATAGGTTCTTTTTCTTTTTCTTTTTTTTTTTTGGTCAGGAATATATGCATATGTTTACTTTGACATACTTTCTGAGTAAAAATAATACAGTTTTTGGTAGTCATAGGTTGATGATTTACAAATTACCATCCTCTTTCTGCCACTCATTTCTTTTACAGGATGTACAAACTTTTCTTAATACAAGGTGTTAAAAGATAATCTGAGGCATATTAAAAAAAACACAAGACTTTATTTGAGCAAAAATTGATTCGAATCATGCAGCATCAATTTAATCTAGTAAATAAAAAGGAGCTCCAAGAAGCTATACAAGATGAAAGACTTTTTCTAAGAAGAAGATAGCGGGAACAAGGAAGTTATACTAGGCAAAAGCTGGTAGTTATTGCAAGATTACTTTCCAATAGGGGATGATGATGGTTTATCAGGCAGGTTACATAACTAGTGTTGATCAGGTGATTCCTGATTGACTGGTTCAAAATTCCATTTCTGGGAGAACTGACACTGTAAGTTAAATTTTGGTTTGGTGACATGGGGTTTAGCATAAGTGGCTTCATTTTCTGTTTGTTGTCTTGTTTTTTTAACAGAGGTATCCATCATGTGTTATTTCTGTGAAAACCAGTAGAAAGAAGAGCTTTTTATTTCCCAACACCAGTTAATATGAAGATAAAAGTGATATAAAAATGGAAAAATTAGCTGAAACCGGTTTGGCTCAGTGGATAGAGCATCGGCCTGCAGACTGAAGGGTCCCAGGTTCAATTCCGGTCAAGGGCATATATCTTGGTTGTGGGCACGTCCCCAGTGGGGGTGGGGGGTGTGCAGGAGGCAGCTGATCAATGTCTCTCTCTCATCGATATTTTTGACTTTCTATCCCTCTCCCTTCCTCTCTGTAAAAAAAAATCAATAAAATATATATTTTTTAAAATGGAAAAAGTAAACTTTTTTGTAGTGTTCTTAAGGTCCTACTATAATTGATCTCAATTATTTATTTCTAAGGAAAAATATTTGGATGTGCTAACTCTCCTTTTTAGTTTATTCTATGAGTTCAAACTCTTCATCATTTTTATACACCAACATATACTTTTATCCATTTCCCAGTTATGACCATAGAATCAGTCATTGATACCAATTAGCCTTGATTGTTTTTATTTGAGCATATTCTACAAGTGAGCAAGGAAGTTTGTTCTGATTTATCCATATTTGTTAGATTTATTTATTTTGTACTGAAATGTTTACTTGCTCCAATTTTATTTTTTTAATATTTCTTTGACGATTTCTATTTTGGGTTTGAACCTACCTAGTAATTCCCTTTGCCATTTGTCTGACTCTAACTTGAAATGTTTCGGTTTTCCAGTCTGCTTTGGGTTGGCAGAGCAATCAGACCATGGGGCCTGCTTATCCCTACTTTAAATAGCTATCCAGGTGTCTTATGCCTGGTACATTTCCTTGAACTATTCCAATATTTTTTTCATGTGTTCTTTATTGGATGGTCATGCCTGGATGAAGACTTCTTTGGTTGGCAAAGGTCCATCACACTTCCTACCTATTGACATTTCTCACTGATGTATTGCTCATCTCTCTGGCTGTGGGCCCTCTGCTTTTCTGGCACTTGCCTGTGATATTACTGGGCAATTCTGAATCCTGCACCTGCCACTGGTATCTTGTCCAGAACATCAGGGTCCCTGGTGCAGTGCTGGCAGTAAGGAACCTCCCATCTCACTGTGTGCTCTTCCTGCAGTTATTGGAAGAGCAAGCAGAGGCAGACTCCTTTTGAACTAAATTGCAAGTCTTACCTCCTGGAATGACTATTATTCTAGCTCAATTGTGCTGGGTTGGGGCTATGTATTGGAAAAAGGGATAGATGAAACAGACTTAAAGATAAATCCTTTTAACCCTCTATTCTTTGCAGGGCCAGTTTGACTGATAGGTAGAATGTAATTTCTAAAGCCTCACTGTCTAGGAATATAATTCTCTTGTTCTACAGTTAGGCTGATTACATGTTCTGGTTTGCCCAAACTTTCACGGATTAAATCGGCATTTTGGCCATTTATCCCAGGTTTTCTATCTATATATACACTGAGTTGCCAGATTATTATGATCTCTGAAAGTATCCTATATACAAAAGGCTAATATGCAAATTGTCCCCTCCACCAGGAGTTTGACCAGCAGGCAGGTTGGCCAACTGCCCATGTCCCCTCCCCCTGGCCAGGCTGGCTGGACCCCACCCATGCATGAATTCATGCACTGGGCCTCTAATACACACAATCACACACACACACACACACACACACACACACTGACTGAGTGGCCAGATTATTATGCGTTCAGAGATCATAATAATCTGGCGACTCACTGTATTTATGACTATAATGTAAAATTCAGAATGAACTGTTTGAGAAAGTTGTTACACATTTTCTTTCTTTTATGGTCTAGTAAATCAAGGCACTAGAAGGCACTAGAACACCCAGCAAGTCCCCAACATACCCTCTCAATATTCTAGCCCTTTTCCCAAAAATAATCAATTTCTTCTTTTAAGCATTCTTTAGTGATTTAGAAATTGTATGTGATATTTATCTTCCACTCTTTTATATTGATATTTTTTCTTAATTTTAAAATTTAGACACTTTTCTGAACTAAACCATTTTATGTAATTTATTATAAGACATAGCTAATAATTATAAATAAATGTATGTAGAATGAATGAGTGAATAAATGCATATATTCTGTTTAATTCTGTGCTTACTTCTAAGTCATATAATTAGGCAAAAGAGATGAGATATGAAAAATATTCATGATGGCATTATTATGATACTTATGGAGTTGAGTTTCTTGCTAGAAAACAAAATTTGCAAATTCCTCATCCAAAAACAGATTTTCATTGTAGTTGCTCAATTAACTAAATTAAACAAAGTCTAATTATTCATCTTTTATCAGATCAACTTCCCGATAATACAAATTACCAATGTATCATAGTTTTAATTTCAGGGGGCTTTTCATCCCTCTGTCTTTTATCTGAAATCACTTTAGCTTATTGTTTAGTTATGCTGAGCCCAAGCAACTAGATTCAAATTTTAGTCCTATTGCTTATTGACTCAATGATTTTAGTAAAAGAAGTGTATTGAACTGTATTTCCTTCAGTGTATAAAGCAACACAAGGCTATTGTAAAGATTAGATGAGAAAGCACATCTGAATTGAATGTGATAAACATTTATTAATGTACTAATACATTACACACATATTGCATATATGTACTAGGGATTGGCGGTATGGCAATAAGGGATAACCCTGTTTTCTTTTCTTTGTTTTAAACGTAAATGTTGAGAAAGTTCTCATTATTTAAAAATCTTTATTGTTGAAGGTATTACATAGGTTCTCTTTTTCCACCCATTGACCTCTTCCAGCCCACTCCCATCCTCCTCCCCATCCCTCCAGGCCCTAACCACCCCATTGTCTGTATCTATGGGTAATTTTTGAGATTGTGTTGTCTCTGGCAATGCAATGATGTAAGACAGATATGGTCCTTTCTTATAATAGAACTTCTAGCCTAGTGAATGGTAAACACAAATAAGCATGAAATTATCTTAGTGATGTAAAGAATCTTCTTCTTAGCCTCTATTCTCCTTCCTAGATATAACCATTGTTGATATTTTTAGTATTCTAAACTTTTTTTCTATGAACTCATGTGCCCACCCATGTCATGTGCTTTGTAGACATTAGTACTTTCAAGTAAAGAAGGGCTACTCTAAGATTTCTCTCTCTCTCTCTTTCTTTCTCTCTCTCTAAATATAAAGGAGCTCAGGTTGTCAAGTCAGAGCATACTTAAATTCAAAGTGCTGTTTTACTACTTACTAGTATGTGACCTTTAGCATATATCTTGAACTTTCTAATCTCATAGTTGACTCAGGTGTAAAATTAAAGTAAAAATACCATGCAAAGTTGTTGTAAAATATATTAGGTGGGGTTTGCCAGTTGTTGAAAAAAAAGTGAAATATCATGTAACTACTAGAATGATGGCAGAAACTATGTGTTAAACCCATCATTCTTCTTTGTTCTCATTGTCTTTTCTTCTTTTGCTCATTACCATTGTGTTAAGAATGGACCACTGTTCCTTGAGGAAGACGTTGGGTCTGTAGTATTAAAGATTATCAGGGCAGAGTGGAAAGGAAAGACTCTAGTCCACTGACTCATATAGAGTTGGAATTGGGCAGATGTAAATAGAAAGTCATATGGTTCAGTATTTGCCCCTTCCTCCCACCTTTTCTTTTTTGAGGAATGAGTTGTTTAAATGAGATGTAAATGGAGCTGCTAGTAGAGTATGGGGGCTATGGGCAGAGTAGAATCTCATTGCTCAGCTCCTACTTTATTTCCTGAAGAATCTGAAATGCCTCCCGCAATCCTATAGTGACTCCCCAAAATAACCGATCTCATCTAAACGCTTTTATTTGCTTAGTTAGGAGCCTCTTTGTTCATTTCCAAGTTAGACTGTCATCAACCTTTAGGGCATTGTGTCTAATTGGAAGTCACCAGCTTTCAACTTGAATGGCCCACACCTTGAAAAATGCATCAGCAGTGTTTGGTTCTGCAGGTGTTCCTGGTCTCTGGGACTGCAGTCTGGATTCCAGGACAGAAAGGAGCAGCCAGTTACTTTTCCAGAGATTTTTCAAAGACACCTCATTTTGCTCTGGCATTTCATCTTTCAGAGAAGCTGTTTATTGCTTCATGTTCTTGAGCAACGTGGACACTGTCACTTAATTAACTCACCATTTGACTGTATGTTTAAAGCTGTCAGGTGGGAAGTCAATTTAGTGCTGTCTTATGATTAATAAAATCTCGTTTTGTGAGAGGCATGGAGTTGGCACCTGAAGCTGTTGATTTGTTGATTGTTACTTGGCTTATAGTTATATGGAGTGGGGGCGGGGGGAGCTGTATTTATTTGTTCTTTTTATATGTTTAATTTTAAAGTAAGTTAATATGTGTATTAGACAGTTAAACTTAGAGAAGTATATAATATTTTAACAAATGGAATGAATTATTGTGCCTGGCCTCCTTTAATAAGTATACTTTGTTGAAGAGAAATGTATCAGAGTCCTAGAATTGATAATTCTGAATTTATTGAGTAGTTATTCATGCTAGGTACAGACTTAGGCTCATTTATATATGTCATTGCAACTAAACTTCACAATAATGCTGAGAAATAGGCATTGTTCTTCCCATATTACAGATAAGGAAATAAAGATCTGAAATGTTTAATTATCTGCACAAGGTCACTTATTCTAAAATTGACAAAGATGACAGTGAAACGCAGGGATTTTTATGTCTAAATTCAGTCTTTTTGTCTTTCCAATGGGATAATTACTTTGATTAAACCCAGTGAAATCATTATGTTTTGTAGAAAATATTATTGGAAATGTTGGTCACTGTTTATTTTTTCCTGTTGCATGCAGTCCCCACAAAGAGATTTGGGTTGGGGGTCCCAAGATCAGTTCTTTGTTTGCTGATTTGTTAAAGAGATTCACAGGACTTATCATATAATGACATACAGGGAAAAGATGTATTACAGTGATTGGGTGGAGATCAAGTTAAGCAAAGGATAATGGTTCATGGGCAGTCTGGAGGAAACCAAACATTAATTTCCAAAAGTCCTCTCTAATGGAGTTACAATAGATGCACTTAATTCCCCAGCAATGAGTTGTGACAATGTGTGAAGTATTGTCTACTGGGAAGCTCATTAAAGACTCAATACCCAATGTTTTTTGGGGGGACTGGTCCCAAAGGCAGTATGACTAGTACATACCCAAGTTTAAGGCTCCCAAGTGTTCTAGGGAACTGTATACCAATCAAGTGTCAAGTTCCCAGATGCCAGCCAAGTTTGCAAGCAAGCCTTTCAATGGAGCCTTTCAACTCCCTCTATTTCCAAATCTCAGGTTTCAGGGGTACTCTGCTAGCTCTTTTTTTGCACAAGATTCAAATGATCTCATTGAATGGCCCCAAATCAAAATATTTTGTCATTTGCAATTCTTTTTAAAAATATATATATTTTATTGATTTTTTACAGAGAGGAAGGGAGAGGGATAGAGAGTTAGAAACATCGATCAGAGAGAGACATCGATCAACTGCCTCTTGCATGCCGCCTACTGGAGGTGTGCCCACAACCAAGGTACATGCCCTTGACCAGAATCGAATCTGGGACCTTTTAGGCCTATGCTCTATCCACTGAGCCAACCTGGTTTCGGCTCATTTGCAATTCTTGAAATTAAATCAGGAAAGGAGTAAGTCTCGAGCCTGTTAGTGTTGAGACAGACATGATACATGTCAGAATTATGCCAAACCATTATTCATTTGGTGGTTTTATTTATTCATTCCATCATTCATCTATTTACTGAGCACCTATTAAGTTAGGAAATGGCAGGGTACAGTGATTAATATCATAGATCCTGAATTCAAATGGCTTTATATTTGGATTCTGCCTCTCACAAGTTTCATGACCTTGATCAAGTTTCTTTACTTTCTTGTGGTCAGGTTTTCGCATCTGTTCTATGGGGATTATAATAGTGCCTACATTATAGGATTAGGGAAGATAAGAGTTTAATAGGCTGTCCAACTGTATGTGCTAAATGCATAATAAAAATTAGTGCCTTATGTCACATTCAACAGATTGTGTTGTCTCTGGCAATGCAATGATGTAAGACAGATATGGTCCTTTCTTATAATAGAACTTCTAGCCTAGTGAATGGTAAACACAAATAAGCATGAAATTATCTTAGTGATAACTGCTTCAGTGGCTGCATTTAGAGTGCCATGAGAGCACATAGGAGAAAAGCAATTCCAATTTGGAGTAAGCTAAGTAGAGGTCAGAGAGAAGAGAGAGGGAGATTTGGAAATGGAGAGAGATTATACCAAGCCAAAGGAACATTATGGGCAAAAGACATTGCAATGTGAGTGGAAGAAGCAGAGAGAGGACCACATATTTGAGTAAATGAAATAAATGGTATGGCTGGAGGAGAGATGAACTTGTAGAGATAAGAAGGGAACACCTTTTAATAAGCTGCCTAGTAAGTCCTATCAGGAAATTTTCACTTGGCCTGAGCATAATGAGGAGTGGTTGGGAGACTGAACTTGGGGACAAGATCCTTTGGAAACACAAGTCACCCTTTGGAAACACTGGTGGAACTTTCTTCCATAAGTGTAGCTTCCTCTTTGAAGAAACCACGGTACCCCTTATCAAAAAAAATAGTAAAAACTCCTCTCTCTTGCTCTGAAATTCCTCTCTGTGTAGAGAAGATCAGGAACATTCTGAGACAGGGTTGAGGAAATTTCAGGGGCTTCCAACAATAGATCAGACCTGTTTCAATTTTCTTCACACTATAATAATTTTGGACATGAGGAAAATAAAAGGACAGAATGAGGACATTTTATTTTATTCATATTTAGCAAAACTGGTAAAGGAGACCACCCATAATTATTAATATGTGAGTGCTAACCTATCTGCAACACATTTCCATGCCCTAGCCTAGAACCTAGTGAATGGTTAACACTAGTTTTTAGGGGATGCTTTAATTCTGTGGTTTCTTGACCTCTTACATTTTTGATTGATGGTTTATTCCATTTTCTTGCCACATGCTTACTTCTTTTCAGCGGATTTTATTTGCTTCAAAAATCATGCTCACACACATACAGGAAATGTTTTATATTGAAAATGCCAGGCATAATTATAATAGATAATTCATTGTTTATGGGTCAAAGGGAGTGAAAATTAGTATTTACCTGATGCATTTTACTTTGGTAGTGTACTTTGGTACATTTTTTTTATTTTGTCCTAAGTAAAAATGTCTTCTCAAGCTAATAATCAATAAACATAACCATTAAACCAAATTTTACCATTCCTTTTTATATGAGATCATTGCAGTAGTTCTTAGGCAAAAAAAACCCACATTCAATAGTACAAGGGCGGTCCTTTATGTCTCTCTCTCTCTCTCTCTCTCTCTCTCTCTCTCTCTCTCTCTCTCTCTCTCTCTCCCGCTCCCTCTCTCACTCTCTTGCTCTCGCTCTTGCTCTTGCTCTGGCTTTCCCTCTCTCTTCTCTTTTACACACACACACACACACACACACACACACACACACACACAGCTTTATTGAATACATAGGCACCTCTGTCTTGAAATCCAGTTCTCAGTTGATAAAGACGCCTATAATCCCAACCATTCAATTTCATGTTTACTGCAGGCTTAAACAGGGTAAAGCTTCTCCACGTCTTTCACCCTGTGTCTTTGAATAAAAGGTGACTGAGTCTAAATGTAGTGAATGTTTATGGGTTGAACTGCTGCTGATAATGCAAATGGTCCCTGCTTCAAAGAGCAAGAAGGATTTGAGCAATGGAAGCACTTTTATAGATAAAAGACAAATTAGTTTAAGCATCAGATCTTTTCCTGTTAGCATGGACGTGAAAGATCCTGCATAATGAAATAACTTTCCTAGAAATACAAACATCCAATTTTTGGCTTTTTCTCTTCTTCTAATGCTTGATTCCAGAGATTCTCATGAATTAGCACAATATTGGCAATCATTGCCTATGGCAGCTGGAGAACATGATCTTATAGCTAGATCTTGCTGTCTGATATGGTAGCCACAGGGGGCTACTAAAATTAATTCAAGTGAAATGACATTAAAATTTAGTTCCTTAGTCGCATGATCCCATTTCAAGTGCTCAGTCATCAATGAGCCTTGTGTGGAAATGTACCATAAACAAGACCAAAAGTGGCTACTGGATGACAGAGCTATGGAACATTTCCATCATTGCAGTATAATCTTTGGACCATACCTATATCATCCGATATTTCAATTCTTTATCAGTGCTGTACTCTGGCAGTTGTATGGACATTGAATACTGGAATTATGTATAGTTATAATTAAATATTTAATTTTAATTTATATGTTTTAAATATGTAGACATATGTCTGCCTTTATTAGTACTTTTCCCCCCAGACCCACCAATACCAGTTGAGATTTATGAGGCTCTTGTCCTTTCTTAACATATAATAAATGCTGGTTTTTGTGAGTCTTGCTCTAGTGCACCATTCTGAAATTATTGGCTGTGTGTAAATCAAATCCAGCATGATGGTGGGTGGAAGCATTTGATATCTACTTGAAACTATAATGCAATATTCTGTTGTACAGCCCACCCAATACATGGATAAACTCTTAGGAAATGTATATTAGTACCAGCATGCTAATATATCATGGCATGGCTTAGTAAGGTAGATGTTAAGGTAACGTTATGGAGGCCTGCTAATCTAACTGCATACTGCTGCCACTAGAGATAGCAAAATATATTTCTGCTTGACTTTGATTTTAGGGGCAGTGGTAGTCTATGAATTTTAGAAATGAACAAAAGGATACCATTATATTTAATTATTTTATTCTCTCATTCCCTTTCCAATACCACACACACGCACACACACACACTGAATTATTCTTTTTTTCTGTAATGAAAGAAGATATATTGCTTTTTAGCAATGGCTGACCGACAATATCATGGTCACTCTGCATGACTGTCACATGATGTTTGTGTACTTTATTTATTATTTTTAATATTTTTATTAAATTTTATTGATTTTAGAGAGAGGAAGGGAGGAAGAGAAGAGAGAGAGAGAGAGAGAGAGAGAGAGAGAGAGAGAGAGAGAGAACATACATGAGAGAGAAACATTGATTGGCTGCCTCCTTTATGGCCCCTAATTGGAAATCAAGCCTGAAACCCAGGTTTGTGCCCCACCCTGGAATCAAACCAGTGACCTCTTGGGACAATGCTCAATCTACTGAGTCATAGCAGCCAAGGTAATGTTTGTTTGCTTTAAATTATACTGTATTGTTCTTTTATAAAAAATATATATTTTTATTGATTTTTTTACAGAAAGGAAGGGAGAGGGATAGAGAGTTAGAAACATTGATGAGAGAGAAACATCAATCAGCTGCCTCCTGCACACCTTCCACTGGGAATGTGTCTGCAACCAAGGTACATGCCCTTGACCAGAATCGAACCTGGGACCTTTTAATCCACAGGCTGAGGCTCTATCCACTGAGCCAAACCGGTTTTGGCTGATAGTGTATTGTTTTTACCTTAACAGAATATCTCAGTATGAGACCTTTGTTATAAACGTTTGTTTAGGTGAAATATTAATACCCACAAATCTGAAATTTTTTCATCAAATAATGAACCTTTTTCCTTCCACTAAGCATGAGGATCTATAAAATAGGAACATTCTTTTGTTGTTGTCATTATTAGAGCTCCAAACACCCTCCATGTAGTTAAGGAAGCAGGTAGTATGTGATCCTTTTTTAGATTTTTTAAATCTCCTGCAACCTATTTTTGAGCTGGGTTTTTCAAAGCAAAAAATAAAAAATAAAACTCTCCTATATTTTTGGTAAAAAAGTTGTCCAGTTCTTTCAAGAGAACTATGGAAAAAACTGGAAGCTGGCAAAGGTGGTCAGTATACCAAGGAAATTGCATTGCATTGCATTGTTTATGTATGTAATTCAGACTTTTGGTCTTGTTTATGGCACATTTCCACACAAGGCTCATTGATTCTGAGATTGCTGAATCACAAAGCATCTGCTTCTATTAGAAGCACAGCTATTTAACTTATTACTGATTACCTCATAAGTACATAATTTCTAGGTCATAGTCATGTTTAACCACAGGAAAGCTCTTCAAATAACTTCCTCTCCATGTGGCAATATTTTTATGTCATTTGCCCATGCTGATCACTTCTGTTAGAGCAACTACATTTTAAAGAGGTACTCAGTGTACAAGTTCACATCAGCACTGTATCAACATTCTCTTAATATTTAAGATGGGGGTCAGAGCATCAGAACTGTCATAGAATTTGTGTTGGTGGTGGAATGAGGTGGGATAGAAAATTATAGGTCTGCGCCAAACATGAAGGCAAGAGGAGAAACAGTCCAGAGATGGAAGACGCTGATGGTGCCTTGCCACGTGAGCAATTAGCAGCTGAGCATCACTACAGGATGCCCAGGACCAAACCAGAGAGGGTCGGACCAGCATCGCCACCATCTCTCCAATATCTAGATACCATTGATGACATGTACACATAAGGAACTGTCTGACATTGAAACTGGGACTCAAAGCTATCGGACATTGAAATTGGGACTCAATCATTTTTTCTTTTGCTCTGGTGGGTTTATTTCTAGCCTACAGGGGCAAGATGTTTTTAAGGACAAGAATCAGGAGGTGGAGGTGGGGAAGCAGATGCAGAGGCAAAGAAGCAATGAATAGACTGTTGTGCTACAGTGGGAAGGCAGGGGAAGTTGGGGAGGAGGGGCCTATAGGAGATCAACGGAAGGACTTGTATGCGTGTGTGTAGGCATAGCCAGTGGATACAGGACAATGGGGGAAGACGGATGAGGGCATGTACTGAGGGGCGTGGAGGGCAATAGGGGGAAAAATAATAAATAAATAAATAAAATTATTAAAAAAAAGAAAATTATAGACAAATAAAGGGCTTCTGAAGCACTTTATGATAAGCCTAATAAAAATTATAACAATATTGCATTAACCAGACAGGGCAACACTTTTTGGAAAGTATGATTCATCTTCTTTTTCTGAAGTGATTACCAGGTGACAATGATTCTGTGTTGATTGCCCACAGTGACAAATTTTGAGTCTATGGCTTCATTAATTATAAGCTTATATGTCAGATTATTTGGTAGTGGTGTACTTTTTGCATAAATTGTAAAGCACCTTCAAATGTTTGTATTTTCTCAACTGTAGCACACAGGTCATTCGATGACCCTCTGGAAAGGCTGAATCCAGGTGGTACTACACTGTGGACAACCCTGGAGTGGAGGCAGCACTGTTTGGCAGAAGCTGGGAGATCTTGGATAAGGATAGGCCCTGAATGATAAAGAGCTTGAAATGTTCAAACTAATCTGGTTTCAGAGAAAATTAAATTCTATGGAGAATCAAAATAATTTAGGTTTCAGTCTCAGCTCTGCCACACAAGAGCCTATAGATTGTAGAGTACATAGCATATGGAAGACATCAATTAACAGTGGTGGTTGTTTTTATTGTTAATGATAGTATTAACATTTAAACCCTGGCACCAGCTTCTCTTCCATAATATGCTGAATCATCTTGTGGCTCAATCCTTTTAACATTTTCATTTCTTACTGGAGGATAATAACATCCACCCAGAAGTTTCAAATTAAATGAGAATTGAAATTTGGAACTTAGTAGCTGACAGTCAATAACTAATGGCATGTACTAGGTTTAACTGTGTGGTTCCACTCATTAACAATTTTTGACATGAGTCTATAAGTGTCAGCATTTTATTTCCTAAACTCCTCGATGTACACATGTAAATATCCACCTTTTGTAGAAATATTGTGAAAAGGATATTCTTAATGGCATAAATAATTCAAAGAATCCATTGAATAATTCTGGAAAAAATGGCCTTTAAAATGGACCCAAAGTATCTTCTTGAATTTGAAAAAGTTTATTTTTCTCCATGGAAATTGGCTGTGAATCAAATACCTTATAGTTATCATTCACTGAGGGCCTAATATGTAATGATGTGTTTTCTAGTCCCTATGGCAATCTTGCAAAGCAGATTTCATTATTCTTATGTTCCTGAACTTGGGAAGGGTCAAATAATAGTCCAAGGGAATATTACAAAGCTACTAGAAATAGCAGTTGCATTTAGAATGCCTTAGATATCACTCTTATCAGGTCCCTTGTCATTCTGCTTATAATGCTACATTAATATATCCTTTTATTTCTCTAAGTTGAGTCAGGCACTATGTCAGGCATTGAGAATAAAAAATAAAGTACATTTCATTACCTTCCGGGACTCAAAGTCTATAGTGAGGATGACAAATAACTGGTCCAAATACCATTCTTCTCTTTCCTGGTTCCAATAGCTAGGATGCAGGTCAGGTAAACTTCTCAACAATTATTTCTCAACAGTGATTCCAGGCAATTTCTAGCCATTGATTAGAATTAGCACACAACAGAAATAAAACGCTTTTGCCACTCCTGTTTGAGGGAACACATGTAACCAGTCAATTGCAATACACTGTGACAGGAATTAATTGTGAATTGTGTCTATTGTCCTATGGATTACTAAGGATTCTTAAAGTGCATGATGGGAGAGAGCAGGCAGAGAATGCTTCACACAGACTTTTAAGGGGAGAGTTAGGGATATGCAAAGGAATGAGACTAACAATTTAGCCAGTGGCCAGAGAATGGAGGAAATTATATGTCATTCTAAGGAGTTTTGAATTTACTCTATAGAGTAAAGTTTTTAAGATTCTGGAGAATTTTTAAAAAGGAGCAAATCAATCAAGAAAGTATTTTAGGAGAGGGCAAGAGTTGATGGGGATGTGGTTGAGAGAAGACACTTGAAATATTGCAGTTCATCTCTGAAAGAGAAATTGAGGACCCAGGTTAGAGCAATAATGCCAGTAATATAGACCAGAGGTCTGATTGGAAAAATAGTCTAGAGAGGAAAACATTAGTGACTGGACATAGTGAAAGATGGTGTGAATGAGAAAATAATATCTAGGATGACTTTTTGATTTCTGGTTTGGATTAGTACATTGATGATAAGGAGAAGAAAAGAGAATTGTGGGAGTGAGACAATGATTTCAATGATTTCACACTTCAAAGGCATTGATTTATGTTTTAATATGGGAATATTTGGGAATTTTTTGTTTTTGATGCCAAGTAATAATTTCTAAACAAAACTTTTGAATATTCTCATGAGATATTAAGAAATTAAATGTGATAGTAATCATAAAGAAATTTTGCATGTCACATATCCACTTTTCATATGCTGTTTTCAATTGGGAAAAGTTAGAATCAGTAGAAGCTTGAAATTCGTAGCTATCCATATGGACATCAGTGATGACTTTTTAAAAATTTCCATTCTGGATTAGATCCACTTTAATTTTTTGGAGTGATTCCAACTGTTCAACACCAATAACTTTTCTTCCATGCTAAAATACACTTAGCAGTTTGTAGAAGTCTTTATTTTTTGCTTTTAGTTGAAAAATTTCCAGCTAAAATCAACAGACTATCATCAAAAGTGAAAATACTATGGAATTGATGATTCCTGACTATCATGTTCTGACCACAAATAAATGTTCCAGGTAGCTTCTAAGAAGTTTTGTTATATGAAATACCCCATGTTAAGAGTATAGAAAATATTTTCTTTGCTATCTTCCTGATTTGAGGATAAAAGTGACATTTGATAGTTTTAGTGATTTTTTCCCATGAAGCCCCATGTTAAAATTTATAATTTGTTGTTTCATTTGTTAATTCTGTTCATTTAGAATATATTATACAGTACTTAGACAAGGCACTATTTAACTATTAGCTCTTTTATTCAACCTTTTCTAGAATTATTTATTGAGTAGCTGCATTTTGAATAATACTCTCCTACTTATCTAGGTGTTCTGAATAAGTATATCATCTTACAGCCTAATCTCAAAGAACTTTGGATTCAAATGTGGAGACAAGAGGCATAGTGTTAAATATTAAAACAATATAAGGAACATTATATTTGATGCTTCTCCAATTTTCTAACTCTATAGGTTTAGATAAGTTTTTAATACTCTTTGTTTTATCACCTTCAAATTGGGAGAGTTGGGTTAAATAATATTGGACTAAGTGATCTGAAAGATTTTCCCATTCTTTTTTTTTTAATATATTTTATTGATTTTTTACAGAGAGGAAGGGAGAGAGATAGAAAGTCAGAAACATCGATGAGAGAGAGACATCGATCAGCCGCCTCCTGCATGCCCCACAGTGGAGATGTGCCTGCAAGCAAGGTACATGCCCCCTACCGGAATCGAACCTGGGACCCTTCAGTCCGCAAGCCGACACTCTATCCACTGAGTCAAACCGGTCTCGGCGATTTTTCCATTCTTAATAATCACAATTCTTTGACCTATTATCAAACAAATAAAAGAGACTAAGGTATTTTAGAAATTGAAGAGATCACTGTGCTTGGACCTGCCAAATCATTGATCAGATCTAGTTGTTTTTACTAAAAAAGAAAAGGTAAGAGTTGACAGAAGTCTGTGCTTGAAGATGTCTTCTGAGCTTAGGGTTTTGATTTCCCTGCCCACTCAAATACTCTTACATGAAATTCATTAAGTACAACACTCACTAGATGGAGTACTTTTTTAGACCAAGTATGCATCAGGGCAATCTTAGCTCTAATGTGACCCTTACACAACTTCATTTTATGGAATGGGAAAGTGTTTGGACCATAATGCATGGGATGGTAAAAGTTCTGGAAGGGTAGAATGGTGGAATTTTTGACTTTGGTTTACAGTACTGAGCTAGAATTTCATGCAAATTCTGTTATGTCTACTACTAACAACATAATGAAAAAATTAAATAGATGGGGTGTCAGAAACCAAACATTGTTCTCACTAAATCGATGTAAACAGGAGGCCAGAAAGCTGGTCAACCTTAACTGAAAGGTCAGAGCTAATTATTCACTGTTTAGATGAAAACATTGTTAGCTGAAGCAGCCTCTACCTGTTTGTTTTTATGTTAATTTCTGTTTTGTTATTTCCTGCCTAAAGGTTAGGGGTGTGTCCCAAAGCCTTAATAAAAGGGAGAAAAAGGCCAGAGCAAGTGGCAGTCCTTTCCACTAGAGGAAGGCTCCCCTCCTGGCCCCCCAATATCGCCAAATTAATGTTTTCTAGTCTCTCATTTTGTTTGCGTGCGGCCTCCTTCAGAACCTGAACCCTGAACTGGGAACCCTGAACCACGCAGGGCATGGAAAGGGGCTCCCACAATGGGGGAATATAACAATAAGAATAAATGAATGCATATGTATTTATCTTGTATACCATGCTAACATTTATCAGTGGGGTTTATCTTTCTTTTACTATTATTTTCTAAATACTGAAATGGTTTCCTTCGAGGAATTCTTTGATAAATGATAAATAACAACAAATTTGTAATATAGAATTCAGAGCTGTTGAAAAATGTCTCTTAAATTAGTTATTTTCATATTTACCAATGATATATTTTTTTTTTGAGGATGCTCTTAACTATTGTTTTTTTTTCCGCCATATTTTGACAGTAGTGTAGTGTGAATTCAGATGCTTATTGTGTGACAATTTATGGCAGAATATTATAAGACCTGTTCTGAATAGAACATGCTTTATTTCCATTAAGTGCATATTCTCCTTGTTTTCAGAATTCTGCATTTGTGGTTAAATTGATCTTATAAATTCAGGTTGCATTTTCCATGGTGGGGAGGGAACTAATCTGTTACATGTAGAATGTCTGATTATATTTTAGGATGAGTTTTCTTCTTCATGTTTTTTTTTCTATTGTTCTCTATATCAGAAATAAAAGTATGTTGTTTTATTCTCTCAAATTCTCCCAGATTGTTGTTCTTAGTAGACAAAACAGTATTCTTATGTCTTAAGTGCAATTGACGTCTACATGGTTACATAATTTTGTACAGCCTATCTACTTTATGATGTCAGAACACTTTTATTTCTGCATGGAAGGCTTTCCACCTTGGTCTCATTAATATTGCACTTGTTTTGCTAACTGTAGAATCACTGGTAGGGTGCCAGATTAAACTGAGAGAAAGATTCTTAAAAATATGATGAAGCTGAACTAATTGGGAAATTATAAATTATTTTAAAGATTTGACCTAGATTTAAGGTAAATTTTGCACTATCCACACTAAAATGCTCTTTGAAGCAATTAATAATGATTGCATGATTCTAGACAAGCAAATGAATTTTTTGGTTTCCTACATTTGTAACTTCAAACTTTCCCTGATTATAAAAGTATAGCATATAATTATAAAAATTTTAAATATAGAGAAAGCAAGAATAAATAATTATGATAATCCTACCAAAAAGAAAAAGGCCACTCTTAAATGTTTAAACTTGAATCATTTTATTTAAGGCAAAGACAATCAAACACAATATTATTTTAAAATGCTATCGTGTTACACTACATATTCTACACATTTTTAAAGTCTATGTAATTATATGGATAATATACTTTATTGGATCAATTCATTTTTGTAAGCTATCTGAGCTAGTTTCTAATTCTGATTATTAATAATTTTAAATAAATGGTTATATTTAGCAAAAATAATTACTGAGCACACTGTCTTTATTATCATAATTTAATTTTATACTCCCATTAGACCAATGGAGTAGGTAATATAGTAATTGTACCCACTTTAAAAAGAAAGGACTGACACAGAGATGTTCTATAACTTGACTAAGGAGGCACAGCTAGTAAGTATGAATTTAAACCTTCTGCTGTCTGACTTTAAAGTCTCTGTCTCTCTTTATTACACCCTACTGACTACATTTAGGAATGACTTCATTTAAAAATAACTTTCTATAGCCATGGACACGTGCAATAGGGTAGTGAAAACCTAGGGTTGTATAGAAGCTGGGAGAAGGGGGGAAAATGGGAGATATCTGTAATACCATCAGCAATAAAAATATATTAAAAATAAATAAATAAATAAAATTTCTATGAATACAAGTGTTGGTTCATAAAACATACACAAAGATTTTAGTGTATTTTAACCAATTACCTTTCAGAAGGATGGTATCAATTTGTCATCCCAACAAGCAGTCTTAGAAAAAATATTTTTAATGTAGGTTATTTTCATTCTTTTTAAGAAATATGAAATAGTTGAAAGGACTTGGTAACCTGGATAATGTTGCTAATAATAAAAATTTGAATGTCCCTCTCCCCCACTCCGCTCCTATTGACCTCATTCACCCTGCTCCCTTCCCCTCCTCCCCCCAGGCCTTCCTTGCACTATTGTCTGTCCATAGGCTATGCATATATGCATAGATGTTCATTGGTTGATCTCTTCCTGCCCTCCCTTTTCTCTGAAATACTTCAGTCTGTTGCATGCTTCAATATGTGTGTAAGATGTTATATAATGACCTCTACCTGAGTTAGATTCATTAACCCTCATAACAGTTCCGGGAAGCAGGAACTTTGTTTCACAGCCAAAAATTACAGAAGTTATATGATTGTTTGGGTTACAGAGTTAGAAAGCAATGGAGCAGAAATTGGAATATCTGTCAACTCCAGATCACCTATCTATATATGTAACCTATCAAAAAGACACTGCTTGAGCTCATGTGGATTTTGTGTATTGCTGTATTTCTATTGATTATAGTAGTTGTAAGAGTGCCATGTGTAATAGACACTCCCTTCTATAGACTAAATGAGACTAGGGAAGAGATGTTTTTTATCAATCAGCTTTTCTCCTCAGAGTTCTCCTTATGGCAACCTTGAAGATGACTCTACTCACTCTTCCTCTATAGTAATACCCTTGATTCTACCCCATGTTTGATTAAAGATGGGATTGCATATAATCCATTGTCAAATTGTAGTGCTTTTGAGAGAGAAAGGAGGCTACTGTTTATGATTATGCTGTGCTAACAGGCATAACCTGGGAATTTCCATGGCAAATACAAACATATTTTCTCCTGTCTCCAAATTTTCCTGTTCAGTGGCTCCCCTGTGTACTCCAAAGCCTGTATATCCACAACTCTCACTCTATCCGGAGACATCTCTTTCCAAAGTCCCCAACCCAAGGGAAAAATGTTTTATATCCATGATAAAAAAAAGAAATGACCAGAGAAAAACAGTTCTTGGAGAACTCTAAAATATAGCTCTGGTATAAAGAGACTCTGATCTCTAAAGCCATATAGTTTTATTTAAGATTCCTCTAAATTACTTACTTGTGCTACCGAGCTAGTTTTGCAGAGGATGAAGAAAAGGACAGTTAGGACCTTAACTTGTTGTTGTGGCACCATTCCACATGGGTCTTCTTCTGCATTGGGCCCTGATATCAAAGTCTATGTCACTGCATATTTAATAAGAGGTAGACAAGGTTTATTACTCACATCATGAGGCTTTCTGAGGAGGGTAAGACAGATTTCCCAAATAGCTCCAAAGACAGCACAAGAGACCCAGAAATAAAACTAGCCTGGGTTTTATGGGGGTTAGGTGGTGAGGATGAGGTGAGTATTGTTTGAGCTTTCTGATAGTACATACCAAAGGCAAAAAGAAAGAAGTGGTTTTGAAAGCTGTCAATGGTCAAATTTCAAAAATGGAGTCAGACTCTATTCCAGTTACCAAAAGGACTGGGAGTTCAGTTCCTCTGTGGTGAGAGCAGAGCTGTAGGCATGGCTTTGCTGGCTGTAGGCCACATACCTCCTTAGGTTGCACCATATTGTAGACTATAGCCTTTGGGAGCCCTAGAGTTGCAGCATGGCCCCCATGAACACTTCCCCCATTTCTTCTTCCAATGTGCAGACTATAATAAATGTCAGGATCTTTAAGCAATCTGGGTCTGAGCTCCTTATTCCTGGGGGGAAAAACCCCTCAAATATTTATGATTTTGTTTATTTTTCAGTTTGACTTCTAAAATTCTGAACTCTTTACAATTATCTTCTCCCACCCCCAAATGATTTATGAAAATCTTTTTATTATTTTGGTGTCAGAATCTAGCAATCTTTCCTATAGAGAAAATAGTCTTGATTGCCCAGGGTTTGGTCCCTTTTTAACTGTAGTCATTGACTTCTTTGAATTATTTTCTCTCGATAGTAGCTTAACAAAATCATTGGGTTCAATCTGTTTTCTACTTTAAAAAATTTAAAAAGGCCTATCATTGAATCAGTGTGATCTTGCTTAATCTTCTCATTTCTAAGATACAAATGTTAAATCAAGGCTAATCTTCATAATTCACACTCTTAAAGCTTTTAAAACTTCCAGTTCTTTGGAGCATCTGTACATGTTCTTCAGCTTTAGCAATATCCTTCTAATTTGTATGCTCAGGCTTAGTGTGAAGTGATCAGGTTTTAGAAATATTAGGCAAGGGGAGAGGTTAGCTGTAGGTGTGCTTTTTTTGAACATTTATCTTGAGTATGAGATCTGGAAAAATACAATTTGAATACTAAAGATTCATAGAGCTTTTTAATAGACAAATCTAAGCTCTGTAAAAAAGCATAAAACAGATAGGGGAAAGATGAATTTGCTGTCCCAGAAAATGATTATGAGACTTCTAATCCCTAATAACTTGGTGAACTCTGTTGAATTTCATGGACTGCAAAGGATGTTGGATCCAGAAGAAACATAAGATTTTGATTATGTTAGATACTTTTACAGCTATCTTCCTCTGTGACACATTATTCAAAAGTTTGTATCAAATTGTTTTGGAAGGCAAATTTTTAGCTACAATCACTGTTGTTGGATACTTTACAACCTAAGAGAGGTAATATTGATGTAGTATAAAGAAGAGGCATCTAGGTAGAGAGGCAGGAAGTTTATCGGGTGGATTATATATCAAGAGGTGCAAAGTTCTATTGAAATGTGTGTGTGTGTGTGTGTGTGTGTGTGTGTGTGTGTGTGTGATGGAATTAATAGCTAGTACTTTATGATAGCCATTGTGCTAAACATAGATGTTATTTATTTCTAATAATCTAGAAAGTAGGTTCTATTATCTCTGTTTTATGAGTGAAGGATAATGTTAGAGAGGTTAAACACCTTGCCTAAATCCATGCAAACCATTTTTTGCCAGAGCATGGATATAAATTCAAGTTTATATAATTATTATATATAATTGGTAATCTAATTATTACTCTTTAAACAAAGTGTTTCTCAAAGTAGGGTCTATGGTTTCCTAGAGGCAGGGTGGAGGCTGTTGCCAAGATTTGCTAATAGTCTGGGTTTGAATTCTAAAAATCAGCTCCCTTCTTTGACTTTTTATAACTTCAAAATAGTGTTATTTTATAGACATGATTTTTATGTGCTAAAAAGGATCCTAATTTGCAAAGGTGTTATAATTTGGTATTTACAAAATAATACAGGTATGCTCCTATAGATTTCTGGATACTCAATTCTACTAAGAAAGGCTGCTCAGATGTACATAATTTATATTCATTGGAGACAGAACCCAGGTCCTTGGCTTCTAATTTTCCCCCATCAATCAGTTTGCTGCATATCCTGAGTGCGCTCTGGTGGCCTACATAATCCTTCCCTGTTCCCTGCTGGATCTTAGTGGAGGAGCCTTTGCTTCCTAGGGCTAAGAGGTTCTACTTGAGACCTCATGTGCTCCCTTATCTGTCTGACTACACTATGATTAAGACTTTTCTAAACCAGATGTAAGGAGGCAAGCAAGTCCAGGGAAGTTTTTTTGAATAAGCTCACCTATTTGGACACGTGTTAGTCTCAAATTTCTAAAAGCAAATAAGAAAAATAATAATTAATTCTCCTGGACAGTTTTATCATTCAGAAAATAGGGGAAACAATTTCAGAAATGAAAAATGTAGGATTAATTTGGAACCTCCAAGGGAACTAGTTAGTAATGTGGAAGTGATAATAATAAGAATCTTAGAACAAAATGACAAAGTCATCTTAGTTAATGTTGTGATAATGAAGGAAAAATAAATATGAGTATAGTTATAAGATTCATATTATTAGCAAGTGAGATTTAAGCAAGAACATTTGAGAAAAATTGTAGTAATTCCAAAAATTGTTCTTATTCAAAAGAGATAGCTAGCTATTTAAAAAAATAAATTTTAAAAAATAATAAAATAAAAAATAAATTTAATCACAAACAAGCCAAAAGAAAAAGGAAAGTAGACTAATAAAGTCAATATCATATATTTTTTTTATAAAATAGTGCTAGGGTCAGAGTTGATAAGAATGTTACCTGGTTCTTGTATAGTTCAGAAGATTATACACTAACTAGATTCTTGTCAGTTAACCTGGGAATCAAACTTTTTCTTATAAAATTAAATGCAGGATGCCTCTTTTTTTAACCAAAAGAAAAAAATGAAAAAGAAACTTCAGTAATAAACATATTCTTAAATTAGAGTTTGCATTTTGCTAATTATAAACATAAAATTTCTGATCACATAAGAGGATCAATGATTATATGAGTTTCATATATACATGGCATTCCATAAATTTGGAATATCTGTTTGACACATGCTAAACTAAAAAGATTTAAAGATGATTAAACCATGATTTCTATAGGTGTTAATTTGGGATTAAAAATAGAGATATGTCACAATAAAACTATAAATGTTTTTTTCTTCATTGATTAAAGTATTACATATGTGTCTTTCTCCCTCCCCCCATTTACCCTCCACTCCCCCACTCATGCCCTCACCCTCCTGATGTCTGTGTCCATTGGTTAGGCTTATAGGCATGCATACACGTCCTTTGGTTGATCTCTCTCCCTTACTCCCATCCTCCCCTACCTTCCCTCTGAGGTTTGACAGCCTGATCAATGCTTCTCTGTCACTGGATCTGTTTTTGTTCATCAGTTTATGTTGTTCATTATATTCCATTAATGAGTGAGATCATTTGATATTTATCTTTCTCTGACTGGCTTATTTTGCTTAGCATAATGCTCTCTAGTTTCATTCATGCTGTTGCAAATGGTAAGAATTCCTTCTTTTTTACCATAGAGTAGTATTTCATTGTGTAGATGTTCCACAGGTTTTTTTTAAAATATATATTTTTTATCGATTTTTTTTTTTTACAGAGAGGAAGGGAGAGGGACAGAGAGTCAGAAACATCAATGAGAGAGAAACATTGATCAGCTGCCTTCTGCACGCCCCCTATTGGGGATGTGCCCGCAACCAAGGTACATGCCCTTGACCAGAATCGAACCTGGGACCCTTCAGTCCACAGGCCTGATGCTCTATCCACTGAGCCAAACCGGTTTCGGCTCCACAGTTTTTTAATCCACTCATCTGCTGATGGGCACTTAGGCTGTTTCCAAATATTAGCCATGGTAAATTGTGCTGCTATGAATATAGAGATGCATAAATCCTTTCTGATTGGTGTTTCTAGTTTCTTGGGATATATTCCTAGAAATGGGATTACTGGATCAAATGGGAGCTCCATTTTTAGTTGTTTGAGGAAACTCCATACTGTTCCCCACAGTGGCTGTGCCAGTCTGCATTCCTCCAGCAGTGCAGGAGTGTTCCCTTTTCTTCTCAACCTTGCCAGCACTTGTCATTGCCTGGTACTGGCACATGAACAGATATATAGGCCAATGGAATAGAATAGAAAACCCAGAAATCAACCCAAACCACTTCGTATTTGACAAAGGAGGCCATAACATACAATGGAGTCAAGACAGACTCTTCTATAAATGATGTTGGGAAAAATGGACAGATACATGCAAAAAAAATGAAACTAGATCACCAACTTACACTATACACAGAAATAAACTCAAAATGGAAAAAGGACTTAAATATAAGATGGGAAATCATGCCGAAACCGGTTTGGCTCAGTGGATAGAGCGTTGGTCTGCGGAATGAAAGGTCCCAGGTTCGATTCCGGTCAAGAGCATGTACCTTGGTTGCAGCACATCCCCAGTAGGGGGAGTGTAGAAGGCAGCTGATTGATGTCTCTCATTGATGTTTCTAACTCTCTATCTCTCTCCCTCTATCTCTGTAAAAAATCAATAAAATATATTTAAAAAAGATGAGAAATCATAAAAAAATATTAGAAGAATTCACAGGCAGCAAAATCTCAGACATATGCCAAAGCAATATCTTCACCAATACAGTTTCTAGGATATGAAAACTAAAGAGAAAATAAACAAATGGGACTACAACAAAATAAAAAGCTTCTGCACAGCAAAAAACAAAAACATCAACAATACAATAAGAAAGCCCACTGCATGTGAGGACATATTTGCCAATATTATCACTGATAAGGGTTTAATCTCCAACATTTACAGGAACTCATACAACTTAACCAAAGGAAGATTAACAATCCAATGGAAAAAAAAATGGGCATGGGACCTAAATAGACACTTTTCAAAATAGGACATAAGGAAGGCCAAGAGATACATGAAAACATGCCCAAAGTCACTAATCATCTGAGAGATGCAAATCAAAATGACAATGCGGTACCATCTCACACCTGTCAGAATCGCTTTCATCAACAAATCAACAAATGTAAAATGTTTTTTAAAAGGTACTGGCTGGAGTGTAGAGGCAAAACCCAGCTTCATTCATTTACTTACTCAATAAGCAGAGATTGAATGCCAACTGTATCCAGGGCACTGTTTTAGGCACTTGAGATAATGTGGGAAATGTCATGGGATTGGCATAGTGTGAGAAAAAGAGTATACACATAAATCAAGAAGGTAACTTTAAGAGCTTTTAAAAACACAGCATGAACAATTTGATAGAAAGGGTCTTGGGCAACTTCTCTGGAGCTCCTGATAACAGAAAGCTTTCAACAGATGTGAAACTAAACTAGTCAAGTAAAGATTTTGGAAGCAGCTTTCCAGGCTGAGAGGATGATCATTTACATGTCCCATTTGAAACATAGCTGCTTATTCCAGGATCACTGCAGCTGAGGTATGCTGATCTAAAGGGACAGAGGGAGCAGGTAAGGTCAGAGACATATGCAAGAACATTTTTTTCTTTATTGATTAAGGTATTAGTACATATGTGTCCTTATCCCTCCATTGCCTCTCCCATGCCCCCACTCATACACTCACCCCCTGGTATTGTGTCCATTGGTTAGGCTTATATGTGTGCATACAAGTCCTTTGGTTGATCTCTCCCTCTTACCCCCACACTCCTCTACCTTCCCTCTGAGGTTTGACAGTCTGTTCTCCTTAACAGAATTATTATCACCAAGACCAGAAAGGGAATTTGAATTTAATTCTAAGTGCTGTGTGAAACCATTGGAGTAATTGAATCTGGGAAAGGCCCTGTTGTAATTTATGCTCTAAGGATATCCATCTGGCTGCTTTCTGGAGAATGGACTTGGATGGTAGTACCGAGTAGAAGCAATTATTGTAGGCATTAAGTCAGGGAGCAATAAAAATCTGTCTCAAAGAGATAGACACAGACTTCACTATTTTCATTCAAATAATCAGGGAGGGCTCTATAGAACAGAGAGAAACTAGGATTTTTTTTTTGTCAATAAAATTTTATGCACCACTGCTATATTGACAATATTGGTTGACACATTATAGAAACATGAAAAAGAAAAGAAATTATATGCAATTGCCCTTAAGGAATTTACAGGATAGCAGGAGACAAATATGGTTAGAACAAGTCATTTTATTACAGGTAAAGAAATCTAATATTGAAAAGAATTACCCCTCAGATGAGCAACCAAGGGAGGGAATGGCTTTGCTGTTCCTTAAATGATGGAGGAAAGAGTTTGTAGGAGAGAGACTAGTGAGACAGTACTTGCCCTCAGAGTATAGCATAGATTCTTAGAGGGTCTTGATGATGAACATTCCAGGGGCTAGACTCTAGCTGCTAGAGGAAATGGAAGAGGAGTCATAGCATCCTGCTGAGGACCTTTGACATGAGATTGGAATCAGGGCAACAGGTCTAGGAACTGCCATTTTAGAAAATGATTTTTGCTCAAAGGGATGAATAGACAAGGTCTTATCTGTAGTGAGGGTTTATAGAGGGGAAGTTTACTAAGCTTATCAAAATCAGCCCACTTAGCTTCTAATAACTGGTTATTTATGTATTAATGCCATAGGTTTTCTCATTCTTAAAAGTTTTTATTAAAGTTTAAAATATATTAAAATATATTCAGCCATGTTATTGCCTATAGTATGTACATTTTAGAGAAAAAAATGGATAATTTATTGTTAGAAAGAGTAATACTTTTTAGGTATTTGAAGGTGACTGTTTAGGTGGCATAGACATATATAATCCTTTCATACATTTTCAAAGCTCTCAGAGGTGATGGCAATCCTCAAAATAAACTCTGAGGGAGATGGGCTGGCACCCGCACGTCAGGGCTGGAGATGGGCTCCAGAAAGTTTGTCTTCCTGTTGCCAGAAGAATAGATTTTGGGCTCTTGCTTTCTTTCCAAAATGTGTTACAGTGGTGTGTGAAGTTATTACACATTGTGGACAATATGTCACATGGCTTTCTGAAATGTGGTAAATTACATTTATAATTTTCACTGTTATATACCATTTTGACAATACATAAATATTTTAAGAATATTTGATAAATACAATGATATTCTGTCTGATATTTTCAACTAGACTATGATTTATAAATTTTTGCATTTGTCAGTGATTTTTGCATTATTCTGTAGTTAAAATCAGTTCTGTTATTTTATCACTTCATAACAAGCAGGGTTGAAATAAGCCCTGTGGAAACAGCTCACATAAGATCAAGTTTCATATGGTAATGTGTCTGTGGTAGCATTATCCTCAGCCTGTTCTCACTAGCAGAAAGCATTTAGGATCTAAACCTTTATGTACTTTTTAAGGCAGAAACTCTTGTCTCACAGTCTATACTTCTGAAATGATGAATTGCTTTCAGTTAGGCCAACATGATAAGAGCTATTTCTAGCCCTCCACCCCCAACTGTCTTCTAATATTTTAAGCCTAGTAATCCAAGCTTCCATTTGACTAATATCTTCAAAGCTTCTTTTGTGTTTGTGTTTACATCAAAAATTCAAAGACGTACTTTTTCAGAAGAATTGTAATGTCAATATTTTCAGGCTGTTTTTTCATCGTAACAGACCATGGTTCCAGATGACAGTTGTAAAAGCCTTTGCTGTTTCCCGTGTCTATATTTGGAATGTAGCATGCGTCATCACCTTCAGCATGTTTGGGAGAATGAGGAAGGCATTTCAAGCTAATAAAGCTACCATGGCATTCCAGAAAACGGATCAGCATGCACAAGGACACAGATTAATGGAAGAGCCAGGAGTGTGGCATGAAAGACTGTATTCCAATCAGAATGTTCATTCCTGTGGGTTTTTCCAGGCAGGGTTTATGACATTTCCATCTTCAGAGCTCCAAAATCTTAAACAATAACTTAATTATAGGTGCTTAAAAAATCAGTTTAACTTATGAAAGAAGAAATTAATGTATTTTACATATTAAAAGAGAATAAACATCCAAGTTTTACCTGATATTGTTTGTTGAAGCTCAGAGTTACTACCACCAGAAATATGACCTCTGTAGAAGAGGTGCATAATACATTTTCTTATCTGACAGGATTCAGTCAATGGGTATTTATTTATTTATTTTATTTTAAAAAATATATTTTATTTATTTATTTTTTACAGAGAGGAAGAGAGAGGGATAGAAAGCTAGAAACATTGATGAGAGAGATATCGATCAACTGACTCTTGCACACCTCCTACTGGGGATGTGCCCGCAACCAAAGTACATGCCCTTGACACGAATCGAACCTGGGACCTTTCAGTCCACAGACCGACATTCTATCCACTGAGCCAAACCAGTTTTGGCAAGTCAACAGGTAATTATAACACCTTGTCTGTGTATTAGGGTCTGAGACAAACATGGTCCTTGCCCTCTCTGAGTTTTCTTCTAAATGGGGCAGATAGCCCGGTGGCCGGTGTAGCTCAATGGCTGTGCATGGACCTATGAAGCAGGAGGTCAAGGTTCTATTTCTGGCCACAACACAGGCCCAGGTTGTGGGCTCATCCCCAGTGTGGGGCATGCAAGGGGCAGCTAATCAATGATTCTCTCTCATCATTGATCTTTCTCTCTCTCTCTCTCTCTCTCCCTCTCCCTTCTTCTATGAAACATATATATATATATATATTAAAAATAATGGAGCAGTTACATAAGTAATAAATGATCAGTTGTATAAAGAAAATAAAGAGAATTTAGAGAGGTAGCCAAAGACAGATGCTCTAAATTGGTGGCCTTAACATTTGAGTCCTGAAGTATGTTAGGGTGCTAACTGAGAAGAAGTAAGGAAGAACATTCCAGGCTGGAAATATGCTGTTGTGGTTAGTTAGATATTATAGTTAATAGAAGATATAAAAGAGCTTATTGATATTTTACTTCTCACTCTTCATTTGATTTGCAACTTCTAATATTTTTAAATTCAAAATGCAGGGATAAATCCACTAAATCCTTTTGAAAATGTTCTGTAAGAGCAAACAATGTACAGATGTTCTCTTGGATTAGAGGACTGTGAATGAAAGATTATACTTCCAAGTTTAAGTCAAATACCTACCTGGAGAGCAAGTAAGCTTGGAATAAGCTGAAATTTGGTCTAATGTGGGGGATTGAATTTGCTTTCAGGTTCTTTATGCTACAGGGCAGAGATCCGTGTTTATTAGGTTGTATAATAGATTGATAGTAGGCCCTACTGTGCTTCCCAAGCAGTCTTGTGAGAAGCTGGCCCCCAAACTGATCTCCCATATGATCAGATTCAGTTTATATTTCCAATAGGCTTCTAATTGAAGTTTTTCTCTTTTCTTCACAGTGTAGCTCCTCCAGAGACTTTTCTGTTCTCTTTCTCCTAGACAGCCATTTCTCCTGCCACCACCCCCTGCGTTTTCACAGTCCTTGTATCTCCAGAGAGCAGTTCTCCTGTGGGCTTTAACACCCCGAGATGCTGTGTGGAAGAAATATGCTTCCCTCCCCAGAAACCCAGGGAGATGTGCTCACCCTCCACATCTATGTGGGTGGGTAGAGTCAGACTGCTGCTCTGCTTTGCCTTCATGATCAAGTTCCTTAAAACAATCACAGCCATGTAGACTCCAAATCTCAAGAGGTTCTACTTGACTTTAAAAATGTGGAAATGCAAAACTGAAAAAATTAAGTGCTAGTAGGGTCTCTTTAAAAACCACAGTCTCAATGATGGCATGTGTGTAACTGAGCGAGTCCACACAAGATAGACCACAAGGACTAATTGAATTCAAACAGGCATAAACTTATTACAGATTCGAATCTGGGCTCAAACCTTATGCCTGGTAAGAGCCCCGATGGAGGGCAGTCCCTCTTTTATATTCCTCCCTGGCCTGTTCTGGTTGGCTCCTATTGTGTTCTTGGCAATCTTTGATTGGTTCGTGGGACACTCAGGACTAGCTAACCCAGGAAGTTCTGGGTTGGGTTGCCTGTCCTACTTAGCCTGCTGGACTCAGGATGTTGTGGTTTTGGGCGGTTTGGTCTGGCCACAAGATAAGAGGAAATGTTGCGAGCCTAGCTGTAGCGAGTGAGTGTTGCAAGCTTATCTATAGGGGATTCCTTGGAGGTTAACTAAATGTTTCTACATTAACTATTTATCTCTGGGCTGCTTGCACAGCCCCAAACCGCCACAATGTGTAGCAGGAATAAGGAAAACAAAAAAGTGCTAAAATCACTGACATTTTGTCTACCTGGCTTATTGCTGTTTTCTTCATAAATTATTTTCTCGCTTACTTAATTTTGTTATTTTTAAAAGACTCTACATGGGCAATATATTTTTTTTCATTATTAACTACAGGGGGGAGGCAGTTCAGGCGCTGGGACAGAAGTCACCAAGCCCACCGCAGAATGGGCTCCTTGAGATCACAGTCATCTCCCTTCCTGCCCAGATGCTCCTCAGCGCTGTCCCACCTACTCAGCTGCAGTGTTAAGGGCTGGGAAGTGCAAGACTCCCGGGCCAATTTTCAAGGGCATCCCTCCAAGCCCCATCTTAAGGTAGGGCCTCAGATTCAGCTATGGATAAATACAAACCCTGGGATTTTTCCAGTCTCTCATACACTTCCTTGCCACTTTCCCAGTCTCTTTCCCCAGCATATCTGGGAACTTATCAAAGTCCACTATGGCTCTCTCATTCCCTAGATTTCCCTATTAATTGTTGGGCAGATTTGTTACTTGCCCCAACTAGATTTAAAGGTCAGGCAATGGTAATATTATGTGATTTTGAAACTGTCTGTCTTTAGAAAAAAATACTAAATTTTGCTATTATATGGTCCTGCTCAATCTACCAATAAACCAAAAATTGAACAAATTATATGACCATCAACACACATTAGAAATCAGTAGAAGTTCAATATTCTATAATTCTATATTTTATAATTCTATAATTCTTATGATATTGTTGGATTTCTGTGACAAAGAATAGTGCACTGGCATGATTCTGGTGCTCCATAAATGTAAGTTAGCATCTTGTACCAAAGATCGAATATGAATGGACTTAGAAGACAAAGAGATGTTTAATTATTGAATAGGAGTAAGCAAGATCTTGGGTAAATATATGTAGTATATGCAATGGAGAGTGCATTCATTTCTAAAAAATAATAATTTCTGGTAAAAATGGATATATCAGGTAATCAGAAGTTGATGCAATAAACTATAATGTTATATATTTTCATCTACTTTGGAAGTATACAAATTGTAGATGATTAAATCATTGTAATTTCAAACAAATAAAAATCCTGTTGAAAAGCTGATAGGTGGAGACATTTAAATTCTAAGATAATCAAATATTAGACTATGTTCATTTTGTGATATTTAATTTTGGAGTTAAACACCAAATAAAATTTTAATAAAGCCCTTTATCAAAATAAATTATTCTGTGTTTTAGCAATTATTTTTTAACATTGAGAAAGATATCCCAAATAGTTCTAATGAAGCCTCAGTGAGAGGGAAAGAGTAGGATATTTCTGAAGATTCACAAAATAAGTTAAATCTGCAAATTATAAACACCATAGAAAAATTTCATGTTTACAAAAGTTCTTACCTATAATAAACTAAATGTTTAGCTGTGAGATTATTTCATTTCAGATTGTATATCTTCAAACAATTTTTGCATTGTGTTTTAGAAAGCTCTGATTTGCCACTAGCCACTTCAGTAATAAATGCAATTTAATTTTCCCTTTGATGAGAAAGCAGGCATTAGACATCTGTGGCATGCAGAGCAATGACCATGTCTCCACATTTTAATGGGAACAGTGCCATTTGTTCCTAAAATCATTAATTCTTTATCTTGCGGCTGTATGCCTGCTACATAGCCTTCTGTTTACTTCAAATTCATTAATTTGAGACGCCACTGCATTGCATTATTACAGATGGAAAAAAATGACTTTTTACTGAGAGGAAAAACACATCTTTTTTAGTTTCAGGCCTTGCCCCATCATTATTGAGTAGTTTTTACATTCAGTGCTTCAACTTTTGTGAGGTGGATGATAAATGCCAAGTTTACTCAGGAATCATGAAGATGATTATGAATCCATAGATAGCAGTGAGATTGTTTGTTTTTTAAACACTGAACTTTTACATTAAAGCAAGGCTGCTGTGGGTGACATATTTTTCATAGCATTCTCAACTTGTCTCCTAAATGGATTGGGCCAGGGGGCCCTACTTTACCATACTGCTTTACCACTTTAGAGATGTGCTACTTAGTAAAATTAATGAAATGAGCAATCAGTTGTGTTTACCTTTCCTTGAGATATTTATCTAGGAGGGTGAGGGGTGATTTCTTTCACTATTTTCTTATATAATCTACACTTAGAGCTGAAACAAAGATCTATTCTTCCCACTCCCCCCTTCAGTTGTCACTAACTCCTGTCATCTCATTTACAAATGAGGGAAAGGAGGCTCAGAGGTTTGCTCCTGGCTCCCAGTTAAGGGTCATTTCATCAAGAATTCTGAAAAAACTGGTTTAATAAAGCCCCATGGTAGATTCAATAATAGCTATTATGCCTTATGCAAAATTAAACAAGAATAATTACTAGTAATAGGAACTAAGGTAAATAGTAAAATGGTGATGGAGTGAGGAGATCACTCTTTAGGTAGATATGGATTTGGAATAAATTAACCAGCATTTCCAATGACCACTATACATATAATAAGCAGTTCCTGAAAGTATGCATGTGTTGAAAATGGATACTTATGCACAATATTACCTATGGACAACTGTAGTAACTGATTTTGATGAAGTCTGGGTTTAGCTAATGGGCACTTGGCATGGTGTGCAGTAATGCTGCCAGGTTGGAGTCAAAGGCTTCTTTTTTCTTGTATTCTGGTTCCAGTAATGCATCATAATCTTTTTTTTTTAATAATCCTAAAGTCCGCCACTGTACTTACGGCTCCTTTTATTGATATTTTGCTTATTTGGAGAGGTAATGTGAGCCCTTCCCTCTCTCATCCTGCCATGTATCTTTTGGAGTTAAAACAAAAGGACATTTTAAAACATAAAGTATATGCCCTGGCCAGTGTAGCTCAGTTAGATGGATATCTTCCCATGCACCAGAAGTTTGCCAGTTCGATTCCTGGTCAGGGTACATATGCCTGGGTTGTGGGCTCCATCCCCAGTAGGGGGCAAGCAGGAGGCAGTTGATTGATGTTTCTCTGTCTCACACCCTCTCTCTTTTTCTCTCTCTAAAATAAATGAAAACATATTTTTAAAAATAAAGCATATTCTAATATACTTGATGAATCACATATTTTATAGACATAAAACATCATGTGAGCAGCATCTGAAATGATGCTGCTTTGCAGTTTTTCTTCAGGACATGACATAGCTGTAAGATTTCTCCATCTTCTCCTTCTCCAACACCTGTGATCTCCTCCCTTAGTGCTGTGCAGGAAGCAATCAGCCTGAAAGATGGCCACAATTTTGGTTCTTTTGCTGTCAAACTTAAGACATGTCCATACTGATGTGGAAATATTTGAAAAAGAATGGTTGAAAAGTGGGCTGTGATAGTCAAAACCAAACTATTTCTCAATGTTTTTATGTTTATGCAAAATTTCCATTTTATTTTTATTTTTATTTGCTTTCTACACATAGAATTTATATTCAATATTCATGCTATTCAACATCAAATAGTTTATTGTTTGTATTTTAACTGAAATTGAAGGGCTCAAGTCTGCATTGGGCAGTTGTAAACATTCATTACAGGGTATGCAGTTCTCATTCTCCATGAGCATGAGAGCTAAAATTATTAACTTATTTTAGGTTTCAGACTTGCTAAGTATGCAACTGATATTATGTCTATAAAATAGGGTAAATAATATTACCTACTTATATGGGTGATGTAAAAATAAAGTGAGATGATGCATACAAAATGTTTATTACAATGCTTGGCACATAGTTAGCATTCAGTGCATCTTAACAATAATATTAACAGTAACAATAAAAATAATGATCATGTTTTTGCAATTGGAGGAGGACTGAGGTAATTATTTAAGTTTAATTGTTACTAAGCAAATCTGTGTGTAACTAGGAAATAAAATTCACTTTGTAGAGAATATTTTTAATATTGCTAAGCTATTTTTTTAATTTATAATTATAAATGTTATTTCAGATTTATATGTGATAAAAATATAATTCTTGCCTTTCCCAGTTTGGCTCAGTGGATAAAGTGTCGGCCTGTGGACTCAAAGGTCCCAGGTTTGATTCCAGTCAAGGGCATGTACCTTGATTATGGGCACATCCCAGGTAGGAGTTGTATAGGAGGCAGCTGATTGATGTTTCTCTCTCATCAATGTTTCTGGCTCTCTATCCCTCTCCCTTCGTTTATGTAAAAAATAAATAAAATATATTTAAATACACACACACACACACACACACACACACACACACATATATATATACACACACACACACACACACAAATACAGATATATACAGTGGTACCTCGAGATATGAGTGCCCTAACATACGAGATTTTTGAGATACGAGCTGTCGAGTGAGCGATTTTTGCTTTGAAATACAAGAAACATTTGAGATAGGAGTAATAGCGCGGATCGGCCGGCTGCACACAACCAACCAGTTTACCTCGACTCGAGCATCTCATTGTTTCCCACGCCTCAAGGTTACGGACGAATTAAACTCGAATCTCGAGGTACTACTGTATATATCTGTATTTGTGTGTATATATATATATATATATATATATAATACATATATATAATACATGATATATATATGTAATATGTATATAATTCTCTTGTCAAAGGATTTAAGGATGTTTATAATAAAAACAATTAAATGTTTTATATATAGTAGAAAATCAGAATCAATAAATAGAAAAGGATGATACACCCAGCATGGGTTACTTTGTTGTTATTTTGAGCTTCATATTGGTTTCAAACTTGCTGCAGCCAAGGACAAAGGGTATTTAGTTTAGATCTTTAACATTATCTGCTAATAATGTACATATACATTGAAATACTCAATAGACTAACATCTTCATTACAGGACTGTAGTTCTGTCTTTTTTGTTGAATCACACTACATTAAATGTTCTAATTAGTTAATTAATTTTTATATATCCTGCAATTATATTGGAAATGTGTATTTAAGTTTTATTGTATTTGTGTGTATGTGTGCATAATAAATCACTAATTTAAAAAATACAAGAATTTTAGATATATCATAATTAAAAAATGTTTTTATTAATTTTTAGATAGAGAAGGAGAGGGGTAGAGAGATAGAAACATTAATGAGAGAAACATCATCAGTTGTCTGCCTCCTGTATGCCCCATACTGCGGATCAAGCTGAAACTCTGGGCATGTGTTGGGGGTTCAATGCTCCACCACTGAGCCACACCAGCAGGACTCTAGCACATGTTTTGTAACTTTGTTTTATTCTTTCTTTCTTTTTTGTAAGTATATATGAGACCTCTAAAAGTGGAAATGAATTAGGATTCTCCTAATCTTTGGGATCGCCTAGCAAGGGATCCAAGAGGAAGAGAGAAACCAGCGAAACTGTATAGTAGCCATGAAGGCCCATTAACAGTTGTTGCCGAAATGAAGTTAATTAATTCTACTTTGGATGAAGATGCAGTGAGAATGGCTCCTATAAAATGTAGCAATAAACATTGCATACTCACCTGCAATTACTGAGGACTCTTTCCCTGAAGTTTAAAGTAATTAAACTAAACATTTAATCTTCTGTCTCAATGTGTCTAGTTGAGATATATGGCTAAGACATAAGCACATAAGAGAAAAGTATAAAATATCAAAATGATGGATTTTTGGTTGAGGTGTATTTATTCATCTAGAATTATTCCAATTTTCAACATAGACAAATAGGCCATTCTCTGCCTTTAGTATGTCCAGATAGGTTGTATAAATAGCAGAAAATTTACATTAATTTTAGAATATGTAAAGACAGTATATTGCTATGAAGTTACAAAAAAGAAGTATCACTTGAAACTTTGTTTTTTGATTGTATTATTGTTCTAATCTCATATAAATTCATTTTAATAATCTAGGTCTCTTATAGTTTTATGTGTGTGTGTGTGTGTATGTGTATATATATATATATATTTGACAGCTGGATCCATCAATACATATTATATATCTGACCATCTTATATAATAAAAGCCTAATAGGCAAATTGTCCCCTCAGGTAGTCATTCAATCTGGAGTCTTAGGTGTCTCAGGTGTCTGAACATAAGTCTACTTGATCTGGAGTTCAACTGCTCACTATGACATGCGCTGACCAGGGGGTGACACAGAATATGGCAGGCATTTGAAACATGGTGCTGGCAGTGGATGGCAGTGGAGGTGTTACCCACCCTGATGGGTCCCTGAGGAGAGTGGGACTGCAGTGAGATGGTGAAGTAGGTGAGCGGGCAGTGCTATGCCAAGGCAGGTGTGAGCAGGGACCCAATCGCCCCACCAATTGCCCCATAGATGGCAACCAGTGGTAGTGGCAGGGGGTGGGGCCACTGCCTAGCTCCCAGGTGCTGAGGGAGCAGGTGGGGGTCCCAGCCCCAATCAATCGCCCCATATTCAGGATAGTAGAGCAGATGAGCAGGCAGTGCCAGGCCAAGTAAGGTGGCAGGCAGGGCTGTGGGGCTGCAAGGCTGGGGGCACGAGCTGGAGCTCTGAGCCTGGGGGCGTAAGCTGAGGCTTGGTCCCTGCAGGCCACCCTGAGGGACCCCACTCATGCACAAATTTGTGCACCAGGCCTCTGGTAATGTATATAATGTATCTTCATATACATTATGTAAAGGAAGTACCAGGAGATATACATTTCTGTTTAAGCAAAGATGACAGATCCTAGTCAAATATAAAATATGGAAGCAGAAACATATCCTTTCATAGAAAAATGCTGAAAAAATATTCCTTGAGTCAATGCATGCATGAAGGGAAAGGTTAAAAACCAGCAGAAGAGGAATAGCAGTATCCAGCCTTATGTATTAACTAGAAGCCTGGTACATGAAATTCATGCACAGGGGAGGGGGTGTCCTTCAGCCCAGCCTGCTCCCTCTCCAATCTGGGACCCCTTGAGTGCTGTCCCACTGCCCATTTAAGCCCGATCCAGACAGTCAGACATCCTTCTCACAATCCAGGACTGCTGGCTCCCAACTGCTCACCTGCCTGCCTTCCTGATTGCCCCTAACCACTTCTGCCTGCCAGCCTGATCACCCCTAACCATTCCCCTGCTAGCCTGATTGATGCCTAACTGCTCCCCTGCCAGCCTGATTGCCCTTAACTGCTCACCCCTAACTGCCCTCCCCTGCAGGCCTGGTCACCCTTAACTGCCCTCCTCTACAGGCCGAGGTCTCCCACAACTGCCCTTCCCTGCAAGCCCAGTCACCCCCAACTTCCCTCCTCTGCCATCTTGGTCACCTCTAACTGCCCTCCCCTGCAGACTTGATTGCCCACAACTGCCCTCCCTTGCAGGCCTGGTCCCTGCCAACTGCCCTCTCCTGCCGACTATCTTGTGGTGGCCATCTTGTGTCCACATGGGGGCAGGATCTTTTGACCACATGGGAGCAGTCATCTTGTGTGTTGGAGTGATGGTCAATCTGCATATTACTCTTTTATTAGAGGCCTGCTGCATGCGTGGGAGCTAGCTGGTTTGCCCTGAAGGGTGTCCCAGATCAGGGTGGGTGTTCCCTTGGGCCGTGGGGTGGCCTAGGCTAGGGGCTTGTGGTGGTTTGCAGGTTGGCCATGCCCCCCAGTTACCCAAGCAGAGGCCCTGATATCTGGAATTTATTTGTCTTCTACAATTGAAACTTTGTAGCCTGGAGCAGAGCCAAGTTTTCTGCTTGCTCTGTGGTGGCAGCCATTGAAACTTTGTTGGTTTAAGTGGAGTCCAGGGTTTATAGAAAGCTTGGCTTCCTCCTTCGCCAGGGGCAAACCAAGCCTCCCTCCTGCTTCTCGGTGGCTGTAGCCATCTTGGTGGGGTTAATTTGCATACTCACTCTGATTGGTGGTGGGCGTGGCTGGTGGGTGTGGTTGGTGGGCATAGCAGAGGTATGGTCAATTTGCACATTTCTCTTTTATTAGACAGGATAAAGTGCTATGTTTACAAACACTTTGTGGAAGAGGAAATATCCAGGTCATAATGAATCTATGGATTCTACTTCACTACTCCTCAGAAATGTCACAAGGGCAAAATGTAATAGTGCTTAATTTGAACTTTCTAAATGCTGGGATTTTATTTTTCTAATATCAGTGCATTGCATAAAGTTTAGATTTGTTTAGAACAGTTTCATCTCTCAAGAAGTCAAGAAACAAAGTGTTTGAAGACTCATGGTCTGGAATTCAATCCCAACTCCATTATTTAGAACTGTGTGAATTCTGATTTTAGATCCCTCATCTTTAAAAGCAAAAATAATATCCATTCTAGATTGATTTTGTGTTAAATTAACAAAACAATGATTTCCCTCCAACATACAAGTATGTGTGAGCCAGAGAGGGAAAGACAAAGAACAGTACAGTCTATGACCTAGTTTTAAAATAGATCATTACTTTTGCCACACTATAACTATTAGAGGTGAGTCACTAGGTTCAATCAAGGGAGGAGGGGAATTAAGCTCTATTAAAGGAAGATGATGTATTAAAATTTTTGTGGACAGATTTTAAATTCTCTAGTTTGTTTTCAAGATTAATTTGAATAAGGGTATTAATGATGTTACCTTAGACCAATTTCTGTGTTTAGGTTCTGCCTTTTGCAGGATGAGAATCATTCTAAGGCTAGTTCCCTATGTAGCATTAAGGTGACTACTATAGTTCTAGCCTTAATATTTGCTTGCACGTTACACTTTCTAGAAAGGGAGAATGTGTGGACAGTTTTCTGAGTAGAGCAAAATACCAACTTTTGCACATGTTAGTATACACCACACTTCATTTGTCATTTTCTTCAACTTGTTCACATGCTATTTCATAAATCAGAAATTTGGGAACAAGTCATTTTTTTCCCCAAATATATTTCTTTATTGATATCAAAGAGGAAGAGAAAATGAGAGATAAAAATATCAATGATGAGAGAGAATCATTGATCAGCTGCCTCCTGCACACCCCCTCACTGGGGATCAAGCCGCAACCCAGGCATGTGCTCTTGGCCAGAATCGGACCTGGGACCCTTTAGTCCACAGGCTGATGCTCTATCTACTGATCCAAGCCGGGTAGGGCAGGAACAAGGAATTTTGATCATTGCCTTTGGGCTGGGTTATATGCATCAATCAATATGGCAGAGATGGTATTATCCTGACTTTATTAGAAAATCTAGGATCTGACCTGGAACTGTCTTCCCCTCCCATAAACCCACCCAAAATGCAGGGCTGATCTATTCTGGTGAAAGAATTGAATAGATATTGGTTGGGCAGAAAACTAAAAATCTGTGTCGCATGCCATAAAAATATCAGATCTCAGGTTAAGAATAGACTGATTCCTTAAAAACTATATAAATGTAACTAAAAAGATATGGAAAAGTAGAAATTAAGACAAAATAGGAACTTTTCTGAGGTAAGCACAGTATAGAAGTTAAAGAAATGTAGCCAATGCCAACTAGTCTATTATCAAGGCCATGTTCACAAGACCATCCTAGGGGAAGATGAATATAATAAAAAGTCCTATACAAAGAATTTTTTATATTCCATGGGAGAATCTTCTCTGTCAGGAATTAGCCTGAGGCTAATAAAATTCAATTCATTTAACTTCTGTTCTGGGGCCATACTTACCAGATATTTATTTGGCTCAGAGTATGGAGACTAAGAATTTACAACACCAGTGGTCAGCAAACTGCAGCTCGTGAGCCACATGCGGCTCTTTGACCCCTTGAGTGTGGTTCTTCCACAAAATACCACAGCCTGGGCAAGTCTATTTTGAAGAAATGGTGTAAGGAGTTTAAATTTAAAAAATTTGGCTCTCAAAAGAAATTTCAATCGTTGTACTGTTGATATTTGGCTCTGTTGACTAATGAGTTTGCTGACCACTGTATTAGACTATACTGCATTGAAATTTATGGTTTCACCAAAAAATAATGAATTGGAATTCTGATTTATATGTCAGGTTTACAAATTGAGCCAATTAACATAAGTCTGTAGAGTTTTACATTCTACTGGTGCACTGTCAAAATCTGAGACTAAAAGTCAAATTCTAACCTGAAATAAATTTGGCTACAGAGTATCATGCCTATTGATAACACTTACGTGATTGTGAAACATTAATCTTAAAAAAAATTCTTAATATCTGTATCTACCACACAACTTTACACATACTAGAAAGAATCTAGAACCTCTGGCTAATATTTATTCCCCAAATACTACATCTTGTTGATGATAAAGAAAAATAAATGGTTTCAGTTTTCAACTCTTTAGCATTTGTTGAAGAAAGCTATCTTTGCTGTATACCAAGAAATCCAATAATTCGTTTATTTTCTCTTTTTTCAAAGTAACTTTATCCATGATTTCTCATGACTTGTAGGGACCATATTTTTATTCTTTCCAATTGATTCTTGACATTCAATAATTTACAGTTTGATACCATGGAAAAAATTTAAATGTCTCATCATATCATCATATCTTATCATATCTGAAAGATTAAATAATTTTTACTACCTAATTAAGAATGCACAATCTATCATACACAATAGTGTTAGATGTAGAATTCTGTTCTGTTTGGATTAATGATTAATGGTAGAGGATAAATAAATTAATATCTTAATAAATAAATGGAATTTACTTCTGGTTATTATTTGATAAATGCCATATAATTTTGAGATGAAGATTTGGATTATAAAATTTGTTATATGAATAACTGACTTATTCCTAATGTGTACTACTTGTGATTAGATTTTAAGCCTAACAAAATGCTCTTCAGGATACTAAGTAGCTTATCACTACTATTAGTTCTATTATTTTTATAAAATTACAGTCTCTAAAGTTCTGCCTGAATGCTACCCAAATATGTTTTAGAAGACTTCTGATAATTACAGAATTCCTGTATTAGTTTTTATATAATATGGATATTTCAGCTGGAATAGCAAATACCATAGGTTTGTATTTTTTGTATGTATGGGTATATGTTTTAATTATACCCACTTACAGTTGGCTTTCTATAGATAAGTACCCTTAAATCCTGGATCTCTTCAAGTCATTAACATATATTTCAAGATTTCTATTTTAATATAATTATTTTAATTACAATTCTTTCTTTTGCTTATGGAGGCAACATAGTTATATATATTTATTAAATTAGTAAAGTGGAAATAATTTTTAATAAAAAATTATTGTTCTTTGCTAAATATCATTCTCCCTAAATTCACCTTTTACTCATATCACCATTGGTCTGTGTAGACAAAGAATAAAACAATCAATGTAAACATAAATTTTTAAAAAAGGGTTATTTCCCCTTTATACAATATGAAGTGGATCAGATGAAAATTAAACTCCATTCTCAACAATAAAAGTGGGAACAATTGGAAAGAATTTAGGAAAGATGAGTAAAATATCATAAAAATATCTAAAATATTTTTTAAAGAATACTTTTTAAAGTAGAAAATGATAAAAATATATATCTGCATATGAATGGAGAATACTTTATGTTAAGAAGGAGAAGAATCAAGATTCAAAATTGGCTTGGCTGTATTGAGATTTTATCTTTTATGTCCTGCCACCCCCACCCTATACACATAAGTAGTATTGGAAAGAAGCAAATTTAAATTGAACGTCTATTATTTATTGGGTACCTACTCTGTGCCAGACAGTGGACCAACTGTTCTATATGCTGTACAGTATTAAATACTTATGACAACTCATTAGCATACATACTACTTTGACCCCCACTTTTCTAAATAGCACACTCATGTTTAGAAAGGGTCATGAGTTTGTGTAAAATTAAAATCCAGTAATTTTTGAACCTGAAGTCTGGACTCAGGATGATATGGTTTCAATGTCAGAGCTCTTAATCCAACCCCATGTTTATTCCATTTGGGTTAAATATTTTTACTTTATTTTTTAATTAAGACTTTTTTTAAGAGCTATTTTAGATTCAAAGAAAATTGAGGAGAAGGCACAGAGATTTCCCTTGTACCTCCTTCCCCCAACCGTGCATAGCTTCCCTCATTATCAATATTCCCTACCAGTGATACATGGCAGGGGTTTATTGCAAACAAACAGAGGCTCCCCTGCTCAAGGAAAGGATACAAATGGGTTACTCCCAAGCATTCTGTTCTTTTCCTTCTGTTGGCTAAAGGCTCTTTGTCTATCTGTGTCGCTTTCTGATTGGTTCCTGGCCTTTTTGCAACATTTTATTTTGCACTTGCAAGAAAAACATCCTTGTTTCAAAACACCCTGTTTTCCTGCTATCCATCCTGTTTTTCTGCAAAACATTTTGTGGTTTCAGCTAGCTCCGCGTACCTCCTCCTTCCACCCCTTTCCGTCTACCTAATCTGCTTTAACTCCTTTCACGGGGGTTGTACATTTGCAGCAATTCATAAAAACTCATTGACTCATAATAGTCACCCAAGGTTCATCATGTACCTTATGCCTCACTCTTGGTCGTGTATAGGCTGTGAGTTTGGACAAATGTATGACATGTGCATCATTATGCTATCATGCCGAGTATTTTAAGTGCCCTAAAAATGCTCTGTGCTCCCGGTAATTATCTCCTCTCTCCCCTCTCCTCGACTTGGCAACCAGTGATCTTTTTGTTTCTTCTTAGTTTTGTCTTTTTCAGTATTTCATAGAATTGGAGTTATATAGTGTAGATTTACCAGATTGATTATATTTTTTTAAACAATCATTACATTTTAAAAAGTTTTTTTAATATATATATTTTCAAAACATTAAACTTGATTCTAGAGTTCAAAGATCAACAAAGACCTGTTACAGGTGGTTACCTGTATCTGGCAGGCCCACTGAGCATGGGCTACAAGCACCAAAACAGCTGGACAATTGTAATAAAATAAGTCTGCTTCCTCTCTCCTCTCATTTCTTTTATATAAGTGATTTTCTTTAACCAATGCAATAAAGTCTTGCATTAAAAATGCCTTTGAATCTGTACGTTTGGGTGCAAAGGAGAAACAATTGTTTGGTTCTTAGTATTGTCACTGGATTGTTATCTAAGTGTTCCTTTACTCAAGCACTAAGTTTTTTATTGTAGCCAAAAAGATTCTAGCCTGCGTGAGGGAAGACGATGGGGGCTGGGGATGGTCTACTTCAGGTTGCGCTGAAGCAAGTGTAGTAGAGCTTGGACAACAAGGTTCTGTTCAGAACCAGCCTCAGATTCCTGGGCCCCGGGTTCCTCCGCGGACTCTCCCACCGCCTGGTTCTCAGCAGCCTCCTCTGTTCTTTGCGGGGTGGGAGCACAGGCGTCCTGGGAGGCCAGGGGGCTGCTGGGGTGCTTCGCCCATCCTCTAGGGCTGCTGCCTCCCCCCACTCGCTCCTTGTCCCTGCACCCGCTGTTAGACACCTCCCGCCCCGCGGGCCTTCGTGATAACTCCAGCTTTGAAGGTGAGGGATGAGCAGAGTTTGGGAGGACCGCGCCCCTGATACAGGATCCCCTGGAATCCCCCAGGACTGACTGCCTGCAGTGTGAGTGTCAGGAGCTCCCCGCAGGCAGGCCACTCCTTATGTCCCTTTTGCGCTTCACAAAGAAGCCGATGACCTGAGTGTGGGCTGCAGCCGAAGCAGCGAGCTGTGGGCGAGGGTGAGCGCGTGCAAGGAGCCCAGCTCGCACCAGATATCCCCGTCGCAGCTGCGTGTTGTCTGGAACTTCTCCTGGAAGTCGCCATCTTAGTGGCTGTTGCTGCTGGGGCGCCGGTCACTTGCCTTTACTCTCCGACTGTGGCGTAGGACTAGCGCCCCAGGTCCCATTGCTGTGCCTCTGGGCCTAATCCTTTGGCCCCACTTGATTGCCCACATGCAGCTTGTGCACCGCGTGGGTCACCTGCAGTCCCTGCGGCCGCTCAGCCCATGGGCAGCCATGGCTCACAGTCCATGCACCCGCGCTCTGCAGGCCCACCTCCGTGGTGAGCTTTTTATATTACATACAGGATAGCTTTGAGCAGTTATTCGATAACCTGATTATACCGCGTAACTAAACTGATCTTCTTTGAAAGGATTTTCACACATGAAAAATGCCTGTGTATGTAGGCATTTTGGACAAAATTACTAAAATAACATTTAAGGATCATTGTTCTTGGCTGGTTTGTAACTTATTCGGTAGAAGGATGGCAGAGAACCTAGGAATTAGTGTTTCTCAACAGGGCATATGTTTGCTTCTCTCAGGACTGGCGTAAACTTACTTTTCTTTTCTAAATATAAAGTTTAAGGTTGGTTTTTTCCCCCATTCAAGCATGACTTTTATTTAAACCTTTTTTAAATCAGTTTTGAACTTTATAACAAATATTGAATGTATCTGGTTGTTTAGTAGATGAATCATAATTGTTGGTTCAGGGTAATCTATATTTTTAATTACCCTTAGTCTGAATAAATACTTTTTGTAATGAGTACTCATAGTCAGGAATGGATTAAATGAACTCTGGGAAAATTACTTCTTAATCGTTTATGTTTTTTGCATCATTTAGATGCCACTGATGTATTTTCTGCAGAAAAGGGAAAAAAGATAGCATTTAGGATCATTTCTTACGATTTAGTATTTCTTACGATTTTTTAGTATAACTCAACTTATTTCAAGCATGATTAAATGTAACAAAATATGATTAGCAAGAAAAACTTGAGGTGAAAATTATCATTTTTGGACCTAAGGCTAAAAGTAATCTGAGCAAGAGTCAGAAATCCTAGAAATTATTTCTAATAAAGTATTCCTGTCCATTTCAGTAGAATTACAAAGAAGGTGGTCTCATCAATATACAGGCATGCTCCCAATGATCCTTACAAGATTTCTCTATAACATGCAAAATTATTATTTCCTAGCTATTGGTCACTTTTTAAAACAACATAAAGCAAACAAAGTAGCGCCAGAAACTAATACAGATAGTCTCTAAATTTTCTAGATTGAACTGAGTATGTCCTTAACATATAGTTTATACTCCAAGAGAAAGTATTTATATAAATCCTATTTTAAACAAAACTAGATTGCAAAAATCCATGAATAACAGTATAAACCAACAATAAGAAATCAGGATTCCTTTGTTAGGTCTTTTAATTTTAGAGTAGAATTTGTGAAGCAGGTATGTAGTTTGATCATACTATAACTCAAACTTTAGGAATTTTTGTTTAGAGTTATTAAGCTCTGTGGTTATTTTTTATTTTTTAATCCTCACCTGAGGATATTTTTTTTCCCATTGATTTTCAGACAGAATGGAAAGAAGTGGGTAGAGAGAAACACATCAATTGGTTGCCTCACACAAATGCTCACACTGGGGCCTGGGATCCAAACCACAATGGAGGTGGTTCTGTGGTTATTGCTACTTGTTTGCACATTCCTGTAATTACTTTAAACAAAATCCCAAGAAAATTAAAGTCGATATGATGCAGTGCATCTAATTAACAGTAGAGTTAATAGATTTAACTTTATAGTTTTACTTCAGGCCTTAGTGAGTAACTGAGGGTTTCTTCGGCAACTTTGAGCATCAGATTTCCAGTTGTAAAATGGTAACGATAAAGTCTATCTTGGTTAGTTGTTGGAGGATCAACTGAAATCTTGTAGGTGAAATGCTTACCAAAACACCTGGCAGTATATAAATGTTAGCTGCTCTCCTTGCATTCCCTTAATTAGAATCAATGTGGACAATTTCTGGCATTAGCATATAATATATATGTTCATGTAGAACTAAGAAAAAAAACATAAACATATAATATTTATATACTTTTAAAAGAAGCATCTTACACAGATTTTACTTTAACATTATATGAGGGAATCTTTGATACTAATAAGGGCAAATGCCTTTTGTCAAAATGGACTAATACAGAGGATAAACTCCAGATTTTTGCAAATAATCTTCCAAGCCTCTGTCAGACAAGTTTTATTCCTTGTCATTTTGGAAAATGCCGAAGAACTGCAACTTGTTCATAAATATGTTTAAGGAAAGTACTTTTTGCTGCTTTCAAAACTTCTACATTTTCTCTCTCAGATATCTCTCAGAGGTATTTCATTTGCCTCAGTTATTTCCTGTTCTTGTGATTTAGTTTCTGCCTGGCAAAAAGTCTAGTTTCTATTTTCTTTTTTCTAAGTTTCTCTTTAACTAACTGAAACTAGTATTAGCTCATTATATCCGAACCAGAAGATTTTTTATACTTGCCAATGGTCCTTAAGGACATACTTGAAAGTCTTGTCTTGGAAGTAAAATGAATAATGCTTTAGCCGAATGTGCTAACATGAATTGACTTCTGATGAAAAAATGGTAAGGTGAGGTGGTAGTTTGCCCCTCTAAAGTTGGGAAGATTTTCAGAGTACAAAACAGTATTTCCCTCAGTAATTAACTACTCTTTTAAAATGATTTATGGAATTAGCTTAAGTTCCAAATATATTTTAAAAAATTTCCCCCTTTGGCATTATTCTTATTGATGTAATAAATACTTGAATATCTTTAAGACAATCCACTTCAATCTCTAAGCTGCTGAGAGTTCTTTCAATATCTCCTAGCCATACCAACCTTTGGAAAATGCTTTTTGAAGAAGTTGACATTTTAAATCTTAGAGGCAAGACACTTCTAGAATTTTTTGTTTCTCTTCCAGGGTTCTTAACATGGTACATGAAGAAGAAACTTAAAGTGAGAGAAGAATAGAAGTACAATGGCAGTCAGGTCTAGATAATACCCCCAAAGTACAATAAAAGTGAGTTGTAACCTTGATATAATTTAACTGAACAATACATCTCAAAGGTGAATGTAGAGCTTAATCTGAATAGTCTGATGTATGTACACTGTTTTGATTTAAAAGAACTGTAGGGATAGAGAGAGTTTATATATTTCACTCAAGGACAGAAACTATAGGACTTAACTAATAACAATGTCTAATATTTAATGGTTTATCCCAAGTCTTTCTGGATTTCATGTTATTCTATATGTCCTCTTTAGAAATGGGAAAGAGATGACTTAACTCTCTTTGAAAACTCTCATATCCCTCAATATGAAGCCCATGGAACTATTGCATGTTCATGCAGCAGTTTTCCAAAGGTTTTCTAATTACCCTGAATTTTTTTATATTAGCAAGGAGGAGCTTGAGTCATATTCTGCAACTGAAAGTGTTATATAAATTTTACTATTTTTTATGATTAGTTAGCTCAGGCTAAAGAGAATATAGTTTCACTTTATCTAGAAGGATATCAATTCCATGTTGAAATGGTACTTAACACTAATCATAATGATTAGAGAGTTCAGTTGCAGAACACTATTAAAAAGATAGGGACTATTTTTAATAAGTGAAATAGAAAATGAATTTAGTATTTATGTAATATGTATAATTTCAGAAGGTAATTCATGAAGGGTGGAGCCAGACCTGGGGCCTGATGAAGTGGGCCTCAGTAGGGAACAAGCTGGGCTCTTGAGCTACAGAAGAGTCTGTGGTTGTGGAATTTTTTGGGATGGATTAAAGTGTGTTTTGAGTTGAAGATCCTTGAGTTCATGACACAGAAGCTTCCAGTAATGTGTTAACTGGGAACTTAAAATGAAGAAAAATTTTAAGAAGGGATGAAGTCTTTAAGAATGCTATGGTTGCCGAGACCAGTTTGGCTCAGTGGATAGAGCGTTGGCTTGCAGACTGAAAGGTCCCAGGTTCGATTCTGGTTGGGGACATGTACCTTGCTTGCGGGCACATCTCCACTGTGGAGCGTGCAGTAGGCGGCTGATCGATGTCTCTCTCTCATTGATGGGAAGATTTGATGGGAGGAGGGAGTAGTGGTAGGGGCTATGGGCTACTATGATAATGTGAAGGAATGAAAAGATTGATATTCTCTGTGAAGAAATTTGGGAGGCACATGATAACATTACTCAGAATTGAATCATTTTATATTATAAAACCATAAACCATTAGGCGCTTTCTGGAGAATTGACTCAAAGGAGTTACCATTGAGAAAAATTCAGTTCTTGTGACTAAGTCAGTGAGAATACTGTTAGGCACTAGTGGTTAAAGGCTTTCTTGGAGTCTAGGTGGATGGGATCAGGAACCCTACTTGCATATAAGGGCCTTGAGTTTTCATGGAATCACTGGTGAGGATGGAAAAGTAGACTGTACAGATATTCAGTACACATAATCCCAGTAGGATCCCTAAGTGAATATACATATGTGTTTTATATATATTTTAATGGAATAAATATTTTAGTAAGAATAATTTAGAAAACAGCCTCTTTTCTCATAATTGTAGTTTTCTCTGCCACACCTTATACTCTAGCCATGTGTTTAGCCATATATATGTCCTCCAACTTACCTTGTTCATTCACAACTCTAGAAATTTGAACTTCCTATATCTCTTGTCCCAAATTCTTTGCCTCCCTGTCTTAGACCACCATGAAGGCTCCCCGGAGGCAAGCCTTCCTTGAATCATTGTAGCCAAACCCCTTCTTTATACTCTCTTGGCACTCTATGCTTCCATCATATAACAGCATTGAACACATTGTTCTGGTTTAGTGAGTGTTTATAGATCAAAGGCTATCTCTTACCCATTCTATTATTCATATCATGGTGTTTGATTCTGAGTAGGTATGCTCAATAAAATATTTGTTGAATAAATGAGTGAGTGAACATAGATCGAACCAAGCACTTTTGAGCACTGTATTTATCCATAATAGAATTCTACAGCCTTTTAACCATGAATCTAAAATTTTTGAGGATGGAACTTTTTGTGGGTTTAATTTTGCAAGGGTTCTTATTCTTACTGAGTATAGGAAAGTATTCTTCTGACTTTGTGTAAAATATACAGAGAAAGAACCCAATATTTGACAAATGGATCAGTGCATCAAATGTCCCAGATAAGCTGCATGGGTGTGCTCTTTCCCTAAGTTAGACACTAAGTCTTTAAACTAGTTAGAGGCTACGGATTTGTGGATCTTAATATCACATTTATAGTTTCAAAACTGATAGACATTAAAGTGTGTCTGAATTCACTATAGCCATGTCCACATAAAGAGAATCATATTTCTTTTTTTGTAAGCTGCTTCAAAGCCTTTTAGAAAGGTATAAATAAATTCAGTACAACAACATTAAAGTTACTCTCTAGAGATAGTTTGGGGAATTGTGTTGCAGTCTAACCATCCAAGTAATAAAATCCTGCCTTTGAAGTTTTCTGAAAACAAAAAACAAACAAACAAAAACAACCAGCAACAACAAAAACCCTGATAGATCGTCCATGAATTATCCAGGTTTCCCTGGGGAATATTTACCCCTCCAGAGGGAACCCCAATTGGTTGTGTCTCTAAGTTGTCAATGCTTTCCTATTCTGTGGTATAACTACTACTTTCTGTAATTTACATGGTTATGACAAGTATTTTGGCTCCTCAGTATGATCCCTCAAGTGACACAGGAAGGGCTAATGACATGGAATTGAGTGTAAGAGATTCTGCTGTCCAAATGCATTTTAGTGTGTGGCTGACTATGAAATGGAGAGGTGTGTGCTAGGAGCTGTTGACAGTAGTGGTTCTCCTTATGTAAACCAAAAAACAAAAATCAGGCTTCCTTAAGGGAAAAGAATGAGATAGAAACAAATGAACAGAGCAGAGAGGCAGGAGAGTATTTGCTGGGTATCTATAACTCATGAGATGTCAGGTCATTTTTTTTTCCTGAGGATTTCTCCAGATCCCCTGCATTCCTATAAGTAAACCCATTTATGAATTCTAACTCAAGGATAGTTTTGTTCCTTTCAGCCAAAAGAATCTAATTCTCACGTAATCCTTGACCTACTTAACTCGCTGAACACAAAGACACAAACCTGTGCCCTGTAGGTACAATCTGTGAGTGCTGAGACTTGAGTGCTACCATCAGTTGTCCTCCTATTCAAGATTTGCCCTTAGGAAAATGATTGAGAATTCATTTACAGTAAGTACACATGGCTGGTAATATTTCAGACCCAGTGTTCTTTACCAGACATTTTCTATGTTAAGGCATTCAAAATTTGTTCTGAAGTAATGGTACATAGTAAGAAAATTTAGGAATTATGGATTATCATTTTTCCCTCCTTCCCCCTCTTCTAACCTTTGTTCCTTTCTTTTGTAGAGAGAGAATGTTGGGCCTCTGAACTCATGTCACTAAATTCATAGCTTTCTATTTTGCATGAGGGTTAGAACAATCTTGCAAATCTCTAGTTCCTAATTGATAGACCAGCATCTGTCCCTGTTTCTCCACATCTATGAGCTACACTAGTAATCGTGCAGTGTGGTTAGTGTAATGGTTAAGATAGAAACCTGGGGGTTAAGCCAGTGATCCATTGTATGATATTTTGCAAGTGACATTTCTGATTATTAGTATCCTTGGTAGAATGGAAATAATTTTATCTACATTTAGGGCTACTGTGAAATTAAATGTATAAAGCATGCAATACAGTAAATAATAGCTCTGATTAGCAATACTGCTTCAACCTAGCACATTTTTTCTCACAGCTCCTCTCCACCCATCTCTCACTTCTAATTTGAGACTACATGCCTTCATTTTATCTTAGGCATCTAAAAGAGGTACCTCTTCAATCTTACAGAGAAGCTCTACATCCCTAGCTTATTTGTGCCCATACGAATTGCAAGTTGGAGTTAAAAGGGACCTTAAAAGTCTAGCCTGATCACCCTGTATCTCTCTTGAGGAATCAGATTAAGGGTGAAAACCTGGCCTAAATTCTTAATAGCTACTAGCTCAAAGTCTCTTTCAAGCAATATTTTCCTAATGTTGTACCTGTGGAACAGAAAGTTTAGGATAAATGCTGTCCCTCTTGCTGGGTTTTTAAAGAACCCTCCAGGCCAGAACTTAACCCAACTTTTGTCCCAGAACACTTCTGAAGGCAGAGGAGAGCCATTAAAATATTATTAAAACCACTGTTTGAAGTCATGCTTTACCTTTAAAAATCATTAAAATATTGCATTTTTCTCCATAATACAGCCATGCATGTTTCAATAAGAAACAGGAGTTTTAATTTTAAGTATCAGGTCATTGAATACAATTGTTCTTATAGTGCTAAAATTATCCTGTGGGCTTCTATTTCTCCTAGGATACTACTGTGTACTTACATTTCTCCAAACTGAAAAATAAGGCCTTTGGATGCCATGTTTCATTATGATTTTCTTTACTGCCCTCCACATATTCAAAGGAAGACTTGAAAGACTTCTAACAGTACTTTACCTTACAGGAATAACAGCAGTAAAACAATAGTTATAAATAGATTGCAAAATATATGTACTATATAAGCAGCAATGCTAGTGCTGTGGTCTCATTTTTTATTTTTTACTGTGATGTTTTGGAAATATCATTGGACAAGTTATTTCCTGGCCTTAATTTACCCACCTATTTTAAAACTTTTAATATTCATCTATTATAAAAATGATACAGCTGAAATTTAAAAGTGGAAACTAAATTCATAATTTTGAAATCAGATAGTGAATATGGTGAGTGTTGTAAAGGATGAGGGATATTAGTTCTTTAACCAGACAGAAAAGGAATGAAATTATTTACAGAATCAGCAAATTTGATTTTTTGAAAACAAAAAAACAAACAAAAAAACAAACAAATCAGCAAATTGGGTGGGGGCCTGCAAAGTTAGTTATGGTTTTTATGAATGGATTCCTCATTATATAGAGAACTAATGTAGCTAGCAGAACTTTTTCTTTTAAATATACATCAACCACAAGGATGAAAGGGAGCCCCATGAAATAAACTTAGGAAGTTTCAGAAGTAGAAATTTCCCAAAAGTTACTAATGCTATAAATTAATCTTCTGGATATTGTCCAAATAGCAAGCCTGAGCTCCTCAGAGAAAATAAAATGTTTTTATTTTCTACACATGTGCACTTAACTCTCTTCTTCATTGAATTAAAAAGGATAAAAAGAGACTTGCTTTATTACTTCTAATAAATGGAATGTAATCTGAATACTCAAGTATGTAATGAGATCATAATATTTCAATTGTGTTACTGGTATGGCCATAAAATAAATAAGTTGCACACCAAAAAAGCTCACTATGCAAACTCATCTCATCCCTGCGTCCCAATCCATCTTTTCTTGCCATTTCCAATCTGTCAGCATTATTTTCCTCCACTCTTTGGGTTGCACCTAGTGATTTTTCATGCATCCGTCATTGCTGTCTTGTTACCTTCTAGTTTAATATATAGAGATAGGAATAATCTGTTGTACCCCATTTATGCATCTTTAGTTTTTGGACTCTCAATTTGTCACCTGACCACTGTCCCTGCTCCTTTCTAGCCTTGCACATTAATTCAGGTGCTAATGCATGAAAGTGATGTTTTTCATATTGATGTGTTGTTGTTTTTTTTAAACTCTGTGAATCCTGCAATGGGAAGTGTGTTCTTGATAGTCTCTAATAGAATAATGAAGTGATATCAGATATTTAACTTCTTAAACTTTGAAATTATAGGAAAAAAATTGTAATTTCCTACAAAATTTTAAAATAAATAAGTCAAGAAATTATTTAAGCACTACCCAGCCTGGCTCAGTGGATAAAGACCTGTAAGAGTCCCAGGTTCAATTCCGGCCAAGGGCAGATGCTGGGTTGCAGGCTTGATCCCCAGTAGGAGGTTTGCAGGAGGCAGCCAATTAGTGATTCTCATCGATGTTTTTATCTCTCTCCTCCCTTCCTTTCTGAAATCAATAAAAAATATATATGTGCTGAATAAAATAAATTATTTAATTGTACTTTAATTTTGTTGAAAGAGTTTTGAAAGAGTTGTATTTATCTGAAGCAATTTGTTTAAAAAATACTACATTCTTATGTTAGGTCATCAAAAATTTGAACAATCTTAAATCCAATATCTAGATTTATTATAGCACAATTAATTTAGATCTATAGATATTTATAGTAAATATGTGAGCAATGTTATGTAAATTTTATTAAAAGAAAGATTTAAGGTCAAAAGTGGTCACAGCATTTACTGATGGACATCACTATTTCTCAAGGGAGAGATCTTATTAAGTTAATTTTCTGTTATTCAATAAAGAAATTAGTGTTTTATAAAAATACATGTTTTATTTTTATATTGAATTTTGGAATGATTTTCTCTTATTATAAGAGTTGAGTTACAGCTCTAGTTATTGACCTCTGGTAGCAAATGAAGTATAGCTTGGAATTTACTGAATCATAATGAGTGTTTTCCCAGCTAGAAAGATTTAGGACAAATACCTTTCTTTCCTCTATTTTAATTTTAAAATCATCCATTTACAAAAATGTCTCCAGTATACCACATCATTGAGATCTTTTTCTTTGAAGTAGTCTCTTTGTAGTATTGTTTTGTTCAGAAAGCTTTGTGTTTATTTTAGAATTGAGTGTGTTCTATAGTGAAAACAACTCATGTCTGGTGAGGGGTGTGAATATAACTCTTTTTGCCAAAGTATTCACTTCAGCCCAATAAGCTGTTGAACTGATCTCCCCCACTGATCGGATGGAAGAATAATTATGGCATTATGTGGGCACAGCCACCTTGAGTCCCCATAGATCAGTGGTTCTCAACCTTTCTAATGCCGCAACCCTTTAATACAGTTGCTCACGTTGTGGTGACCCCCAACCATAAAATTATTTTCATTGCTACTTCATAACTGTAATCTTGCTACTGTTATGAACTATAATGTAAATATCTGATATGCAGGATGTATTTTCGTTGTTACAAATTGAACATAATTAAAGCATAGTGATTAGTCACAAAAATAATATGTAATTATATATTGTGAAATATTTATTTCTAATGATAAATAAATGAAATTTTTGTCTTGAATCATCATGTAGCATGGGTAACAGTCTTCATATGACAACAGTAAACTACATTGCTACACTTTGCTACACCAAGGAGTGGGCTGTTGGTTCCTAAGACCATGGGAAATAGGTGTTTTCTGATGGTCTTATGTGACCCCTGTGAAAGGGTCGAACGACCCACAGGTTGAGAACCACTGCCTTAGATATAGTTGTGCAGTTGAAAGACAAATGAGCATCGCATATGCACAAGTCTGTCTTAAAACTCACTTGTTAACTATTCACAAATAGTTCAGATGAGCTATCAATTTCTCAAAGTGGTAGAGGCTGAGACAGCTCACCAACACCATTCTACCCTTTTTGGTGTTGCAGATAGCGTGTGCATAATAGATCTTTAGTTGGAGAGGGAAGTGTTAACTGTCTCACAGATGCTCCCTCTTGTGGATTCCCTGGCCCTTCAGGTTTCCAAATTATCCACTCTTGCCCCAGTTCTTCTGCTGAATAGCCATAATCCTCTTTGCTCAGGATTACATGGTCCTGCAGTGATGATATTATTATAGTGTTTATTAGTATACTGTTTAGACCAGATATTCTTTATGAGAGATAGGTGCATTGCATATGTGTTAATGGTCCTTTGGGAAAATCCTACCTAATAAAGAGGGAATATGCTAATTGACCCTCACAGGGCTGGCCCATGATGAAGGCAAGCCTTGTGTGGTGGCTGCCCAGCCACCCACTGCTGTCCGAGGCTCAGGTAACCAGGGCCAGCCAGGGCTTGAGCTGCTGGCAAGTGGCAGCAGCAGAGGTGTGATGGGGTGTCGCCTTCCCCTGATTGCCAGGTCACCTCCTGCCCCTGAGGACTTCTGGACTGTGAGAGGGGGCAGGCCGGGCTGAGGGACCACCCCCCTCCAGTGCATGAATTTTCATACACCAGGCCTCTAGTATAACATAAAAAAACAAATAAACAAAGACAATAAGCAAAGGCAAAATTTCCTATGTAGGACAGAGGCAAGATTGGAAAAGATTTTGTAAAATAGTATTGAAAAACCAGTCATTGATCTAAAGACAATACAGCATAGATTGAGAAAGAGGACACAAATAAAAAGAAGAGAGCTAGATGGATAATCATATTCTGGCCTCTTTAGCTGGTAATTTAGCTTGGGCATAGCCTTGATCCAAATGACTTGGCAAATTAATTAATGAAGGGGAGAAGTAATAAGAAAATACGTTAAAGTCTACTGAGCTTGCTGCTGAATTTTAAAATCTCTTTGCATGTTTTTGGGTAGATAGCCCAGTAAGGAACACATTTTAGTTTTAAAGTTATTTTATTGATTTTTTACAGAGATGAAGGGAGAGAGATAGAGAATTAGAAACATCAATGAGAGAGAGACATCGATCAGCCTCTTCCTGCACGCCCCCTACCGAGGATGTGCCCGCAACCAGGATACATGCCCTTGACTGGAATTGAACCTGGGACCCTTCAGTCCACAGGCCGACGCTCTTTCCACTGAGCCAAACCGGTTTGGCTACATTTTAGTTTTAATAAGAACTATAGTTATGATTTCCTCGGTTATAGTCTGTACATGTCATATGCCGAAACTGTACAGATTCAATTATTCTTAATCTTAGGGCTATTAATGTTACTCATTTTAAATAAACTTGAAATAATTTTTTTTCTTTTTACTAGTATTTTTGTAAATATACTACCAAATTGTTTTGAATTTTTGGTTTTTGACTTTTGTATATTTTATTTGAAAAATGCGTATTACCAGCATACCAACTTAAAAATTTAAATGGAAATTTCAAAGCTTAGCATCACTGACCAAAAAAAAAAAAAAAAAAAAAATCTCAAATAATGAAAGGTTAACTTGTTTGACCGACAAGTCATTATTCTGTTTTTTTTTTGTTTTTCTCTTAATTTTTTTTATTAATTTTTTATACATATCTCAACGTTCCCCCCCACCTCCCAGGCATACCCCGACCCCCCAGTGTCTGTGATCATTGGTTATGCTTATATACATGTATACAAGTCCTTTGATTGATCACTTATCTACCTCACCTAACTTTAATCTTTCTGCTGCAATTTTACAGTTTGTTTGATGCTTTATGATTTTTGTCCTCCTGAGGATTATCAGTCTACTCCCTTTCTGTGCTCCTGATTCTATTATATTCACCAGTTTATTCTGTTGATCAAATTTTTAATTCACTTAATTTTTAGATTCACTTGTTGATAGATATGTATTTGTTGTTCATAATTTTTTGTCTTTTACCTTTTTCTTCTTCCTCTTCTAAAAGAGTACCTTTCAGCATTTCATATAATACTGGTTTGGAGTTGATGAACTCCTTTAGCTTTTTCTTCTCTGTGAAGCTCTTTGTCTGCCCTTCAATTCTGAATGTTAGCTTTGCTGGATAGATTATTCTTGGTTGAAGGTTTTTGCTGTTCATCACGTTGAATATTTCTTGCCACTCCCGTCTGGCCTGCATTGTTTCTGTTGAGAAATCAGCTGACAGTTGTATGGGTGCTCCCTTGTAGGTAATGAACTGTTTTTCTCTTGCTGCTTTTAATATTCTCTCTTTGTCTTTTGCTCTTGGTATTTTAATTATGATGTGTCTTGATATGGTCCTCTTTGGATTCCTTTTATTTGGGGTTCTGTGTGCTTCCTGGACTTGTAAGTCTATTTCTTTTACCAGATGTGGGAAGTTTTCAGTCATTATTTCTTTAAATAGGTTTTCAGTATCTTGTTCTCTCTCTTCTTCTGGCACGCCCACAATTCTGATGTTGGTAAGCTTGAAGCTATCCCAGAGGCTCCTTACATTATGTTCACATTTTTGGATTCTTTTCTCTTCTTGCTTTTCCAGTTGAATGTTTTCTGCTTCTTTATATTTCAAATTTTTGACTTGATCCTTGCCTTTCTCTAGTCTGCTATTAGGACTCTGTATAATAGTTTTTATTTCAGTCAGTGTATGTTTAATTTCTAGTTGGTCTTTTTTCATCTTTAGTTGGACCTTTTCCATCTCTAGTTGGTCCTTTTTCATCTCCTCTTAGGTCTCACTAAATTTATCCAACTTTTCTAGCATATTCTTGAAAAACCTTATAAGCGTGGTTTTAAACTCTATATCCAGTCGTTTTTTTTCCCTCCATTTCTTTTGTTTGTAATCACTTCCCTTGTCTCGGCATTTTCACTATGCCGGGGAAACTTCTGTGTTGAATTCAGCCTTATGATACCAGACTGCAAAGCCGCAGAAGCCTCTGTTGAGCTTGGGAGGGGTGGAGTCTCAGGGCTTAAGGGACCGCCTTGCCTTCCAGTCGGCCCCGCCCTCCACGGCCCCTGAGTCTCAACTGACTGGGTAATGGCTGGAGCGGTCCTTGTGCACGCGCCTGCAGTGCCTCTAACCGCTGCCTTTCCAGCTCCCCTGCACACCAGGACCACAGGAGTCTAGGTCTCCAGGGTTTTGCCCGAAACAGGGGCCCAGTGGAGTCAGAAGTGGCACAGTTTGGAGGGTCTGTCTCCCGCCCCCTCGCGAAAGCCAGCGCCACAATCAGCAGTCTGTCCTGCGCGCAGTGCTGTGCGGGCCACCAGGCCTTTGATCTTTTGCGACTCCCCTAAATTTCCGTGCACTTCTCCCTTTTCACAGTCCAAATTCCCCTGTATGAGTTTTGGCTGGATCTGGGGTTTAGTGTCGTAGGATAAGGGGTTCAATGCCTTTGAGAGTCTCCGTTTCCCTCCCGCCAGAGAAAGCCAGCCAGGTACTCTGGCACCCGCTCTCTCCTTGCGCGTGTCTCCTTCTCCATACCTCAGCTTTTTGCAGCTCCTCTGGGTCTCCGTGAGCCCCTCTCTTTTCCTCTAGTTGTAGAACTTCCACTCAGCCAGCTTTCCTGTGGTTCTGGATGATGTCCGTGCTGTCTTTTAGTTGTAGTTTTGAAATTGTTGTGCGAGGCAGCAGTGTAGGTGTTTACCTATGCTGCCATCTTGGATTCCTCTGTCTATTCTGTTTTATTAATGCCACGTTACTTGACCTAAACAGTAACTTTGAAGGGTTTCTTTTTGCATTGCATTAATTTATTTTTATGTATTATCTTAATGTTCAGACTAATCTTATAAATTAGATGTTATTTTCAATATATAACTAGTGATGAAATGAGCAAAATAAAGAGAATGCCCCCAAATTACATATTGAATGAGTTTCAGAGCCAGAATTTGAAATGTTTGTCAAACTTTAAAAGCTTATATTCTTAACCTCTATGTTTTATTGCTCAAAGTATCCATAATTGAACTCCCAATCTTAAGGCTGTATATTAAGAACACTTTTGAAAACTTAGTTTTTTTAAAAAAAGAAAAAAACTGCAATAATGGGCACCTAGGAGAAACTAGATCAGCATCCTCCTATATAATAAAGGCTTAATATGCAAATTGTCTCCTTACTAGGAGTTTGACTAGTCACTATGATGAATACTGACCACCAGGGAGTGGTGCAGAACATGACAGGCGTCAGCAATGTGGAGCTGGCAGTGGGTGGCAGTTGAGGAGCTGTGGGCCCCAATGGGCACCCGACAAGAACAAAACTGCAGCAGGATGGTAGAGCAGGTGAGTGAGTGGCGCTAGGCCAAGGCAAGTGAGAGTGGGGTCTGATCACTCTGCCAATTGCCATGCAGATGGCAACTGGTGGCATTGGGGGGCAGGGCTGCCACCTGGCTTCCAGCCACTGAGGGAACTGGGCAGGAGCCCTGTGACTCAGGCAGAGTGGGGCATAGAGTCCCCGAGCCCCCACAGCATTCCTAGCTGCCCAGGGTTGGCCCAAGTCACAGGTAAGCATTGGATGATGGCTGCCTAGTCACCAGGGCCCAGGTGCTGACCAGGGCCCTGAAGTCAGCTGGGACTGCCCTTCCACACCAGATGTTTGTGATTCAATCACTGCCCAGGATTTGAGATTGCACACGTGCAATAATTTTGTTCACCAGGCCTCTAGTCTGTTATAATATCTTGGGATCTTTTTTTCCATTAAACCTTTATTATTCAGATTATTACATTTGTTTCTCTTTTTCCCCCTCCATAGATCCCCTCCACCCAGCTCACACCCTTCCCTCTACCCTTACCTCCCTCCCATTGACTTCATCCATAGGTGTATGATTTTTGTCCAGTCTCTCCCTGTACACCCCTCCACCCCTTTCCCCCTGAGAATTGTCAGTCCACTCCCTTTCTGTGCTCCCGATTCTATTATATTCACCAGTTTATTCTGTTGGTCAAATTTTTAATTCACTTAATTTTTAGATTCACTTGTTGATAGATATGTATTTGTTGTTCATAATTTTTTGGCTTTTACCTTTTTCTTCTTCCTCTTCTTAAAGAGAACCTTTCAGCATTTCATATAATACTGGTTTGGAGTTGATGAACTCCTTTAGCTTTTTCTTATCTGTGAAGCTCTTATCTGCCCTTCAATTCTGAATGATAGCTTTGCTGGATAGATTATTCTTGGTTGAAGGTTCTTGCTGTTCATCACGTTGAATATTTCTTGCCACTCCCGTCTGGCCTGCATCGTTTCTGTTGAGAAATCAGCTGGCAGTCGTATGGGTGCTCCCTTGTAGGTAATGAACTGTTTTTCTCTTGCTGCTTTTAATATTCTCTCTTTGTCTTTTGCTCTTGGTATTTTAATTATGCTGTGTCTTGCTATGGTCCTCTTTGGATTCTTTTGTTTGGGGTTCTGTGTGCTTCTTGGACTTGTAAGTCTATTTCTTTTACCAGATGTGGGAAGTTTTCAGTCATTATTTCTTTAAACCTTAAATAGGTTTTCAGTATCTTGCTCTCTCTCTTCTTTTGGCACCCCCACGATTTTGATGTTGGTATGCTTGAAGCTGTCCCAGAGGCTCCTTATGTTATTATTCACATTTTTGGATTCTTTTCTCTTCTTGCTTTTCCAGTTGAGTGTTTTCTGATTCTTTATATTTCAATTTTTTTTACTTGATTCTTGCCTTTCTCTAGTCTGCTGTTAGGTCTCTGTATAATATTTTTTATTTCAGTCAGTGTATGTTTAATTTCTAGTTGTTCCTTTTTCATCTCTAGTTGAACCTTTTCATCTCTAGTTGGTTCTTTTCCATCTCTAGTTGGATCTTTTCCATCTCTAGTTGGTTCTTTTTCAGCTCCTCTTGGGTCTTGCTAACTTTATCCAACTTTTCTAGGATATTCTTGAAAAACCTTATAAGGGTGGTTTTGACCTCTATATCCAGTCATATGTTTTCCTCCATTTCTTTTGTTTGTGATCCCTTCCCTTTTCTCGGCATTTTCACTATGCAGGGATAACTTCTGTGTTGGATTCAGCCTTATGATACAAAACTGCAGAAGCCTCTCTGTTGAGCTTGGGATGGGTGGAGTCTCAGGGCTTATGGACTGCCTTGCCTTCCAGTCGGCTCCGCCCTCCACGGCCCCTGAGTCTCACTTGACTGGGTAATTGCTGGCGCGGTCCCTGTGTATGCGTGCACACTCTCGCAGTGCCTCAAGGCTGCTGCCCCTCAGGCTCCCCTGCGCTCCGGGACCATATGAATCTGGGTCCCCAGGGTTTCGCCTGAAACGGGTTTAGTGGAGTCAGAAGTGGCACAGTTGGGATTGTCTGTCTCCCACCCACTTGTGAAAGCCAGCAGCACAATCAGCAGTCGGTCCTCTGCTTTCAGTGCCGTGCGTGTCACCAGACTTCTGATCTTTTGCGGCTCCCCTAAATTTCCGTGCACGTCTCCCTTGTCACAGTCCAAACTCCCCCCATATGAGTTTCGGCTGGATCTGGGGTTTAGTGTTGTAGGATAAGGGGTTCAATGCCTTTGAGAGTCTCCATGTCCCTTCCACCAGAGAAAGCTAGCCAGGTTCTCTGGCACCTGCTCTCTCCATGTGCGCATCTCCGTACCTCAGCTTTTCGCAGCTCCTCTGGGTCTCTGTGAGCCCCTCTCTTTCCTTCTAGTTGTAGAATTTCCACTCAGCCAGCTTTTCTGTGGTTCTGGATGATGTCCGTTGTGTCTTTTAGTTGTAGTTTTGAAATTGTTGTGTGAGGCAGCAGTGTAGGTGTTTACCTATGCCGCCATCTTGGATTCTCCCAATATCCTCGAATCTTAATAGCAGGGATATTATTAGGTAGGTCTACACACAAAAAAGTGTTCATTTGTTTATCTTCCAAAAAATTCATTGAGCTAGTTTTCACTATGCTCTGGGTATTGCAACTCTTTGGAAAGTTATCTCTGGTATAGAGGAAACAAATAATAAAGTCTATTATGTATTTTTACAAAAAATGGAATTACTTAAAACGTTTTTGTTCTAAGCATTCATGGATAGCTCTGGAGCTGCTTGCAGTAGTTACACTCTGTTCAATTCATCATTAATTAGCAACCGTATCTTTTAAACAAGTCCATCTTTCTCTTAGGTAGTTTTAATCAAGTTAATGGTTGGATTTTTAGTTGTGTCAGCTTTGCTTATTTCACTAAATTGAAGTGTCAAAATAGGATAAGTAAAAGACTAATTTATTCAAGTTAACTCAATGAGTTGTTACTGAGAAAATAATTTATATAAAAAGGTCTTAAATGTATATTCTACCCAAATAATACTACAGTACAAGCAGTTAACAGCATACTTTAAGATTTTTCAACTTTTTTAATACTATGTTTTTATTGATTTTAGAGAGAGGAAGGGAAAAGGAGAAAGTGAAACATCCATGAGAGAAAAATAGTATCTCCTTCCTGCACATCCCCTACTGAGGAATGAGCCTGCAACCTGGGTATGTGTTTTGACCAGGAATCCAATTGTTATGCCCTGGAGCATGGGTCCATTTTCAGTCACTTAACACAGTAGCGTGGGGCCTTAAGTTTTTTATACCAAGGAGTTGGAAGACTTGGGAAAGTCTTCAAGTTTATTTAGAAAGATATACTGTAATCTATCAAATGAAAATTATTTAAATTCTTTATATAAAACTTTAAGGGATCATAAATTTAAAAGTGTTTGAACTATCAGGTGAATAATAGAATTGAACTAAAAAATTTAACATATTTTTTTGAGTGCCTACTATGTGATATCCCTTAAATTAATCTATTTATATACCCAAGGAAGTTATAAAGACCTTAAAGGTTTTGCATGATACTTGAGTAAGCAACAGCATAAAGTTGGTATTTTAGTTAAAATGCTTGACCATATTTTTTATTGTGAGTCCATTTATCTTTCAAAAGTACTGTAATATTTAGTCCAATTAGCCTTTTTTGAATAAGAAGATAGAGTAGATGAGATGTATTGAATACTAGAGGCCCAGTGCATGAAAATCATAGAAGAGTAGGCCTTCCTTCCCCTGTCTGCCAGCACTGGCTTCCCTCTGGCACCTGGGACCCAAGCTTCCCTCCAGCTGCTGGCAGGCATCTGGGATATGGGATTCCCTTGCAGTCCCTGCGTCATCTGAAAGGTCATCTGGAAGTATGTCCAATCTAATTAGAATATTATGCTTTTATTATACTAGAAACCCAGTGCACGAAATTTGTGCATGAGGGGGTGGTATCCTTCAGCCCATCCTACACCTCTCCAATCTGGGATCCCCTCGAGGGATGTCCAACTGCCCGTTTAGTGGGATTGGGACTAAATTTGCAGTCGGGCATCCCTCTCAGAATCCAGGACTGCTGGCTCCCAACTGCTTACCTGCCTGCCTTCCTGATTGCCCCTAACTGCCTCTGCCTGCCAGCCTGATCACCCCCTAACTACTCCTCTGCCAGCTTGATTGATGCCTAACTGCTACCCTGCCAGCCTGTTTGACCCTAACTGCCCTCCCCTGTGGGCCTGGTCACCCATAACTGCCCTCCTTTGCAAGCCTGGTCCCCTCCAACTACCTTCCCTGCAGGTCTGGTCACCCCAACTTCCCTCTTCTGCCAGCCTGGTCATCCCTAACTGCCCTACCCTGCAGGCTTGATCACCCCCAACTGCCTTCCCTTGCAGGCCTGGTTCCTCCCAATTGCCCTCTTCTGCTGGCCTGATCACCCACACCTGCCCTCTCTTGCAGACCTGGTCCTTCCCAAATGCCCTCTCATGCTGGTCATCTTGTGTTGACCATCTTGTGTCCACATAGGGACAGAATCTTTTGACCACATTGGGGCAGTCATCTTGTGTGTGCTGGAGTGATGGTGAATCTGCATATTACTCTTTTATTAGATAGGATAGAGGCCTGATGGTAGGGGTGGGGGCCTGCTGGTTTGCCCTAAAGGATGTCCCAGATCATGGTGGGGGTTCCCTTGGGGCATGGGATGGCCTGGGCGAGGGGCCTGTGATGGTTTGCAGGCTGGCCACACCCCCTGGTGACCCAAGCAGAGGCCCTAGTATCTGGGATTTATTTATCTTCTACAATTGAAACTTTGTAGCCTGGAGTGGCGCTAACTAAGCTTTCTGCTTGCTCTGTGGTGGCAGCCATTTCTGTTGGAAATTATTTATCTTCTATAATTGATACTTTGTAGCCTTAAGCATAGGCCTGGGCCAGCCAGGGTATATGGAAAGCTTGGCTTCTTCCATCACCAGGGCAACCCAAGCCTACCTCCTGCTTTCCTTGGCTGGAGTTATCTTGGTTGGGTTAATTTGCATACTCACTCCTGATTGGCTGGTGGGCATAGATTGTGGGTATAGCAGAGGTATGGTCAATTAGCATATTACTCTTTTATTAGATAGGGAGATTAGTTTTTAGGAAGTGATTCTATAAATAAAGGCTATGGAGGTGGGAAACCAAGAAACTTACTTTATTGAAATTGCCTTCTTAAAAAACAGTTTAATTAAGTAATTAATTCGATATACCTGTCAGCCTCTGGGTCCATGCCATAGGTGATACTGATTCCTATTAAGAAAGGCAGGCATTGTAGCTTGTACACTGTGGCTATAGGATTTGATTTAGAAACTGTTCATATAAAAGGATTTCTGTTTGATTCTTTCAGAATCGACCCTGATTCCCAGGGCCATTCTGAACAAAGTGTGTCTGACATCTTTAATGCTGAATAGTTTTCAGTTTGGAAATTGTAACTGAGTCTCCTAGCAAAATTAGTCTAAACTCTGAATGCCCTAATCCTTGACTGTTTTTATTGGGATGCCAGGAGACCAGTCTTGAGACCAGTGAGCTTACACAAGATGTTCACACACCAGAATATAGTAAACCAATACATCTGCTCGGTGTTTCACCTCTTAAGTGTATGTGTGCCAAAGCAGATTTGGAATTAAAAAGAAAGGGGCGGCTGCTCTTGAAATATTTTGAGACAAAAAGTACTGATACATTGGCATTCATGTCAGGTAACAGCTGTTCTCCAAAACAGGAACTGTTCCAAATCACAGACTTTGGAGGAGAAGCAGTCCACTTTTTTTCCCCTGAAGTATAACTGTCTTATTTTTTAGATCACAGCCTATCCAATGTGAAACTAAGACTTTTCATTATCATTATCATTATCATAGACTAGAGGCCCAGTGCACAGAATTTGTGAACTCAGGGGAGTCCCTCAACCTGGCCTGTGCCCTCTGGCAGTCTGGGAGCCTCCAGATTGATGTCCCACAGAGGGACGCCCTATCTGCTATTCCCAGGCTCTGTGACCCATGGTGTGCAGAGGGAAGCCCTTCCCACCAGGCCAGGGTTCTGCCATTCATCACTGCTCACAGGGAGGCCCTGCCTATCTTGCTGAGGCTTTGTGATGGAGACCCTGCCCACCCGGCCTGGCTTCTGCCATTGATTGCTGCCCATAGGGAGGCCCTGCCCACCATTCCAAGGCTCTGTGATCAATGCTGTGCAGAGAGAGGCCCTGCCCCACCCGGGCGGGGCTCTACAATGGGTCTTCCCAGCCGTGGTGGCTTACCTAGGCCCTGGCAGCCACAGCTTTGTCCAGAAGGAAGTCAGAAAGACATCCGGTCTATCTGGTCTAATTAGGATATTACCCTTTTATTAGTATACATAAAGATTTAAATTAAGTTAGTTGGCTATTCTATACTACTTTTGTATATAGAGCAGTATAAATTATAAAGTAAAAATTTTAAAGAACAATTTACTAATATTACCAAAACTAGAGGCTCAGTACATGATTTCATGCACAGGTGGGTCTGGCTAGCCTGCCCTGATTTGGCTGGGATGGCAGGGGGAGGAGCTGTGGCTTGCCAGAGGGAGGGGCCTCTGGCAGTTGGCCAGCTGGCCCTGCTCCAAATCAGGCTTGATGGGTGGTGGTGGTGGGGCAATTGGGAATATGGCTGGCTGGGGGAAGGACTGATGGGGGCCCAGATCAGACTGGTTGGCTGCTGCAGTGTCTGTCATAGACACTAGTCATTCTAGCCATTCTGGCTGTCCCCCCATATTCTAGTCATTGGGCTTTTATATACATAGATATTCATGGTTCTCTTGTTTTATATTTGCTTCAACTTGATTCAATAATATTCTCCATAGATTAGAGGTGATAACATGGTTAAATTGCCCACATGCTATTAGAAGCATCCTGTGTATCATAAACCACCTTGCTTTCTCACCTGAATGTCAGAATTGTACCTGTGGCTAGCTGTTGAGGCTTGTCAACTTTTTCAACTCCTGTAGTAGCTCCGCAGTTACTTAGCAGGTAAGCTGGATTTTTCAGATAGTGGTCTCCTCCAAGGAAAAGAAAAGTACCATTTTGCAGAAGAGCCAAGCACAGGAGCTTAAGTATTTATATTTTCTTCATATGTTTTTTTCTCCCTCCCCTGAATGGGGAATGGTCTGAAGAGAAATAGCAATATATAGACACACACACACACACACACACACATACACACACTTTATTTTATATCAAAATGAACTGTGTAAACTGCATAAAAAAACAGGAAATGGAGAAGTCAAAAGAAAACATAATAAGAATGGGAAAAAAGATTGTCAAGAATAAAGGGGAAAAAGGAGAATGAAAATTTTGCTATCCTAGAACCTCTAGAATATATTAAGTGTTTTGCAAGTCAGAAATATTGAAGCTGGAAATAATTTTATGTATTATTTAGTCCAATTACCTCATCTTTTTTTTTAAAATATATTTTATTGATTTTCCACAGAGAGGAAGGGAGAGAGATAGAAAGTCAGAAACATCGATGAGAGAGAGACATCGATCAGCCGCCTCCTGCATGCCCCACAGTGGAGATGTGCCCGCAAGCAAGGTACATGCCCCCAACCGGAATCGAACCTGGGACCTTTCAGTCCGCAAGCCGACGCTCTATCCACTGAGCCAAACCAGTCTCGGCAAATTACCTCATCTTAAAGAGATTATAGACCATGAAAAGAGAGTAAAGAAAGAGAAAATTATAAGAAATAGAAAAAAATGATGTTAGAGGAAGAAAAAAATGTAAGATCCTAATAGACTATCTTTGGTTGAGCTTTTCTGTAACTTTTTAATTTTTAATTCTGAAGCTATCATGTTAAAATTACAAGGGATAATAGAGAGAGGAAGTTTACATTCATTTTGTATAATTGGTTATCTGTTTTTCTTCCCATCACTATAAAACGTTTTAGTTTCCAGCTGTTTATTATCCAAATCATTTCCTGCATTAGATAAAGCACTACCACCAGGACTCTAAGATGTTTTATGCTAATGAACACAAAAAATCTTGGACAAGTTGCAAAGCATAGATTTTTGAGTGACATAACAAAATAATCAGAATCTAAATGAAAAGAAAACTTGGGTAACAGCCATACTTAATATCCTAAAATAAATGATTGACATTTTAATTAGATGAGAAAATATAATTTATTTTAACTCTGAAAGGGACCCCTTGCTAGAAAGATGGGCATTAAATAAAAAAGTGTGCAAAAACATGGAGTATAAAGACTATAAAGATATGTTCAATTTTTAGTGTTCATGACATGAGTTATTAATTCCATGGATCATGAAGCAAAACTTTTTAAAAAGTTAACTTGCATTTACCCTTTTGACAACAGTTTGCATTATAGAGATTGAATTTTATTAAGAGAGTTGTTTGCTAGAGCTATTTATCTTTGTTTTGGCAGCTCTGGCATAAATATTTAATTTAATTTATGTTCCAAATTAAAAAAAAATGTCTCATAAAAACTGAAAGGCTGAGCTGTACCTGCTCACTGTAAAAAAATGAGGTTTACATATTGCTGCAGATAATATAAAGTACATCTACTTAAAAGAGACTTTGTATGACTTGAAGACAGACATTAACCATATCTAAGGTCTGTGGAAAAGAATTGGGAGAACCAAATATAAGAGGGTATCAGTTTTTACTACAAGTCATGACATCCCTAGACTAATATAGCTTTTTAAATATTTACTCTTATGAGGTGCTTCTGATCAATACTTACTATAGATGCTATCTTAAAAGTAGTTAAGTAGAAAGTTTAGATATAGGAAAATGGTAATGATTATATATATTTTTGAAACAATGAACTTGCTTGCATTTTTAAACTTCACTTTGAATTTTAGTTGCCAGTTATTTTATTTGCATTTCCCTTTCGTCTATATGTAAGTTATGATTTGGAATCTTGAAGTGGGAATATGGAAAAAATCTTATGTAAGTTTTGAAGATTTTTGATGATATGCTTATTTCTAGAGTATAGATTATAGTATCCACTACATGAAGAAGATATTGCGACCATACTGGAATTATGTGCTTTATGGAACAGAATTCTTTATAAGGGAGGATCCAATGTGGGAACCTCTTTCCACGTCCCGCATGGTTCAGGGTTCTCTGTTCAGGATTTGGATTCTGGAGGAGGCTGCACGCAAATGAAAAGAAAGATTAGAAAAGTATTAATTTGGTGATATTGCGGGGCTAGGCGGAAGCCTTCCTCTAGTGAGAAGACTACTCCTTGTCTGGCCTTCTTCTCCCTTTTATTAAGGCTTTGGGACACACCCATAGCCTTTAGGCAGGAAATTACAAGAACATAAGTTTACATGAAACAAACAGGTAGAAGCTGCTTCAGCTAACAATGTTTCAACTAAACAGTGAGTGATTAGCTCTGATCTTTCAGAGCAATTAAGGTTGACCAGCCTTCTGGTCTCCTGTCCACATTTTTCTACTAGTGAGACAATGTTTGGTTTCAGGCAATCCAGGCTGATGTACAGAAATACATGAGAGATTTGATTGTAAGATGGTACCTACCATAGCCTTACCTTCAAATCCTGACATCTTTATATGCATACTAGTGACCGGGTGCATGAAATTTGAGCACATTAAAAGGGGATTAATTAGAGGAAATAATTTGATATTGCTATTTGCCCTTTCTCTATAATAGAAGTGTCAGAGATGAAAGAAAATTAGTAAATGTATATGAAAACCTTCCTCCTGTCAGAGTCTGGGGCAGACCACAGGACCCAGAGTCAAGTCTCTGCCCACCCACATGCACCTCAAAATTGAGTGAGACCCAGAACTGGCTGCCCCCCTCATTGGGCTCAATCTAGACCTGGCAAGTCCCATCCTTGTCAAGCCCTGCCAGCCAGGGGGGGGGGTAGCCTTAGGTCCCCCTGGTCCAGGTCCAGGATGGGGAGGCATTGCCTGAGGTCTCCCAGCCCAGACCATGGCAGAGGTCATGCCTTGAGGTCCTCTGTCTAACCCTGCCAGGTGGTGGACACAGCCTGAGATTCCCTGTCAAGTCACACTGGGTGGGGGGCATGACCTGAGGTCTCCTGGCCTGACACTAGGGCAGGGAGAGCAGCCTGAGTTCCCCTAACCTAGCACCAGGATGGGAAGTGCACCTTGAGGACCCCTGTCAAGCCCTGCCAGGTCGGGGACATGGCCTGAGGTCCCCTGTCAAGCCCCATGGGGGCAGGGGAGGACATAGCCTCAGGTGCCTGCTGATTGCTCATTAAGGCTCCTAATGGGAACTTGGCATCAGCTGTGGCTGCAGCCATCTTTGTGATGGAGTGATGGTCAACTAGTATATTCCCTCTTTATTAGATAGGATACTCTTTGTAAATCATAGGAAGGTTCTGATAGATTGTATTTTCCAAAGATGGTCATAAGAGTGTCTCCCATACTCTTGTGCATTGTGATCTTGCTACTTTCCCACCAAGAGATGGCATTTTATTCTTCCTCTTTAAATCTAGGTACATATTTGTGACTCACTTGTAAAAAATAGAATACAATGAATAAGCTGACTTCTCCAGTCAGGTCAGAAGAGAATACCCGGGTTTCTCCTGTTCTTTTTGAATGCTTGAATTTTCCTCTCGGAGCCAAACTACCAGGCTGAGAAAGTCCAAGCCACAGGGAGAGGTTATATGTAGTTGCTATGGTCAACAGTCTAAATTGAACCTGACCTTTAAGGTCCCAGTCTAGGTGCTAGACGTGATAGTGAAAACATTTGTAGATTAGGCCTTGGAAAACTACAATCGAAGTGCCAAATATAGACTGAAGCCTGTTTTTATAGACTTATTAGCTAAAATTAATTTTTATATTTTAAAGGGCTGTGAAAAAAAAAAGGCAATATGCAGTAGACACTGTTGCATGTCACCCAAAAAGCCTAAAATATTCATTATCTGACTGTTTAAAGAAAAAGGTGAGTGATCCTGTTCTAGATGATTCCAGACCTAAATATCATGGAGCAGGTACATGTCCTCCCTATTGTGCTCTGTTCCAAATGCCTGAACCACATTCTCAGAGAATAACAAAATAGTATTATTTTATTTTAGGAAAGATGGAGTAATTTGTTATCCATATATTGGTAACCACAAGAAAAACCTACTTTTTACAAAAAAGTGAATTACAAGAATGGCCTCTATAATTACTAATTGTCCATGACAGATGATTCCCAATTTACTTGGTCTTGGCTACTGTGGGTTTGGATTATCCTTAAGGAGAAGACCTGTTTAACATTAACTACTGAGTGAAAATGAATTTTTTATTCTGTGCTGAGTGACTTAAAATGTTTAAAATGTGCAGTAGTAAAGAAGCTTTCCTAAAGGATTAGTTTAAGATCGTTGAGAGTTACGTGATGCAAAAGACATTGGACATTTATGCTATATAAACCCAGCATTGCTTATTTTCTATGAGGCCATTCTTCCCTGAGTTGTCTTCATGTCCAATATTGTGTATTGTGAGCTTTCCAGATACTATGATTCAAGGCCAAAAACTTTTCAATAACATATTGGCCTTATCTAGGCCTTCTTTTATACTCCTAGCCTTTTGGGAGGTTAGATGGACTGCTCTTGGACCTCGCTCAGAGTAATAATATATTTTAGGCTTTCATATTTTTATAAGAAAATGTCAACTTTGCTACTCCATAAATAAAAAGTGTAAAACACATGGATATTACTTAATCAATATCTCTGACTGGATGAACTACAGGCGCTTATAAGTAAGTCCTTAATAGGTAGTAAGTTGTCCATTGCTGTAGAAATGGAATTTTAACCATTTCTTTTTTATTCTTTCAGAAAATATTTCTGCATGTATAAATATATCTGCATGCTAATATAGTCTTCCTTTTTTCTTATGCATTTGGGGCATAATATGTATCTGTCCCTCAAATTTACAACCTTTCTAGAATGTCTTTCTGTATCCAAACATAAAGATACATTTTATACCTTTTGATGGTTACATAATTTTATAGTGTATAATTGTGTCAGGCATATTTAACTAGTCCTGTATTACTGAACATACTAGAGGCCCGATGTATGAAGATTCATGAAAGTATGGGCCTTCCTTCCCCTGGCTGCTGGCACTACCTTTGCTTCAGCTGCAGCTGCCTTTCTGCCTTTGTTTCCCCAAAAGCCACCTTTCCTCCTTCCCATGCTGCCCAGAGGCCCAGAGGGGCTGGGGCAGTGCAGCACACCTGCATCCCACCCCCAGCCACTAGGTGTCTGTGTATGAAAATTAACCCACCATCTTTGTTGGGTTAATTTGCATACTCCTGATTGGCTGGTGGGCATCACCAAGGTACAGTTAATTTATATCTTTCTCTTTTATTAGTGTAGATTAGATATTTTTCATGAACAATTTAAAATAACCTTTTCTAGGCCTAAAGGAGATGTTTGATTATATGCCATAGACTTTGGTCTAAGATCTAAAGGTCATATTGAATCATTCATATAAATTAAACAGATATGGAAATCTCCCTGTGGAGGGGGAAAATAGATCAAGTTTAGTCAAAACCTAGAAAGAATAAAATACTCAATGGTTTGACTGTTGTATCCAAAGGTCATGGAAACGACTCTCAGGTTGATTGGCCATTAGACTTGGCACTAATAGTAGCCCAAATATTAGATACAATTCTTGTTTTTCCAAAACTTGGCAGCTGTTAGGAAAATCTGTTATGCAGGTGTAAACAAGAGTAGCAGAAAAGTCCCTTTGTTTCTAACCATAGTGAGTGCTTCTATCATGTGCTTCTAGAAACACGATTCAGTGTTTCTCACCCACCTATTGAAGTATTACGCCATTTTGTTCTGAGTTTGTCACCAATGTGCAGCACATTAAGAAAGAGGCAATGTAGTAAGTTTTCCATGAGATTAGATCCCATTGTTCAAGTTAACTGTTCTATTTAAAGGACTGGTCACTTTTCTGAGATTGTCTTTTATAATTTTGCTGGTCAAAATGTCCTATCTTTCATTGATTTTATAGGAAATAGAAAACTGTAGGTTTAGTTTCTTTCTTTCAAATATGCATGTGAAATCTAAATGCTGAATACCAATGTTCTGATCATCTCCTATTCACACTGTTAGTGAAGGAGGTTTCTTTCACCATAGTATGAGATGCCTGAACACTTGACACCTGAGATTGACAGTAGTTCATTAGTCACACTACAGCCTGGGGGAGTTGAAGGGAAGGAAGACACCTCATACCAGGTAGAGAAATCAGAAAGGGTTGTTGGGAGACAGATCTTATAATAATAGAAGAATGGGTGCCCCTTGATTCCTGCATGAAGATGTTATTGATTTATTGAATAATTCTGTTAGCTGGCAGAGAAATGAAACTGCTTAGGTTGAGAATCTGGTGGAGTGAAACTAGTCTGGTTGATAGGTTAACTGGTCAGGTAGGTAGGCTTCTCCCACTGTTTGGAATAGGGTTGCTTATCTGTTCAGAGGAGAAGAATTCGTGTTTAGGCCTTTGGGGGCCCTGTGAAACTCAAATATGGAAATGTAACACTTAAAATTTTAGGCCTTACCATGAAACCACTGACTTTAATTATGACATAATGCAATGTGTAATGTTAAATTGGTGGTGAGAATATTTGTAATTTCTTTTTTTTATTCTCACTGGAGGATATTTTTTCCATTGATTTTCAGAGAGAGTGGAAGAGAGAGGGAAAGTATGGAGAAATATTGATGTGAGAGAAACACATTAATTGGTTATCTCCTGCACAAGCCCCAACCAGAGCCTGGGCTGGGGAGTAGCTTGCAACCACGGTATGAGCCCATGACTAGAATTGAATCCAGAACTTTTTGGTTTACAGGCAGATGCTCTATTCACTGAGCCAAACAGGCTAGGGCGATATTTGTAATTTCTAAGCAATTGTACACATTTTGAGTTGCATGCACATTTTTGCCTCAAGCATTACCTCTGAAAGATGACCAAAAGAGTCATGTGTGGGGATTAGATCACCTCTTCAATAGGAACAGAAAACCTGAAATGGAAATCTCCCTATGGAGTGGAGAGTGGTAATGAGCACAAGACTAAGGCAAGATCTTCAAAGTCGTGGGCAGTGTTGGAGTCTGTTGAGTTAATAAGCAAAGCTCCATAAGCTGTAGAAAATGTTTTTTTAAATGCATGTACATAGTAAATGTATACACTGCCATGCTTAGAGGAGATGAGTAGCAGGAACCTAAATCAGTAGCTAGGAACACAGTAGAAAGAAGGTGACACTAAAAAGACAGGGCAATTTTGCATATGCAGCAGAAATCTGTTGCAAATCTATTGTCCAAATGCTCATTATTGACATGTCTCATTTGGACAAGAGAGCTAATGGGCTTTAGAGTCAAGAGCAGTGTGACTGAACCTCTTTAAGTCTTCATTTTCTCATGTGCAACATAGTGATTGATGCTGCTATCTAGCTCATAGGGTTGTCATGATGAGTGAGTAAAATAGCATTAGCAAAGTGTTCTAAAAGATTGGTTCACAGTAGGCATTGAACAGAAGGGAGATTTACACAATGACACCCACTGGCAAAGTGACACCAATTCCTGGGTTGTGACGTTGCAGCTAAATTTTTAGGAACATTTCTGTTATGAATATAGAGGTCACAACTCTGAAGCCTTCACAGATAACGCTCTAAAAATAGTTGAATTAATGTCAAGCCAAGAATGTATAAAACTCAGATGCTCATTTCAAAGTGTAAAGTGCACACAGGGTAAGTCAAAACAAATTTTAGGGTGCTTCAGACCATAAATTTTCTCAGCCTACATCAGTGGCTTCACTCCACCACTACTTATTTTCCGTTTAAATTGGGTTTTGCTAAAAAGAAATTTAAAAACATAGACCAAAGCATCCTTACTTATTTTGGAATTACTTCCCACATATTTTACTAAGAATTAAATTATCAATAGGCATTTTGCTATCCCGTTCATTTTCTATAGGTTCAGGAGACAGTGGCTCACCTGTGTATTTTGTAACAATTATAGGAAATATCTTAGATTTATACTAATGTTCCCAGAAGAATATCAAGTAAGGGTTTATGTTTTATGGCATAAATTCAAGTGTATTATGAATCACATGAGTTCCCAAAACTGTATCTCAAATTGTTTATCTGTATGTGTCAAAAGAGTTGCATGAAAGGGAAAAGAAATGGTGTTTTAGTAATAAAAAAATATATCCAAAAACAATTGCACATTATCATTGTGAAGTCAGTTTCTACCCCAAGGAGATAGATATTCTTTCCCACATGATGCAAAAGGGTCAAGAATGTAAAGTCTGATGAATGTAAAATCTGAAATGTAAAGACTGGACATGTTGGGTCCACCTGCTGAGTAGAGATGAGGGAAACCTAACCTGATAGTAAGTACCAGACACTATTTTAAACTGTACTAGGATTTTATAATCATCAACTTTTCCATAGGTCTTTTAAGTAGTCAGGGTAAGCTAACTGCCATAACAAATACTGATAATCCATGAGTATTTCAACACAGGCAAATTTTCTCACTTATACCACAGTCCATTATGGGTTACTGGGGGTCTGCTCGAACAAGCAAGTTCTGTTCATTAAACTTATTCAGAACCCAGGCTTCTTTCATCTGATTCTACCACCCTCCATGACCTTGAAGTTTTCATTCCACTAGAAGCCTGATAAGCAGGTGAAGAAGGAAGCATGAGAAAGAATGAAATACTATGACACAGGATGATTTAAGGAACAGGACCAGGCTGATAAATGGCTTATTTACTTTCCATCAACATTTCATAGGCCAACTCAGTCACATGCCTCAAACTAACTACAAAGGGGGCTGGGAAATGTAGTCTCAACCAGTCTTGACAAGGTAAAAATGAGTGTGATTTTGGTGTCCACATTTCTGCTGCAGTGTAATTAAAATTAAGTCAATTTTCTATACTGAGGAAAATGAACGTTGGAGAGGTTAAATAATTTATCCAAGGTAACATAGCTCATGTGTGGTAGGACTGCTTTGTCTACCTTGAAAGACAATGTAATCACATTACATTAGAAAGTCTCCTTAAGAAAAACTGAGGAAAGAAACACTTCAAAGTGAGTAATTTTAGGAAAACTGTATAAGGATGTCTTGACAGGCAGAAAAAAAAAACATTTCAGCTTTTGTAGACAATTCTAGACAAATCTAATATACTGCTTGAGTTTAAGGACTGAAATATGTCTGATACATACATATCTTAAATTACTTATTTCTTTATTTGGCTACCAGTATTTCCTTTAAATCATTATATGGCTTTTTGGAGACATTATGAATTAGGTTATCAAGGTGTTGAGCCAATTTTCTTACAGTGTTTCCATTGATTTAGTACTTGGATGGATATTATCATCATAGTTTCTTTCTAATATCTCATGACATAACTCAGGCTAGATTGTGATTTCTATGCTGGCATGACATTCAACTATTATAAATCTGAGCTATTCACTCAGTAACCTTTATGCATAGGCAAAGATGCTGACTGATGACTTGTCTAATGATCTACAACATCCGTTCTCCATGATCCATTTGTTTCACTCCTGAAACCAAAACTTAAAAAAAAAAATACAGGAGTCATTTGACACTAGCTAATGTAAATTTTCAGTTGTGTATTTTTATGTGACCTAAGATTATATAAAATACAGAATAGACATTTTAATCTGGAAAGCCAATTTTCCCTTTATATCACAACGTTAGCGATATATACAGATATCAACAAGTCTGTTTTGATATTTAATTTGACAAAGTAGAAAGTACTGTGCAATTGGTATGATACACCCTAAGTCTGTATCTGGCTATGTAAGCATTGTTACAGATTTTGATTGATTTATGGATTCATTAATTCAGGCAATAGAGTTTATGTGTTAATTCATTCAGCCCATGTCTATGGGGTGCCTACATTTATCAGGCATTATGATGTGCTGCCAGTATACAAAAAATTTAGGAACAAAATTTTTACACTAAGCACTCAACCTACAAATACACAAAGGATCAGAATAGAGCTGTAGACAGATGTAGAGACAAAGGAGTCCCCATGTACATAGATAAAATTAAGAATGAGGGGTAATATAGGAGTATATATATATGTGTGTGTGTGTGTGTGTGTGTGTGTGTGTGTGTGTGTGTCTATGTCTATATATATTCAGAGAGACAGAGACTTGCATAATTAAAAGATTATAGGGACTTCTTAAGCTATTGTACTATAGGTGGAGGCTATAAAAACATATCCTTAAGATCAAAGGAGTTGTCAAAACATCAGGGTGCTAGCATGAAAACAGACATATAGGTCAATAAAACACATTAGAGAGCCCAGAAATAAGCTCAAATCTATATCGTAAATTAATATTTGACAAAGGAGGCAAGAACACAGAATGCAGTACAGGCACACTTCAACAAATGGTATTGAGGAAATTGGACAGATACATACAAAACAAGGAATCGAGATGCTAGACCACTTCCTTAGACCATAAACAAGAATAAATTGAAGTGAGTTAAAGCCTTAAATGTAAGACATGAAAACAAGTTTCTTGAAAAAAAATTCAGGCAGTAAAATCTCAGACTTTTCTTGGATATAACCCCTCAGGCAAGTGAACTAATAATCTTGCAGTATAGTTTGATATCAGGTAGTGTGATACCTCCAACTTTGTTCTTGCTCAAGATGGCTGATGCTATTTGGGATCTTTTGTAATTCCGTATTATTTCCTCTACTTTTGTGAAATATACATTTGGAATTCCGATAGGAACTATGTTGAACACATAGATTGCTTTGGGCAGGATTGACATTTATTTAACTTATATTTTATTGGTTATTTTTTACAGATAGGAAGAGGGATAGAGAGTTAGAAACATTGATGAGAGAGAAACATCTGATCAGCTGCCTATTGCACACCTCCTCTCCTATTGGGGATGTGCCCACAACCAAGGTACATGCCCTTGACCAGCATCAAACCTAGGACCATTCAGTCTACTGGCCGACGCTCTATCCACTGAGCCAAACTGATTAGAGTAGAATTGACATTTTTTTAAAGCTTGTGTTTATTGATTGGCAGTGACTGATGCAGGGTCAATGAAAAATGAGGATTTTCCACTCAGAGCAAATGCTGAACTGGAAGCAGAATAAAAGGGACATGCTCAGGACGCTTTGTTCGTGGAGCACGTAGAAGATGCTCTAAGCCACACACCGTGTGTGTGTGTGTGTGTGTGTGTGTGTGTGTGTGTGTGTGTATACAAATACAGAGGAATCAAAACCCAAGAGAGCCTTCATAGACACAGCTGGGAAGGGAGAGGGTGTGCTCTTCTGTGCAGAGATACCTTACAGTGCTTACTTCCTGAGGTAAGTGTATGAATATACAGACAGAAACAAGCAGTAGGTATAGGTGTTACTCACCAATGGAACTCTAACAAAGTAACAGAATATTTGGCATTTATTAAGAAACCTAATGCTGAACTTATCACTGTTGTGAGCTCTTTCTTTCACTTGCTGTATACCTGATGGCCAACAGTTGACAGCCTTGCCCATGTTCAAGAAGGGCCACCAGGTTCTGCTTCTTATCATGGGCACTTGTCACATCCGTAGTTAATCATCTTCCTTGAGGTCACTGATTTCTTCACACGCAATAAGGTTCTTCTTTTCTCTCAGCTTGTGGACCCAGACATGAGTCTTGCGTTTCCTGGATCCTGGCATTCTCTTCCTTGCTTACGGGAGCCCTTTGCTTTTCTTAGAGGACAGGGGCGTGAAATTGTTTCTGAGGTGCCTCTGAGTGTGGTGTCACTGATAGTGATGGCAATTCATTTTCTTCTTTTCTTTCACAGGCACCATCGTATTCTCATCTGTGCAGGGAGAAAGGCTCTGTGGGCCTTCAGCTTTGGGAGATAACTTAGTTGGGACATTAGAAGCTTTCTAAGGACATTCTTCATTAAAGTAGGTAATCAAGCAGAGTTGTTCTTTGTTGGTAAATGTTCCTATAGTCCACAGAGCCTTCTGAAGTATCACAGAAATCCTGATTTCTTGGGGTTCCAAGCTTCATCAGAATCATGCTCAGGAGATTGTGTGGTCAGATTCTTAGGATGGATGAAAATGGGAGGTTGGCCATGAGATTTCCATCAGTCGTGATGTTGTATCTTCTCTTCATGTACACATAGGTTAATTTTTGCTTTTCTCCATTTTGCCCACTCATTCTTAGAGAAGTATTTGTGACTACCTTTTTTTTTTATTCTTTACTAGAGGCTCTTTGCACAAAGATTCGTGCAAATAGACCTTGCTTCCCCTGGCTGCCGGTAATGGTTTTCCTCTGGCACCCAGAACCCAGGCCTTTTCTCAGGCCGGAGCCTTCAGTCTTTGCTCGGCCAGAGTACCGCTCCTGTAGCTCTCTTTGCCCCCCCCCCCCCACCATGCCCTTCATAGTAGGTGTTATGCCCTACCCGGCCGCTCCGCACCTGTGTATGCAAAGTAATCTGCCATCTTTGTTAGCTAATTTGCATACTCACTCCTGATTGGCTGATGGGTGTTGCGAAGGCACTGTCAATTTGCATCTTTCTCTTTTATTAGTGTAGAGTAGAGGCCTGTACATGAAATTTGTGCCCAGAGGTTGGGGGTGGCTCCCTCAGCCTGGCCTGCACAGTCTCACAATCTGGCACCCCTCCACTGATGTCCAATTGCCATTGGGCGAGATGCAGACCTGAGCTGCCTCACTCCTGTCAATATCCTCCTGCAGGGGATGCAGGATCACAACCTGTCCCTGTCTTTCTGAGTGCCCATCATGCACGCATCCCCACCTACCCACATGCCCTTCCCATCCTGCTGATCTGTCTTAATGTGTGAGCGTGCCATGACAATTAGCATAGTCGCTCTTCATTATATAGGAAAGATTAATTTCTAGTGACTAAAAGTTGTATAGTACTTTACAAAGTGTTCCCCCCAATATTTTCCCATCTGGTATTATACATTGTTATCAGAAAATTTTTTACTATATTCCACAGGCTGCATTTGATGTCACCATGATTATTTTGTTACTATGTTTCTGTATTTCTCAATCCTTTCATCTTTTTCACCCTGTACTCCCCAACTCCATCTTCTATGGCAATCATTGGTTTGTTATCTGGATCTATCATTTGTTTCTGATTTACTTGTTTATATTGTTCTTTTGATTTCACATAATTAAAATGATAAAGTACTTGTGTGACTCTGATTGACTTAGTTTACTTTTCTTAACAGCCTCTACATCCATTCATGCTGTTTCTAATAGTAAGACTTCATTTTTATGTCCAAGTAATGTTCCATTGTACATACGCACCACCAATTTTTTATCCACTCTTGTATTGATGGGCACTTAGGTTATTCCTGTGTCTTGGCTAATGTAAATAATTCTGCAATGAACATAGGGATGCATATATTCCTTCAAATTAGTGTTTTGGGTTTTTTTAGATTTATTCCCAAAATGGGATCACTGAATCATAGGTAGTACCATATTTAAATTTTTAAGAAACCTTCATACTGGTTTCTATAGTGTCTGTAATAATCTGCATTTCTAATCACAATGCATTAAGGTACCCTTTTTTCTTTATTCTTTTTTTTGAAAATATATTTTATTTTATAGAGAGTTAGAAACATCGATAAGGGAGAAACATTTGATCAACTGACTCCTGCACCTCCTAGCTGGGATGTGACCACAACCAAGGTATATGCCCTTGACCGTAATCTAACCTGGGATCTTTCCGTCTACGGGCCGACACTCTATCCACTGAGCCAAACTAGTTTTGGCAAGATACCCTTTTTTCTTTAATATATATTTCATTGATTTTTTACAGAGAAGAAGGGAGAGGGAAAGAGAGTTAGAAACATCTATGAGAGAGAGACATCGGTCAGCTTCCTTCTGCACACCCCCTACTGCGGATGTGCCTGCAACCAAGGTACATGCCCTTGACCGGATTCGAATCTGGGACTTTTCAGGCGACGCTCTATTCACTGAGCCAAACTGGTTTTGGCAAGATACCTTTTTTTCCACATCCTCACCAACACTTCTTTTTTGTTGATTTATTGGTAAATAATCTGACAGGTGTGAGGTGACATCTTGGTTATAATTTGAATTTTTCTGATGATTAATGACTTTGAGCATCTTTTCATGTGCTATTGTTGATCTGTGTTTTCTTTGGAGAAATGTCTATTCAGGTCATTTTCCCATATGTTAGTTTAACTAGATGCCTAGTGCACAAAATGCATGCACGGGGGTGTCTTTCAGCTCAGCCTGTTCCCTATTCAATCTCAGACCTCTCAAGGGATGTCCGACTGTCCATTTAGGCCTGATCCAGGTAGGATCCATGACTAAATGGGCAGTTAGACATCCCTCTCATAATCCAGGACTGCTGGCTCCTAACTGCTCATCTTCCTGCCTTCCTGATTGCCCCTAACTGATGCTGCCTGCCAGCATGATCACCCCCTAACCACTCCCCCGCCAGCTTGTTTTATGCCTAACTGCTTCCCTGCCAGCCTGTTTGCCCCTATCTGCCCTTCCCTGTGGGCCTGGTCACCCCTAATTGCCCTCCCCTGCAGGTCTGGTCCCTTTTAGCTGCCCTCCCTGCTGACCTGATAGCCCACAACTGCTCTCCCTTTCAGGCCTGGTCCCTCCCAACTGCCCTCTCCTGCTGGCCATCTTGTGGTCACCTGGGAGCAGGATCTTTGACAACATGGGGGCAGTCACCTTGTGTATTCTAGTTGATGGTAAATCTGCATATTACTCTTTTATTAGATAGGACAGAGGCTTTCGTGCATGGGTGGGGGTCAGCTGGTTTGTCCTGAAATGTGTCCCAGATCATGTTGGGGGTTCCCTTGAGGCATGGGGGGGTCTGGGTAAGGGGCCTGTGGTGGTTTGCAGGCCGGTTATGCCCCCTGGTGCCTAAGCAGAGGCCCCGGTATCTGAGATTTATTTATCTTTTACAATTGAAACTTTGCAGCCTGGGGTGAAGCCAAGCCTTCTGCTGGCTCTGTGGTGGCAGCCATTGAAACTTTGTTGTCTTAAGCAACTTTGTTGTTTCCACTTCATTGCTGTGGAAACCCAAGCCTCCTGCTTGCTCTGTGGCTGCAGCCATCTTGGTTGGATTAATTTGAATACTCACTCCTGATTGGCTGGTGAGTGTGGCTTGTGGGTGTAGTGGAGGTATGGTTGATTTATATATTACTCTTTTATTAGATAGAATTGTTCATTTGTTTTTGGTGGTGTTGTATAAGTAATTCATAATTTTTTTTATTTTAACTCCTTATCACTTGTATCAGAGACTTCGCTCTGGCTGCTGCTTTCATTCTTTGCTCTGGTAGGATCCTTTAGTCTTCACTCTAGCCAGAGCCTTCAGTCTTCTCTGCTGAGACAGAGAGCGACTCCTGGAGCTCTTTTTGCCCCTCACCCTCCACCTCATAGCAGGTGTCCCACTCTGCCTGACCACTACTTGCCTTTGTATACAAATTAACCTGCCATCTTTGTTGACTTCTGGTTGGCTAGGAGGTATGGTCAATTTGAATATTTTACTTTTATTAGTTTGGATTGTTTAAAGTAATAGATGTAGTATTATATAGGTCTCCTTTTTTCTCACATTGATCTCTTCCTGCCCACTCTCATCCCCCAGCACATGCCCTCACTCCCCTAGTGTCTGTGTCTATTGGTTATGCTTACTAGAATATGTATGCATACAAGTCCTTTGGTTGATCTCTTACCCACCCCCTCCCCTGCCTTCCCACTGAAATTTGGCAGTCTGTTTGATGCTTCATTGTTTTTGTATCAATTTTTGTTCATTATATTCCACAAATGAATGAGATTGTGTGATATTTCTTTCTCTGACTGGCTTTTTTCATTTAGCATAATGCTTTCTGATTCCATCTATGCTGTTGCAAATGGTAAGAGTCCTTTCTTTTTCACAGTAGTGTAGTATTCCATTGTGTAGATGTATCAGTTTTTAATCCACTCATCTGCTGATGGGCTCTAGGCTATTTCCAAATCTTAGCCATGGTAAATTGTGCTGCTATGAATACAGGGGTGTATATATCCTCCCTGATTGGTGCTTTTGGTTTTTTGGGATATATTCCTAGAAGTGGGAGTACTGGTCAAATGGAAGTTTCATTATTTAACTTTTTGAGGAAGTTCCATCCATACTGTTTTCCACAGTGACTACACCTGTTTGCATTCCCACCAGCAGTGTATGAGTGTTCCTTTTTTTTTTTACATCCTTACCAGCACTTGTCAATTTTTATTTTTTGAGATATCCATTCTGACAAGTGTGAGACGGTTCCTCTTTATTGTTTTGATACGCATCTCCCAGATGATTAGTGACTTTGAGCATGTTTTTATGCGTTTCTTGGCCTTGTATATCTCTATTTAGGTCCTTTACCCATTTTTTTTGTTAGATTGTTTATCTTCCTTTTGTTAAGTTGTGTAAGTTCCCTATACATTTTGGAGATTGGACTCTTATTGGAGATAACATTGGAAACTATGTTCTCCTATGCAGTGGGCTTTCTTATTGTTTTGTTGGTTTCTTTTTCCTGTGCAGAAGCCTTTTATTTTGATGTAGTTATATTGTTTATTTTCTTTTTAGTTTCTATTGCCCTAGGAGCTGCATCAGTAAATATATTGCCATGACATACGTCTGATATTTTGCTGCCTATGGATTTTTCTAATAATTTTATGTTTTCCCATCTTACATTTTAAATTATTTATCCATTTTTGAGTTTATTTTTTGTGTATGGTGTAAGTTGGTGGTGTGGTTTCATTTTTTTGCATATATCCATTTTTTCCAACACCATTTATTAAAGAGACTATCTTGACTCCATTGTATGTTCTCGCCTCCTTTGTCAAATATTAATTGAGCATAATGGCTTGGGTCGATTTCTGGGTTCTCTTTTCAGTTCCATTGTTCTGTATGTCTGTTCTTGTGCCAGTACCAGGTCATTCAAACACAGTTTTTTTTGTAATAATAGCTTGATATCTGGTGCTGTGATCTCTCCAACTTTTTTCTTCTTTATCAAGATTGCAGTGGCTATGGGGTCTTTTTCTTTTATTCCATACGAATTTTTGGAGAGTTTATTATAGGTCTGTGAAATACGCCATCGGTATTTTAATGGGGATTGCATTAAATCTGTAGTCTACCAATCCATGTACATGGTTTGTTCTTCCATTTGTTTATGTCTTCTTTTTTTCAATGTCCTATAGTTACAGGTCTTTTACCTCCTTAGTTAAGTTTATTCCTAGGTGTATTTTTTTTTTGGTACAATTAGTTTTGAGTTTTGTTTTGTTTTATTTGTTTGTCTTTCTGTGAATCATTATTGATATGTAAAAAAGCCATACATTTCTTGTTATTTATTTGTATCCTTGTATATTGCAGAATTTATTTATTAAATCTAATAATTTTTTATGGAGTCTTTAGGGTTTTCTATATAAAATAACATGTCATCTGTTAATAATGACAGTTTTATTTCTTTTTTCCCCAATTTTGATGCCTTTTATTTCTTCTTCTTGTCTGATTGCTATGGCTAGCACTTCCAGTATTATGACAAACAGGAGTGTTGAGAGGGCATCCCTGTCTTGTTCTGCTTTTAGGGGAAATGGTTTTAGTTTTGTCCATTGAGTATTATGTTGGCTGTAGGTTTGTCATCTATGGTTTTTATTATGTTGAGTTATGATCTCTGTATTCCCACTTTGCTGAGAGTTTTTATCAAGAAAAGGTGTTGGATTTTGTCAAATGTTTTTTCTGCATCAATAGAAATGTGTTTTTTATTTCTCAATTTGTTTATGTGGTGTATTACATTTATTTATTTGTGGATATTAAATTATCTTTGCATCCCTGAATAAATCACAGTTGGGCATAGTGTATGATCTTTCTAATGTAATGCTGGAACCAATTTGCTAGAATTTTGTTGAGGATTTTAGCATTTATGTTCATCAGAGATATTGTCCTCTAATTCTATTTCTTTGTAGTGTCTTTATTGGGTTTTGTGCTTAGGGTAATGCCGGCTTCATAGAAAGAGCTTGGAATACTACTTCCTCTTGAAGTTTTTTTGAATAGTCTGAGAAGGATATGTTTTAGTTCTTTGAATGTTTGGTAAAATTCTCCTGTGAAGCTGTCTGGTCCAGGGCTTTTGTTTGCTGGAAGATTTTTGATTAATGCTTCAATTTCCTCCATAGTTATTGGCCTGTTCTTCATGATTGAGTTTTTGAAGGTCATATATTTCTAGGAATATGTCCATTTCTTCTAGTTGTCCGGTTTGTTGGAATAGAGTTGCACATAGTGTATATATATATTTTTACAATCCTTTGTATTTCTATGAGGTATGTTGTTATTTCAACTCTTTAATTTCTAATTTTGTTTATTTGGGTTCTCTCTCTTTGCTACTTGGTGAGCCTGGCTAGAGGTTTATCAAACTTGTTTATCTTTTCAAAGAACCAGCTATTGGTTTCATTGATCTTTTATATTGCTGTGTGTGTGTGTGTGTGTGTGTGTGTGTTTGTTACTTTGTTTTGTTTTTGTCTCTATTGAACTCCATCCACATGGACAATGGTGAATCTGAGGAGAGGTGGTGAAAGATTAAAGAAAAGAGACAAGAGAATATAGTTGGGGCCAGGTGGATCATTGCACCTGGATAGTGACCCTGCCATAAGCTGAATCTTTATTTTTATAGTCAGATCACACAAAACAAAACAAGGGGAGTGGTCAAGATATTTACAGTGTTTTTGCAAGTTTTCAAATCTGGTCTTTCATGTTATTGCAATTCTCTGAACTCTATCAAGCTTTGTTTTGGCAGTACTTATTGAACCTCCCACAGTCCACATCCTTCAGCTACCTAGGACTACTAGGTCGGACTATAAGATCAAGCTTACGTACAACCATACGCTTGGCTATAATTGTCCTAGGGGGGCTTTGCTTTCCATCTGGGACTTGTACTGTATGTAGCTTTGGCACTAGAGGATTATTATGCCCTCTCATCAGTCCAAGGCTTCATCTTGTCCAAATGCTGTAGCTGCTCTCCACACTCTTGTCATTTATTTATGCTCTGACATTTATGATTCCTTACTTCTTCTCACTCTGGGCTTTTTGTTGCTCTCTTTTAATTCTTTAAGTTGTAGAGTTAGATAATTTATTACCAGTTTTTCTTGTGTTTTTTGTTTTGTTTTGTTTTGTTTTGTTTTTAGTTAGGTCTATAATGTTATGTACTTCCCTCTCAGGACTGCTTTCACTGTGTCCCATAGGTTTTCATTGTCATTTGTTTCCATGATGTTTTTTATTTCTTCTTTGATCTCTTTGGTAACCCAATAACCCTATCCTATGTAATAAAAGCTCAGTGACCATAATGGCATCAAGACCAGAACGACTGGCAGAGTAGTCACTATGATGTGCCCTGATCACAGGGGCCAGACGCTCAACTCAAGAGGAGGGGGATGGGGTGCAGTGAGGCCTGGAGGCACATGCTATGACCCAGGGATATCAGGAACTGTAAGTCCAGAGATTGCTTTCTAATAAAAAAAAAATTACAAAAAATAAAAATAAAAGAAGCAGAAGCAGCTGATGCTGCCACCCTGGAAAAAACAGCTCTAGGATGAAAAGGCCTCCCCTGGCCTCCCCTGGCCTGGCTGGCATGCTTCTGGCTCACAGGGCCTCACCTTTGATGTGCAGGATGCACAGCTCCTCTGATACCTGGTCTCACCAACAGCTGCTCCCCATCCAGCTTTATGCAGATGCAGCACTGTCAGGCCAAACTTCCAGATTCTGGTTTGTAGCCCATCCCTTCTTGTACTGCCTGCACTTGGGGATGTGGCTTCGGCCTCCCTGGCCAGTAGTGCATGTCAGCTCTGGCTTCCAGCTTCTGGCTTCCTGCCCACCCCTTTGCATACTGTGTGCACTAAGGGGAATGGCTTTGTCCCCCTCCCACCCTCTCTACCCAGTAGTGTTGCAGCACAGCCAGAGAGTGGCAGGGCACAGCCACCAGCGCTGGCTGTGCATTGATTTATCCATGTGACTGACGTCCATGTGCAGTTATATTGCATGTTTACATTTGTAGGGAAGCAGGGCAGCACACTCCTGCTGCCCACATCACCTAGTCTAAGAAAGAACTGGTGATCTTCGTGTTTCTCCTCCCATCCGGAATCAAAACCTCTTGGGGATGAATGATCCCAGTGTTGGCCCCAGCACACTCTCAGGGTCACTGTCATAGACATTCCCAGTCATTACAGCCCATTCCTCAGCCCACAGTGCCCTACTCCACCCACTGCCTTCCTCACTTGTCACCCCGAAAGGACCCCTGTCAATAGCTCCCTTGCCCTACTTTTCATCCTTTAAAACCCTTGCATTTAAAAATACATATTTGATTGATTTGAGAGAGGGAAATAGAGAGAGAAACATCAATGATGATAGAGAATCCTTGATTGGCTGCCTCCTGCACATTCCAAAATGAGGATCAAAACCATCCCTGGCCCTTCCCCAATCTCTCCCCCAGCCAGCAGGCCCTCAGATGGTGGAGAGGCAGGGAACCATGGGGTGGCAGGGTGCCAAGGGTAGCATTGGCACCTGGCATTTGTTCCTTCCACACTTGGCCTGGCCATCATCACCTCCTCTCCTGACCCCACTGAGGCGTCAGGCCCTGATAGCCTGCCAGGCCCAGGGACTCCCCCATGCATGAATTTTATGCACCTGGACTCTAGTTGTTTAATAAAATGCTGTTTAGCCTCCAAGTGTTTGAATTTTTTTATTGTTTTTATTGTAGGTGATTTCTAGTATTAAGCCATTGTGGTCTGAGAAGATGCTTCATATGATTTCAATCTTCTTGAATTTGAAGAGATCCTGCCTGTATTTCAATATGTGGTTTATCTTTGAAAATGTCCCATGTGCACTTGAAAAGAATGTATATTCTGTAGCTTTGGAGGCGGGAGGAATGTTCTGAAGATATCAATTAAGGTATCTGATCTAGTGAGTCATGTAGGATTGTTGTTTTTTTGTCTACAGGATTTATCAAGTGATGTCAATGGGATATTAAAGTCCCCTATTATGATTGTATTGTTGTCGATTTCTCCTTTGATATATTCCAGAAGTTTTTTATGTATTTGGGTGCTTTTTCATTGGGTGTGTATATGTTTACCAGAGTTATATCCTCTTGTTTTATAGATTACTTTAGTAATACAAAGTAGACTTTTTGTCTCTCTTATGACATTTACTTTGAGGTCTATTTTGTCAGATATGTAGCAATACCTCAGGTTGAATTTTTTTTATTTCCATTTGCCTGAAAAAAAAATTTCCATCCATTCATTTTCAATCTATGAGAGTCCTTTGTTCTGAGGTGGGTCTCTTGTAAACAGCATATACTAGTATATGGGTCATGTTTTCTTAACCATTCAGCCACTCTATGTCTTTTGATTATAGCATTTAGTCCATTTACATTTAAGGTTATTATTGATAGGTACTTGTTTGTAGCCATTTCTATTTTCTTTCTGTGTTCTTTTCTTCCCTTTTTATTTCTTCTTTTTACAATAGTCCCTTTAGCATTTCTTGCATTGATGGCTTGGTAGTGATAAATTCCCTTAACATCTATTTTGTCTTTGAAGCTCCTGATGTCTCCTTCAATTTTGAATGATAGCCTTGCTGGATAGAATATTCTTGGATGTAGTCTCTTGCTTTACATCACTTTGTATACTTCATTCCATTCCCTTCTGGTCCGATGTGTTTTTATTGAGAAATCATTTGATAATCTAATGGGAGATCGTTTGTAGGATAATCTAATGGGAGATCGTTTGTAGGTAATTCTCTATCTCTCTCACACAGTCTTTAAGATTCTCTTTTTACTACTAACATTTGCCATTGTAATTATGACGTGCCTTGGTGTTGAACTTCTTGGATTCATCTTGTTTGGAACTTTGTGTGCTTATATGACTTTTTCTTCTCCAAATCAGGTAAGTTTTCTGTCATTATTTCTTTAAATAGGTTTACTTGCTCCTCCTCATGTCCTTCTGATTTCCCTATTACTTTGTTTCATGTTGTCCCAAAGCTCCCTTAGGCTCTCCTCTTACTTTATAATTTTTTTCTCCAATTGCTATTGAGATTGAGTTTGTTTCTCTACCTTATCATCTAACTCACTAATTGAGTCCTCCCCTTCTCCTAATCTGTTAAAACCCTCTATCGAGTTTTTTATTGTAGCTATATTATTTCTTTTTGATTATTACATAAGTTGTTGATTTTCTAATATATCTAGTTATGAACTATATGACCATTACTATGATTTTTTTCTGACATATTGCATGCCTCCGTTTCATTTAGTTCCTTTTTGGTAGTTTTTCCTTTCCTTTGGGGGTTTTTATTTTGTCTTCTCATTTTTGCTGTCAGTGAAGGGTCCAGGAGCTGAGTTGCATGGGGCTTGTGCTGTGGCAGCATTGCATACCCAAAAAGTCTTGGGAGTGCTCAGGCATTGGGGCATGTGGCCCAGCAGATTAGTGGGAGCCCCACTTGCACTGAGAGTCATGGAAGACCTCAGGTACCTGAATACGTGGCCACCGTTGGTTGGTGGGAGCCTTGTGCATTCCAAGAGTCTTGGGAGAGCCCACACACCAGGAAGAATGGGGCCTGTGCTGCTGTGGCAGGTAAGTGGAAGAGGAATGCACTCTGGGACTCATAGTAGCCTGCCTACAATCAGGAAAGCTGGAATCCCAGAGTGTGTAGGTATCCAGCTGTAGTAGCAAGTCTTTGGCCAGAGTAGCTATAGATTCTTGGGTTTCATCTTAGACCAGTCTGGGTGGTGGTATGGCTGGGATCCAAATCACAGAGCTCTCCCCTTCAAGATGGCATGGTTTCTGTGCCATTGCCGGCTTCCCGAGGGTGCTTGCAGCAGTAGCAGGGGCTCCCTGTCTAAGAGAACCCCATCCGCCAGCCCCCAAAAGTCCTGCAGTACCTAATTGTCACACACACACACACACACACACACACACACACACACACCTTTTTCTCCCTCACTACACTCACCCTCTCCTCAGTGCCATCCTGCTGGCCACCATCTTGCACTTTGCACAAATATCTTTGAATATCTTGCATTTTTCCTTTGAATTATGTAAATCTTCCATTGGATTGTTTTCTAAGGAGCTGACTCTGTTCATGGCTTAGGAGTAGTGTGATCTTGAAGGAGAAACATCTGACCTTCTAATGTCACAAAGCCAAAGGTACTCAGAATTGATGCAGTTGTGAAGTCTCAGTCCATGCTAAGAAAAAATTATAATTCAATCACCCAAGCACCTTTCACTAAGCTAACAGTCAGTAAACATGATATAGCTATTGAAGGTCAGGATAAGAGTGAGAACTGAGGCAGGGAGAGGAGTCTATCAGTCTAGGCTCCACAGTCTGGAATGTCTTTTCAAAATGTGTAGAGACAATGATCTCGCTTGGAGCAAGGTTGCCTTCCATTACTGCAATTGGCTACTTCAGGTTCAGTAATTTTATCAGTATGCATGCTCAGAGGTTCTTTTCCCATTCAGCCTGTGTCCTCCTATTCTCTGCTATCTGTATGTTGAAGATGTTTGGTTACTTACTAATTTTTATTTTTAGTTACTTTTTAAAAACTGTTTAGTCTTATCTTCTCAAATCCTTACCATCTCCAACTTATTCAGATATGGAGTCTTCCTAGGACCTTTCTCATAAGCAAAAATACTTATCCCAGCATTTTATATATGTGTGTGTGTGTTTATTTCCAGAAAACTCAATAACCAGAAACATTTTATTTCTTAATTCTAATATTTTTAACACTAGTATTAAATTAAGTATCCATGTAATTAGGGTACTGTATTTCTTAGGTTCAGCACTCACTTTTTTTAAGTTTATTTATTTTTATTGTTGACAGTATTATAGATGTTCCATTTCCCCCCATTTCTACCTTCCACCAAGCTTCTGCCCTGCAGTATTGACCATTTAATGATGTTAATTCTTCCTGTTCATGAGCATGATATATGTATCAATTTTTTTGTGTAGTCTCTAATTTATTTTATCACTGTCTTACAAATTTTGAGTACAGCTATTTTACTTCCATGGATATGTTTAATCCTAGGTCCTTAAAAAGTTTTTAACTTACTTTTTGCAACTTTTTAGATATTTTTAATTGAATTTACTGGGGTAATGTAGGTTAATAAAATTACATAAGTTTCAGGTGTACAATTTTTCTTTTCCTGAGGCATGTAAATGAAATTGTTTTCTAAGTTGCCCTTTCTTATAGTTCATTATTGGTGTAAAAAAATGCAACTGACTTCTGAATATTAATTTAGTATCTTGATACATTACTGAAATCATTTATTCTAGTAGGTTTTTTGGAAGAATATTTAGGGATGCTGTGTATAGTATCATATCATCTGCAAACAAGGACAGATTTACTTATTCTTTTTCAATTTAGATGCCTTTTAGTTTTTCTTTTTGTCTTATTGCTAGGACTCCCAATACTATACTGAATGAGAGTGGTGAAATAACCCTGTCTTGTTTCTCATGAGGGAAACTCTTTGTTTTCCTCATTGAGTATGATATTAGATGTGGGTATGACATACATGGCCTTTATTATGCCAAGATATGTTCTCTCTATTTCCAACTTTACTGAGTTTTTTCATGAATTGGTGCTAGATTTTGTCAAGTGCTTTTATGATATTTATTGATATGATTATATTATTTTAATCCTTCATTTTGTTTATGTGGCATATCATATCTTGTACCAACCTTACATCCCAGGGATATAACTTGATCATGGTGCATGATCTTTTTAATGTATTGCTTGGTTTGACTTGGTAGAAGTATTTTGTTGAAGATTTTTGCATGTGTGTTAATCAGAGATCATGACCTATAATTTTCTTTTTTAAAAATCTTGATTTTTATTAATTTCAGACAGGAAGGAAGAGGGAGGAGAGATAAAAACATCAGTGATGAGAGAGAGTCATTCATTAGCTACCTCCAGCACGCTCCCCAACCTGGGCATCAAGTCCGCAACCTGGGCATGTGCCCTTGTCTGGAATTAGTCTGCAGGTCGACACTATTCACTGAGCCAAACCGGCTAAGGGTTGGCCTATAATTTTCTTTCTTTTCTTTATATGGTTTGGGAATTAGAGAATACTAGCCTTATAATATCCACCTCTCTAATTTTTTGGAGTAGCTGGAGTAGGATATGTGTTAGTTCTTTAAACGTTGATAAAATTTATATATGAAGCCATGCTGTGGAAGACTATTGTTGTCTGGCAATTTTTTTTAAATTACTAATTAAATTTCATCAATTGTAATCAGTTCATATTTTCTACTTCTTCTTGATTTAATTTTCATAGGTTGCATGTTTCTAGGAATTTATTCATTTCTTGCAGATTGTCCAATTTGTTGGCATATATTTTTTGTAATATTTTCTTACAATCCTTTGTACTTCTTTGGTAACAGATGTTAAGTCTCCTCTTTCATTCCTGATTTTATTTATTTGGGTCCTCTCTTTTTGTTTTTATGAATCTGATTAAGTTTGTCAATCATATTTATCTTTTCAAAGAAACCAGCTCTTGGTTTCGACCTTTTGTATTGTTTTTAAGACTCCATTTCACTCACTTCTGCTCTGATCTTTATTATTTCCTTTCTTTTAATCACTTTGGGCTTTGTTTGTTGATCCTGTTCTATTTCCTTTAAGTATAAGGTTAGATGGTTTAAAAAGTTTTTTTAACCCTCATTCCAGGATATATTTATTGACTCAGAGGAAGAGAAGAAGGAAGGGAGGGAGAGAAAAAGAGATACACACATTGAAGTGAGAAACATCAATCAGTTGCCTCCCATACATGCCTCAACTGGGTATCAAACCCACAAACTTTTGATGTTTGGGATGACACTCCAATCAAGAGCCACCTGCTAGGGCAGGTTAGATTAGTTACTTGAGATTTTTCTTGTTGTTTGAAGTAGGTCTGTAATGCTATGAATTTCCTGTTGTGACTACTTTCCAGTGTTCCATAGATTTTAGGTTGTTGTGCTCTCATTTTGTCTCAGGTATGTTTAACATCATTGTTTACTCATTCTTTGTTTAGTAACATGTTATTTAGCCTCCTTGTGTATGTCTTACAGTTATTCTTGTAACTTATTTCTACTTTCATACCATTGTGGTCAGAGAAGGTGCTTGATGTGATTTCAGTCTTGAATTCATTGAGACGCCTTGTGTGCTTAACAGGTGGTCTGCCATAGGAAATGATTCATGTGGACTTGAAAAGAATGAATATTCTATTCTTTTAGGAAAAATACTCTGAAAACACCAATTAAATCCATCTGGTTTAATGTATTGTTTAAGGCCAGTGTTTCTTTTTTGATTATTTTGTCTGGAAGATCTATACATTGATGTCACTGGCTGTTAAAATCCACTACTAGGACTGTATTACTGCCAATATCTCCTGCAATGTCCATGAAGATTTGCTTTGTAAAATTAAGTGTTTCTTTTTTTGGGTGCATAAATGTCTACAAGTGTTAGTTATATTCTCTTGTTGTATTGATCTCTTTAGCATTATGTAATGTTCTTCATCTCTTATTATAGCCTTTGTTTTAAAGTCTATTTGATCTAAGCATTGCTACCCCAGATTTTTTATTTGTTTGCTTCCACTTCTGTGAAATAATATTTTATTTCTTTCAATCCATGTGTGTCTTTCATTCTCAGGTGGGTCTTTTGTAGATAGTGTATATATAGGTCTTCTTATCCATCGGTTATCTATTGTCTTTCTCTTGGAACATTTAATCCCTTTTTACTTAATGATTTGTAGACATGTAATAATTGCCATTTTTTTCTTTCTATTTAGGATCCGCTTTTTTTTTTCTTAAAGAAGTCCCTTTAATGTTTCTTGTAGTACTGTTTTGGTGGTAATGAATTCCTTTAGCCTTTTCTGGAAAGCTAGTAATTTCTCCTTCCATTTTAAAGATAGCCTTGCCGAGTAGAGTAGTATTGGTTGCAGGTTCTTGCTTTTCTTCACTTTGAATATTTTGGGCCAATCTCTTCTAGCCAGAAATGCTTCTGTTGAGAAATCAGCTGACAGTGTTATGGGAGCTCCACTGTAGGTAAATGACTGTCCTACTCTTACAGTTGAGTCTGTTTTTCTTTAATCTCTGGCATTTTCATTATGATGTGTCTTGGTATGTCCTCTTTTGGTTTATCTTTTTGGAGACGCTGCGCTTTCTGGAAGTCTGTATCTATTCCCTTTGCCAGGTTCAGCAAGTTTTCAGTCATTATTTCCCCAAGTAGATTCACAATAGCTTGCTCTCTATCTCTTGCCCTGATGATTGGTACCCATATAATGCAGGTATTGTTACTCTTCATGTTGTCCCAGAGGTTCCTTAAACTATTCTCATCTTTTAAAATTCTGTATTCTTTTTGCTGCTTTGATTGGGCATTTTTTCTACCTTATTTTCTAAAACTCTGATTCAGTCCTCTTTATTCATCAAATCTGCTGTTGATTCTTGGTAGTGTATTCTTTACTGTAGATATTGTATTCTTCACTTCTAACTGATTCTTTTTAATAATTTGCCTCCATTTCATTGAGTTCTTTTTCTGGGAATTTCTCCTGCTCTTTCATTTGGGGCATGTTTCTTTGTCATTTCATTTTGGCTGCATCTCTGTATTTGTTTCTGTGTATTAGGCAGATCTGCTCTGCTTTGATGTTGTGGCCTTATATAGTAGGTATCCTGTGGTATAGTCTCCCTGATCACCTAGGCTTTGTGCTCCAGAAATGTCCCTTCTGTGGATTACATTTGAGCCCTGTTGTTGTAGTTGTGTCTTCTTTGGTATTGGCCTATCAATGGGTGGGATTGACCCTTAGGCTGGTTGACTGAGAACTGACCCATTCCATAGTACATAAACTGCTGTGTGGAGACTCGCTGCATACAGGGACTGGTGTGGGCTATCATTGGGGGATGGGGACACAGACAGAGCAGGATGGGGGCAAGACAGAGCAGGATGGGTGGGACCTTCTAGCTGGGCCTGTCATGCCTAGTAGAATCCCTCATCTCCTCCACTCCTAGCTCTTTATACTCTCTTCCTCCCTACGGCATCACCAACAGGTATTATAAACACTGCTTTCCCAAACGAAGCTTAAGGCGAATGAAATGATGTCAGATGTAGGGAACTGTATTCAAAACCATGCAATCATGTTTACTTTAGACTAGGAAACTCCACTTCTAGAGATCTAGCCTAAATAAGTAAAGATTTATGGATACAGATGTATTGGTGTATGAACTACCTCTCACTGGAGGTGCATGTGTTTGCTCTCTGTTCCCTTAGAAAATACCGACTTTGGAGAGTTTTCTACACCACAAGGATGTGACACCTCTCTGGCCTTGGGTTGTGAGGATGGCTTTGCAGCTTGTGGTTAGTCTCTCCAGATTTTAGCATTTTTCTCATTTTCATCTAGGGCACATGAAGAGCCAGACATTGCCTCACTGCTTTCTGGCCTACGGGTCACGCATAACACAGCAGTCTCTACCCCCAGATGATGCACACATTTACCAAAAGGACTTCTTATCTTACATCTGATCTCTAACCTATCAAGGATTCCCCTTTCCCATAACTACTAATCAATTTCACATTAAAACACACACACACAAATATATTACACAAAAGGGGCGTATTGTAAGATTCCATTTATAGGAAACATCCAGAATCAGTAAAGAAGCAGACATAGAAAGCAGACAATGGATTGCCAGGGATAGGGAGAGTGAAGAGTATTGTTGGTGCAGGGTTTCCTTTGAGGTGATGGAACATTCTCCAAGAAGATAGGGCTGATGCTTTGCCCAGTATTGGAAAAAGGCCAACAAGCTCAGGAATGGCAAAATTTAATAACTTTTATTTGGTATTTAAAATGAATCTCACCATAGAAGAGGCAGGATAAAAGAAAAAAAATAATTTAAAAACCTCACCCCAGATAATAAAATTAAATAAATAGAATATGAATTCAAGCCACAGAAAAAAGAAAAATATAACAAAGAGACTAAAAACAAAAGTTCAAAGTTGGGGGTGAAACAAATGTTTCTGATAGGAGAGGGTGAGCAGCAGGGTCAAGAAGCTGCCCTAGAGCTGTCCCTGATGCATTTTCCAGAGACAGCTCTTCTATGACAGGAACCAGAACAGGTTCAGGAGAGGGTTCTTCAGGCAGAGGTAGTGGGGTCTCAGTTAGGTCAGGAGATGCTGCACAGGCCGGCCCCACTTCTAGAGGTGACACAGCCACTGTGGATGGATATCACTCCAGGTCTGGAACAGCCTGTAGGTATTCCCCTGTATGGGATATAGCACGGGAGATGGCTCTGCCTCCTGGGTTAGAGCTAGATTTTGTGAGAGGGTAAAAGATAACATAGGCACCTGCATTTCCATGTGTCCCTCCCTCCCCCTGAGAATGAACATAGCTGCAACCCCAAACCCACCACAAGACATCCTCCTGGCAAGTGGTCCTGCAGGTGATTGGTCTTAGACAGGTCTTTGCTTTTTTATTATTTCTTAGAATGCTTCCTGTATGTCTGGCACCAACACCTCCCCATATCTTAACATGCATCTCAACTGCACATTAAACCTTCACATCTGCACCTTTTCACCTTAGGCTCTGCCTCCTTGGGCTACTGGTCCCAGGGTTTAGTTGTTTAGACTTGGGCGTGATGTTCCTGGTTGGGGTTTGACATTGTGAGCTTCTAGTGTAGCCTGAGTGGCTTTGTGGGGAGGTATCCTTGTCTGGCCATCCATGGCCCTGGTTGCACTGACCCTCAGGTGCTCACATTAACCGGACTTCTCTAGCCCTTCATGGTGTGACATACTTGCTTCTCACTGGTGGAAATGGGGTGTAGGTTTCCATTGACCAGCTGCTCCCCAGTGTACCTGGGTGGTTGATCTCTGCAATGAGAATGAAAGGCAGCAGATCTGGATCCTCAAGCCCTGCCCATACCTAGTTGCCACTGCTTCTCTCCCCTGGACCTTCTGCTCCTGGAGCAGGCCCAGCTATGTTATGTGCACAGAACTCCACCCAGGGGAAGTGAGATTCACCTCCAGGGTTTGGATAGAGCTGAGCAGCCGTTATACAACTTCCAGCCCACACAGACAGCCTTCACTTGGGGTATGAACATGACACCCACACTTCTTAACCTGTTCCTGCTCCAGACAGGCTCTCCTCACATGATCTTCCTGTGCGCACGCGCGCACGCGTGCGCGCACACAGACACACACACACGCACGCACACACACACACACACACACACACACACACCACGGAGGTGATATAGGACTGGTCAGGGGGGAATATAGTGGTCGTCTGGCCCAAAGAAACTCTCTCTGTGTTACCTGTAGGCCCCCTGTGAAATGGGCCACAGGTATCTGGGCTGCATCCAGACCCAGCAGGGGCAGTGATGGGACAGACTATTACAGCTGGCTCTGTGGAGGCCATGGCCCTAAGATTTGTGCAGACAATGGGGATATACTTTCATGGTAAATCTTTCTTCACAGGAGACCAGGGTGGGGGCTTTTAGAATGTGGATGCCTGGATAGCAGGGTTCCAAGTTCCATTGGAGTCAGATGGTGAAGTTCCTGCCTGGGTATCTTAGCCCCAAGGACAATCACTTCACACAATTACAGTGAATTCACTTCCTGAGAAAAGAACAGTAAGGTCAGTACATGAGTCCCTACCCTGAGAGTCTCCTCAAACTAGGGTGAGATAAACAATACAAACAATAAATTTTATTTATAACTAAAATAAATTACACTGTGAGGTAAATAAAGGGAAAATTCCAAGCATTACAGTAAACAAACAAACAAACAAACAAACAAAAAAACCAAAACAACACCTGTGCTTGGGATGGGAGATCCCATGAAAAGGACCACAGGGCTAATTTTAAACAAAAGCAAGCACCCATTGGGGAGGTGGGGCATCTCGGACATGTATTGGTATGTGCAGTGCCTCTCCTTGGAAGAGTATGTGTTTGCCTCTGTCACATTTGAAAATACCAACTATGGAGCGTTTTCTGCACCACAGAGATGTGGCATGTCTCCCTCGCCTTGGGTTGTGAGGGTTGATTTCCAATTTGAGGTTTGTCTCTCAGCTTTTAGCATTTTTGTCTTTTATCTAGGGCACAGGAAGAGCCAGACATTGCCTCACTGCCTTCTGGTCCAGAGGTTCCACTTAGCACAGTGCTCTCTCCCTCATAATGCTGCACACACATATCAAAAGAGCTTCTCTTCTTACATCTGATCTCTAACCTATCTGGGATTCCCCTTTGCCATAACTAACAAGAAACTTCACATAAAAACAAATAAAAATATGTGAGCAGACACAAAAAAGGCACGAATTGTAAGATTTCATTGATAGGAAACGTCCAGAATCAGTAAAGGAGCAAAGACAGAAAGCAGAGGAGGGGTTTCCAGGAGCAGGAAGAGTGGGAAAGGGAGTACTGTTGGTGCAGGTTTCCTTTGGGGTGATGGATCATTCTCCAAGAAGATAAGTTTGATGCTTTGCCCAGTATTGGAAAAAAGGCCTTCATGCTCAGAAATGGAATAATTTAAAATACAAACAATGACTTTCATTTAGTAATTAAAATCAGCCATGCCATCGAAAAGGCAGGATAAAAGGAGAAAAATGAAAAAAAAATTGCAGGACCCTCAGATAATAACATTAAATGAATAGAAAATGAACTTATGCCACAGAGAAAAGAAAAGAATGATGAAAGGAAACAAAAGGAAAAGGTCAAAGGGGGGATAAAATGAGGGCTTCTCATAAGAGGGGGGGAGCAGCAGGTTCAAGAAGCTGGTCTGAGATGTTCCTGATGTATTTTCTAGAGGCGGCTTTTCCTCTCTGGCAGGAACCAGGGTAGGATCAGGAGAGGGTTCCTCATGCAGGTGTATCGGGGCCTCAAGTTAGGTCAGGATATGCTGCCCAGGCAGGTCCTAGTTTTCTAGAGCTGTAGATGGAGTGGCCATCAGGATTGGTAGGATGTTTACAAGTGGATATTCCTTAAGGTGTGAAGTGGGTTTCAGGTCTGTCCCTGCATGGGACCCCTTGTGATGTGTGACATGCTTGCTCTGCCTCCTGGGCTGGTGTGAAGTTGTGAGAGAAGAAAAGTTCACCCACATGCCTGCATTTTCATGAGCCCCCCAAAGACAGATCACTGCTCCAGCCCAGGACCCACCAACGGACTTCCTCCTGGCCTGCAGTCTACCAGATGGGTGGTCAGAGGCAGGTCTTTGCTCTTTTCCTACCTCTGGGAATGCTTCTTGTGTGTCTGGCACTGGTCTCTCCATAAGTGCATGCATATGCACCTTCACTCCCACCCAACCTTCACCTCTGCCATCTTCTCCTTCTTGATCTCTATTTCTTTGGGCTACAGGTCCCTGTGCTCAGTTGTTTGGACTTGGACACAGTGCTCAGGTTGGAGTTAGAAATTGAGAGCTGCCTGTGGAGCCTTGGTGGTTTAGGGGGAGAAAACCTTCCCTGATATACCATTATCCTGGTTCCCCAGACCACCAGGTATGCACACTATCCTGGTTGCTTTAGCCCTTCATGGTGTGACACACCTGCTTCTCACTGATGGAAATGGGATGTAGGTTTCCATCACCTAGCCTCTCCCCACTCTCCTTGTGGGTTGAGCTCTACATTGACAGTGAAGGGCAGTAGGTGTGAATGCCTTACGTCTTGCCCAGCCCTAGTTGCTGTTGCATTTGCCCCATCTACCTTCTGCTCCAGGATTAGGCTCAGCCATATGTATTCACAGACCTCCACGAGGGCAAATGAGAGTCACCTCCAGGGCTCAAGATAGACCTCAGGCAAGAGGGCACACATTCTAGGTCCACCCAGCCAGCCTTGGCCTGGGATATGAATATAAACCTCTTTAAACACAGAAATGCACAAACACCTGGGGACACAGGTAGAAGCCATAGTACTGCTCAGAGGAGATCAGAGTGCTGGTCTGACCTGATGAAAACATCCCGGGGCCTCCCTGTATTACATCTGGGACACCTATGAAACGGGCCACAGGCATCTGAGCTGCATCTGCACCCAGCACTGGCAGTGGTGGGACAGACTATCATGGCTGGTGCTATGGAGGCCATGGCTTTGGAACTTGTGCACACAGCTGGGGAACAAATGCTTCTTCCCAATTGACCACAGTAGGGGCTGTGTTAGAATGTGGCTGCCTGGATAGCAGGGTTCTACATTTGATTTGACTTCATTCACTGCCTGGCTTCCTATCCCTGAGGGAACAGCAGGTCAGACCATTGCTGTGACTACTTTCTGACAAGAGCAGTGAGGTCACTGACTAGGCCCCAACCCAAAGTGTCTCCTCACACTAGGTCAATATAAACAATAACTTTTATTTAAAACTTAAATAAATTGATCCAAGATGGCGGCATAGGTAAACACCTACACTGCTGCCTCGCACAACAATTTCAAAACTACAACTAAAAGACAGAACGGACATCATCCAGAACCACAGGAAAGCTGGCTGAGTGGAAGTTCTACAACTAGAGGGAAAGAGAGGGGCTCATGGAGACCCAGAGGAGCTGCAAAAAGCTGAGGTACAGAGAAGCGCGTGCACGGAGAGAGCGGGTGCCGGTGTACCTGGCTAGTTTTCTCTGGCAGGAGGGAAACGGAGACTCTCAAAGGCATTGAACCCCTTTTCTTATGACACTAAACCCCAGATCCAGCCAAAACTCATACTGGGGGAGTTTGGACTGTGAAAAGGGAGGAGTGCATGGAAATTTAGGGGAGCCGCAAAAGATCAGAGGGCTGCTGGCGCGCTCAGCACTGCCCGCAGGACAGACTGCTGATTGTGCCGCTGGCTTTCGCGAGGGGGCGGGAGACAGACCCTCCCAACTGTGCCACTTCTGACTCCACTGGGCCCCTGTTTCGGGTGAAACCCTGGGGACCTAGACTCGTGTGGTCCTGGTGCGCAGGGGAGCCGGAGGGGCAGCGGTCTAGAGGCACTGTGGGTGCTTGGGCACAAGGATCGCTCCAGCGATTACCCAGTCATGTGAGACTCAGGGGCCGTGGAGGGCGGGGCCTACTGGAAGGCAAGGCGGTCCCTTACGCCCTGAGGCTCTACCCATCCCAAGCGCAACAGGCTTCTGCGGCTTTGCACGTCTGGTATCATAAAGCTGAATTCAACACAGAAGTTTCCCCGGCATAGTGAAAATGCCGAGACAAGGGAAGGGATTACAAACAAAAGAAATGGAGGAAAAAAAAAAGACTGGATATAGAGTTCAAAACCACGCTTATAAGGTTTTTCAAGAATATGCTAAAAAAGTTCGATAAATTTAGTAAGATCCAAGAGGAGATGAAAAAGGACCAACTAGAGACACTGACTGAAATAAAAAATAATATACAGAGTCCTAACAGCAGACTAGAGGATGGCAAGAATCAAGTCAAAACTTTGAAATATAAAGAAGCAGAAAACATTCAACTGGAAAAGCAAGAAGAGAAAAGAATCCAAAAATGTGAACATAATGTAAGGAGCCTCTGGGACAGCTTCTAGCGTACCAACATCAGAATTGTGGGGGTGCCAAAAGAAGAGAGAGAGCAAGATACTGAAAACCTATTTAAAGAAATAATGACTGAAAACTTCCCACATCTGGTAAAAGAAATAGACTTACAAGTCCAGGAAGCACACAGAACCCCATGTAAAAGGAATCCAAAGAGGACCACACCAAGACACATCATAATTAAAATACCAAGAGCAAAAGACAAAGAGAGAATATTAAAAGCAGCAAGAGAAAAACAGTTCATTACCTACAAGGGAGCACCCATATGACTCTCAGCTGATTTCTCAACAGAAACGATGCAGGCCAGACGGGAATGGCAAGAAATATTCAACGTGATGAATAGCAAGAACCTACAACCAAGAATAATCTATCCAGCAAAGCTATCATTCAGAATTGAAGGGCAGGTAAAGAGCTTCACAGAGAAGAAAAAGCTAAAGGAGTTCATCAACTCCAAACCAGTATTATATGAAATGCTAAAAGGTACTCTTTTAGAAGAGGAAGAAGAAAAAGGTAAAAGACAAAAAATTATGAACAACAAATACATATCTATCAACAAGTGAATCTAAAAATTAAGTGAATTAAAAATTTCATCAACAGAATAAACTGGTGAATATAATAGAATCAGGAGCACAGAAAGGGAGTAGACTGCTAATTCTCAGGAGGACAAAAATCATAAAGCATCAAACAGACTGTGAAATTACTGCAGAAAGATTAAAGTTAGGTGAGGTAGATAAGTGATCAATCAAAGGACTTGTATGCATGCATATAAGCATAACCAATGATCACAGACACTTGGGGGTTGGGGTATGCCTGGGAGGGAGGGGGGGCAATGGGGAGATGTATAAAAAATTAATAGAAATTAATAAAAAAATTAAAAAAACTTAAATAAATGACATCATGAGAAAAATACAGGGTAATTCTTTTAAACATTTAAAGAAGTTCTAAGGATTGGGGTAACACAACCTATACTTGGGGTAGGAGATCCAGTGAAAAGGACCACAGGCATATTTGGGCTGATTCTGAACAAAAGCACCCATCAGGGATGTGGGGCATCTCTGACATGTATTGGGGATGTGCAGTGCCTCCTTGGAAGTGCATGTGTCTGTCCTCTGTCCCCTTAGAAAACACCAGCATTGGAGAGTTATCTGAATCACAGGAATGTGACACCTCTCTTTGACCTTGGGTTGTGAGAACTGCTTTCCAATTTATGGTTGGTCATTCCTGCTTTTAGCATTTTTTCATTTTGATCTTGAGCACAGAAAGAGCCAGACATTGCCTCACTGCCTTTTGGCCCAGGGGTTTCTAGTGGCTTTGGGTCTAGCTGTTCAGACTTGTATTTGATGCACAAGGTTATTGTCAGAAATCAAGAGCTGATGTAGAACCTTGTTGGCTTTTGAAGGAGGAGTCCATCTCTGCCCATCCATGGTCCTGGTTCCTCAGACACCCAGGTAACCACACTAACATCAGGCCATCACGCTCACGAAAGCCAAATGGTAAAATATAAACGATAACTTTTATTTAGAACTTACAATAAATGGCACCATCATAATGTAAGGATAAAGAAAAAAAAATGAAAATAAAATAAAAATCCCAAGACCCCAGATTATAAAATTAAATAAATAGAAAACAGAATCATACTGTGGAGTTAAGAAAAACAGAACAAAGAAAGAAAATAAAAGAAAAGGTCAAAGACGGGGGATAAAACAAGAGCTTCTCATGGGAGAGGGGCAGCAGCAGGTTCAAGAAGCTGCTCTGAGCTGTCCCTGATGCATTTTCCAGAGGCAGCTCCTCCTCCTCTGGCAGGAGCCAGGCCAGGTTTGGGGGAGGGTTCTTCAGGCAGGAGCCCTGTGGCCTCAGGTCAGGAGGTGCTGCACAGGCTGGCCCAGTATAGAGCTGTGGCTGGAGTGGCCACCAGTGGTGGCTGGCTCAGTAGAGTTGGAAATTCTCCGTGGTCTGTAGTGGAGTCAAGGTCCATAGTGGCATCCTGTTCTGTAGTGGTTCCAGGTCTGTCCTTGCATGGGACCCCTTGTGATGTGTGACATGCTGACATGTTTGCTCTGCCTCCTGGGCTGGTGTGAAGTTGCAAGAGGAAAAAAGTTCACCCACATGCTTGCATTTTCATGAGTCCCCCCTACCCGTCCCCCCCACCCCTCCCCCCAAAAAAACACACCAGATCACTGCTCCAGCCCAAGACTCACCAGGGGACTTCCTCCTGGCTTGCACTCTAGAAGATTGGTGGGCGGAGGCAGGTCTTTGCTCTTTTCCCATCACTGGGAATGCTTCTTGGGTGTCTGGCACCGGTCCCTCTCCATAAGCTCATGCATATGCACCTCCACTCCCACCCAACCTTCACTTCCACCATCTTCTCACCCTTGGGCTCTGCTTCTTTGGGCTACAGGTCCCTGTGCTCAGTCGTTTAGACTTGGACAAGGTGCTCAGGTTGGAGTTAGAAATTGAGAACCTTGGTTGCTTATGGGGAGAAAATCTTTCCTGATACACCATCATCCTGGTTCCCTAGATCACCAGGTGCGCATACTAACGGGGTTGCTCTGGCCATTCTCGGTGCTTCTCTCTGGTGGAAATGGGATGTAGGTTTCTATCTACCAGGCTGCCTCCTGCACTGTCAGCGGGCAGTGGAGGCCTCAAGTCTTGCTCAGCTGTGTGTGTGCACAAACCTCCATCCAGAGCAAATGTGATTCACCTCCAGGGCTTGAGGTAAAACTGAGGCAGAGGGCACTGCACACACTCTAGGACTACCCAGCCCAACCATGACCTCGGGTATGAATATAAATCTCCTTACATGGAAATACTCATATACGTGGAGACATATCGGTGGAAGACACAGAGCTGCACAAGGGTGATGAGCTAACCCTTGGTCTAGATCTGTCCCTTTCCCAGAAGAGTTCAGCTGTAGGGTTCCTCATGGTTTGTCAAATTTGCAATTGCTTGCTCGCTAGTAATGTGAGATAGGGCAACAAAATCTACTTGGTAAGAATTCTGGGCTGGGATATGTATCAAGAGGGTTGTCAGGACTCCCATAGTGAAGGCTAATCCCCATTTAGCCAGAGAACAAATCAGAAGCTAGGTTGAAGTACAGGTGCTGCCCGTGACCACCTACTTCACCCCATGAAGTATAGAGGCAAGTCTGAGGCCCAGTGACTAACAGACACACCTAGGACACATCCTGGCATATGACATTCTGTAACTGCTAATACCTTGTTCTTAACTTTGCATATCTACAAATCTATTATTTCTTTCTCTTTGATTTATCTGGGACATTGTGATTATTTTTTCTTCCAGTTTAAAATTTAAAAATAAGTTTAGGTATGGGGGTTTAAGTACTTTGGGTTTTGTAAAAGTAAAAATTTAAAGTACCCAGACAAAAATAAACCATTTCAATGAAAACACGTAGAGTCAAAGCACCAGGTTTATGAAGGCAAAATGGAATTTTCTTCTGATTAGTAGCAAGGGGCCTACTGTGAAGCATCCTTTTGTATTAATCTTAACTATAAGTATGCAAATTAACCCAACAAAAATGGTGGGTTGATTTATAAACGCAGGTGCTGAGTAGCCAAGAGCGGGGCGGGATGCTTGCAGCATGACAAGGCAGAAAGGCAGCTCTGGGCCGGAGTGGAAAGGCAGCTTTGGCTGAAGCTATAGACGCAGTTCTAGCAGCCAAGGGAAGGAAGGCCCATTCTTGCACAAATCTTCGTGCATAGGGCCTCTAATATATAGTAAGAGAGGAATATGCTAATTATCCATTACTCCATGAGGCATAATGACTGATTGGGTCAGGGATCTGCAAGAGAGTAGGACAGCGAACTATAAGCAGATGGTGGAAAGCTACAGGAGGGGGCAGGGCAGCAAGATAATGGGAGGAATCTGAGGGGTGCTACAGGAGTGTGGGGAAGTGGCCAGAGAGCTACAGGGGGCCAGCAGAGAGCTACTGGGACATGGATTCATTCATTTCCAGCCTCAACGGCCATCTTTCCATCTACTGTTAATGTACTAAAATCTAAGTTCTTTCAACCCTACTGTTGATTTAGAGCCATTTGACTATTTGAAATTTTCACTCTTTTTGATCACTGCTTAGTTTCACTGCCCTTATTCCCTGGCTAAAACATTACCAGACCCTGCATTATGGTTACTTTTATGCATATATTCTGAATTCCTTTGTCCCTCTTTTTTTCCCTCTGTTATCAGTCTGGCTACTTTTTTATTCTCTTAATTCTCTCCCAAAGATAGGTTTTTCTATTGATTTTTTTTAGAGAGAGAGGAAGAGAGGAAGAAGGGGGAGAGATACTCACATCAATTAATTGCCTCCCTCTCACATCCTGACAGAGGCTGGAGTCAAACCTGTAACTGAGATACATGCCCTTGACTGGAAATGGAACCCAAGACCCTTAGGTCCACAGGCTGATGGTCTAACCACTGAGAAAAACAGGCCAGGGCCATCTGGTTAATTTAAATTCTAGTCTATTCTTAGCCATACTGACACAAATAATATGAATAAAAAAATATCACACAACTATTTGTTTGGTCTCACCTTAAATTCATGGCAGATACATGCTGTTCATCATCCTAGTTCCATACTCTCTTAGGCAAATATTTTCCACTTCTATCTTCATCTTCAATTCATCATCGTCTCCATATTCCTCCTCTTCCTTTTTATTTATTATTTAATATTTTACTAAGAAAATAAAACATCATTTTTTATTCCTTTTCAAAGCCATTGCTTCCCCCCCCCACTGGAATCCATCAATTCTTCTCCATTTATGACATCTACTTTTTTCCTCTTTCCTGTTTTACCATATTTTCTCTCTGATTCCATTCCCTTTGATATTTATATGCAGTGATATCTCCTATTAAAATATTCTGTTGTTCTCCATTCTGTGTGCCTCTCTCCATTTCCCAACTCTCTTGTTTAGCAAAACATTCTTTTTTTTAAAATATATTTTATTGATTTTTTTATAGAGAGGAAGAAGAGAGATAGAAAGTCAGAAACATCGATGAGAGAGAGACATCGATCAGCCACCTCTTGCACACCCCACAGTGGAGATGTGCCCTGGAGATGTGCCCGCAAGCAAGGTACATGCCCCCAACCGGAATCGAACCTGGGACCTTTCAATACGCAAGCCAACCCTCTATCCACTGAGCCAAACCAATCTCGGCAGCAAAACATTCATGTCATTCAAAAAGGCATTCACATTTACTTCTCCTGTCAGTAACCCATTTGATTTTTTAATAGTTCTAATAGTTTTCCTCCTATTTCACCTACTCCTTAGTTGATCTCTAATCTCATAATTTAAATGAAATATTTCACTATTATAGTTTCTGACACAACCATTCCTCTAAATTATGGGTTCATATTTAATTGTCTGTTTATATTTCCTCTTGGATGTATAATGGGCAGATTTAAATACCTGGAAGTGGACTCTTGATTTCCATCCATTTTGTAAACAATTGGCTCCTGCTATAATCTGTTTTATCTCTGCAAGTACTAACTTCTTAGGAAACTGTCTCAGTTTCTAAAGACAATAAAATTTGAGTCACTTCTCTCCTACCCTACATCTGAACCTCAACCAAGTGGCAAATCCTATTGACTGTAGATTTGAAAAAAAAACAAAAACAAAACTAGAACCTGGCCTCTTCCATTGCTTTTACTACTGTTACCATATTCTAAGTCAAATTCCTAATATATATGTACACATGTGCATACAGAACCCATCTATACTAATTCCTCCTTATTCACAGTTTTCCTTTCTTCACTTTCAGTTATCAGTAATGAACTGTGGTCTTAGATATAGAATGGAAAATTCTAGAAGTAAAGAATTCATAAATTGTATGTCATTCTGAGTAGTATGATGAAATCACATGTCATTCTGTCCCTTCTGCCCTGGAAGTGAATCATCCCTTTGTCTAATCATCACACTGTATACCCCACCCACCTACCTAGTAACTTAGTACCTGGCTTGGTTGTCAGATTGACTGTGATGATTTTGCCCTGCTTGTGTTCCAGTAATCCATATACAGTGGTACCTCGAGATACGAGTGCCCTAACATACGAGATTTTTGAGATACAAGCCATTGAGTGAGCGATTTTTGCTTTGAAATATGAGCAACATCTGAGATTGGAGTAATCACGCGGATCAGCCAGCTGCACACGACCCACCAGTTTACCAGGACTCGAGCGTCTCATAGTTTCCCATGCCTCAAGGTTATGGAATGAATTAAACTCGTATCTCAAGGTACCACTGTATTGACCAATGTTGCATCACAAGACCCATGTCATTTCACTTACTTCATCTCACTCTATAGACATTGTATCATCTCACATTATCACAAAAAGAAGGGTGAGTACAGATCAAGAAGATACATTGAGAGAGACGACATTCATGCAACTGTTATTACAGTACATTGTTGTAATTTTTCTATTTTATTCATTATTGTTAATATATTACTGTGCCATATTTATAAATTGAAGTTTATCATATACTGGAGGCCCGGTGCACAAAATTAGTGCACAAGATGGGGGGGGGGGCTCATCCTGGCCTACATCCTCTTGCAATCCAGGAACCCTTGGGGAATGTCAGGCCCAAACCAGCAGTCTGACATCCCTCTCACAATCTAGGACACTGCATGCACCCGTGACCATACTTTTCATACAGATGAAAGGCATCTTTCTGTTGTATGGGCAGCTACAATTCTTTGTCCCTGATTATAAAAAGTAATACATAACATGATCCTTAGGAGTCAGTAGTACCATTTTTCCCATCTAATAGTAGAAAAACTGAAGCAGAGTGAAGTTAAGTAATTGGCTTTGTTGCACAGTTACAAGTGTCAGAATCGGGGCTGACCACAAATATGCAAGCCAGAGTCCATGCAGACAAGAGAATACAGCTGGGGCTAGAGAATACAGCTTCTCTGATGGAGAGATGGTGCAACGGCCTACAAGCCAAGTCTTTATTTTATAGTCTGAGCACACAAAGCAAAACAAGGGTAGTGGTCAACATGTTTACAATGTTCTTGTGAGTTTTACTTTATTTTGGCAGCACTAGCTGCACTCCCATGGCCCATTATCTACCAGGAAGGAACTAGGGAGGGCAATAAGGTCAAGCTTCATTATGTTAGGAGAGCTCTTCCCTCCAAGCTGGAACTTTTTTGTGGCCCTGCCACAGGTCTGTCTTAGGCTTGACCCTAGAGCTGCTCCTTTCATCTCCCCCTTTTTTTGTTTTTAAGCTAGTACAATAAAAGTAAAACTTAAACATCAAGAACAGAGCTCTGACTATTAAAATAATAAAACAATACCAATCCAAAAAAAACGAACTACAAACATGTTAACATTTTAAAATTTGAATATCAAGAACAAAACTGGCTATTAAAACAATAAGAAAACAATGCCAATGCAACACAGCAATAAGAGAAAAAACTACAGACATATTAACATTTTTAGCTACAAAGTGAAAGTTTCTTTTGCTGCTGGAGTATATTTACTCAGAGTCTTCAGACTTGGCTGCTCAAGACCTTACAGAAGAGTGACAGCTAACTAATGTTAGCAGAGCAAGAAACATGGTTGAGAGAGTAGCTTACACTTCTTGATTTTCTACCATCTGCTGGGCTTCTGTCATTAACTTCTTCAGCTGAGCCCATATTGGCACTTTGATCCCTTGTGTAGCCTTCCTTTTCTTCTGCATTTCTATCATCAGGGAAACTCTCAGTCTTTTGAATGAAGGGGCAAGGACCTTCTCTGAGTCCATTGTGATAATGCATGTAATGTTCTGGTATCCAAATTGTGTGTGATACTCCTTCTGGAAAGATGCAAAACACAACCTCTTCCCCACATCATTACTGGACTTTGTAAAACTCTTCTCTGGTTTGTGCATTCTTCCACTGTGCTAACTTGGTGGAGGCTATTGCACTGGGGGTCCGATTCCTTTTAGCCACTGTACAACTCTCTGCATCGTAATTCAAAAAATTTAACACATAATATCCTAATATCCTTCCTCCCCTTTTTGTTTTTGTAATTGCTTTTCTTTTTCTCCCATTGCCCCGCACCCTCCCAGGCATACCCCAACCCCTCAGTGTCTATCTTCATTGGTTATGCTTATATGCATACATACAAGTCCTTTGATTGATCTCTTACCTACCTCACCTAACCTTAATCTTCCTGCTGTAATTTCACAGTCTGTTTATGCTTTACTGCCTCTGTATCTATCCTTTCGTTCATCAGTTTATAATGTTGTTTATTATCCACAAATGAGTGAGATCATGTGATGCTTCTCCTTCATTGACTGGCTTATTTCACTAAGCATAAGGCTCTACAATTCTAACCAGGTTGCTTCTTTTTAATGGCAGCATTGTGTAGATGTACCAAAGTTTTCTAATCCACTCATCTGCTGACGGGCACCTAGCCTGTTTCCAAATTGTAGCTATTGTAAATTGTGCTGCTATGAACATAGGAGTGTATAAATCCTTTCTGATTGGTGTTTGTTATTTCTTAGGATAAATTCCTAAGAGTGGGATTACAGGGTCCAATGGGAGATCCATTTTTAGTTTTTTGAGGAAACTCCATACTGTTCTTCACAGTGGTTGCACCAGTCTGCATTCCCACCAACAGTGCACAAGGGTTCCTTTTTCTCTGCATCCTCACCAGCACTTCTTGTTTGTTGATTTGTTGATGATTGCCATTGTGACCTGTGTAAGATGGTACCGCATTGTCATTTTGATTTGCATCTCTTGGATGATTAATGACTTTGAACATGTTTTCATGTGTCTCTTGGTCTTCCTTCTGTCGTCTTTCGAAAAGGTTCTATTTAGGTGCGTTGCCCATTTTTTTTATTGGATCGTTTATCTTCCTTTTATTAAGTTGTATAAGTTGGCTGTAGATGTTGGAGAGTAAACCTTTATCAGTGATAACATTTGCAAATATGTTCTCCCATACAGTGGTGTTTCTTGTTGTTTTGTTGATGGTTTCTTTTGCTGTGCAAAAGCTTTTTATTTTGATGTAGTCCCATTTGTTTATTTTTTCTTTAGCTTCAATTGCCTTTGGAGCAGTATCAGTGAAGAAGTTCTTTCGGCATATATCTGAGATTGTGCTGCCTGTGGATTCCTCTAGTATTTTTATGGTTTCCCTTCTAATGTTTTAAGTCCTGGATCCATTTTGAGTTATTTTTATATTTGGTGTAAGTTGGTGGTCCAGTTTCATTTTTTTGCATGTATCCGTCCAATTTTCCCAACACCATTTGTTGAAGGGGCTATCTTGGCTCCATTGTATGTTCATGCCTCCTTTGTCAAATATTAGTTGAGCATAGTGGTTTGGGTGGATATCTGGGTTCTCTATTCTATTCCATTGGTCTATATGTCTGTTCTTGTGCCAGTACCAAGCTGTTTTGAGAACAGTTGCTTTGTAATATAGCTTGAAATCTGGTATTGAGATCCCACCTACTTTATTCTTCTTTCTCAGAATTGCTGTGGCTATTAGTGGTCTTTTTTTGTTCCAGATGAATCTATGAATAATTCTTTCTAGGTCTGTGAAATATGTCGTTGGTATTTTAATGGGTAGTGCATTGAATCTATAGATTGCTTTGGGTAGTATGGACATTTTAATGATGTTGATTCTCCTAATCCATGAGCATGGTATGCTCTTCCATCTGTTAACATCTTCCTCTATCTCTTTTTTCAGTGTCCTGTAGTTTTCTACATATAGGTCTTTTACCTCTTTAGTTAGGTTTATTCCTAGGTATCTTAATTTTTTTTTGGTGCAATGGTAAATGGGATTGGTTTTTTAGTCTCTCTTTCTGTAATTTCACTATTAGTGTATAGAAATGCCACAGACTTCTTAGCATTAATTTTGTATCCTGCTATATTGCCGAATTCATTAATTAAGTCAATTAGTTTTGGAATGGAGTCCTTTGGGTTTTTTATGTACAGTATCATGTCATCTGCAAATAAGGACAGCTTTACTTCTTCTTTTCCAATTTGGACGCCTTTTATTTCTTCTTCTTGTCTAATTGCAATGGCTAATACTTATAGTACTATGTTGAACAGGAGAGGTGAGAGTGGGCATCCCTGTCTTGTTCCTGTTCTTAGGGGAAATGGTTTTAGTTTTTGCTCATTGAGTATGATGTTAGCTGTGGGTTTTTCATATATGGCTTTTATGATGTTGAGGTATGCTCCTTCTATTCCCACTTTGCTGAGAGTTTTCATCAAGAAAAGAGTGTTGCATTTTGTCAAATGCTTTTTCTGCATCAATTGATATGACTATGTGATTTTTATCTCTCAATTTGTTTATGTGATGTATCACGTTTATTGATTCGCGGATATTGTACCATCTCTGCATTCCTGGGATGAATCCTACTTGGTCATGGTGTATGATCTTTCTGATGTATTGCTGGATCCGATTTGCTAGAATTTTGTTAAGGATTTTGGCATCTATGTTCATAAGAGATATTGACCTATAATTCTCTTTCATTATGTTGTCTTTATCTGGTTTTGGTATTAGGGTGATGCTGGCTTCATAGAAGGTGTTTGGAAGTGTTCCTTCTTCTTGAATGTTTTTGAATAGTATGAGGAAGATAGGTTTTAATTCTTCCTGGAATGTTTGGTAAAACTCTCCTGTGTAGCCATCTGGTCCCAGGCTTTTATTTGCTAGAAGCTTTTTGAGGACAGCTTCAATTTCTTCCATAGTTATTGGACTGTTGAGATGTTTAGAGTCCTCTTTGTTGAGTTTTAGAAGGTTATATTTTGTAGGAAAATGTCCATTTTTTGCAGGTTGTCTAATTTGTTGGAATAGAGTTGTTCATAGTATTTTTTAACAATCCTTTGTATTTCCGCATGGTCTGTTGTTATTTCTTCTATTTCATTTCTGATTTTATTTGGGTCTTCTCTCTTTGCTTCTTGGTGAGCTTGGCTAGAGGTCCATCAATCTTGTTTATCCTTTCAAAGAACCAGCTCTTGGTTTTGTTGATCTTTTGAATTGTTTCTTTGGACTCCAAGTTGTTTATCTCCGCTCTGATCTTCACTATTTCCTTCCTCCTGAGTACACTGGGCTTTTCTTGTTGCTCTCATTCTAGCTCTTTGAGTTGTAGGGTTAGGTAATTTATTACCATTGTTTCCTGTTTTTTACAGTAGGCTTGTAGGGCTCTGAACTTCCTTCTCAAGACTGCTTTCACTGTGTCATGAATTTTGTATTGTTGTATTGTCATTGTCATTTGTTGCCATGATGTTTTTTTTCTTCATTGATCTCTCTGGTTACCCAGTCATTGTTTAATAGCATGCTGTTTAGTCTCCATGTGTTTGATTTCTTTCTATTGTGTTTATTATAGTTGATTTCCAGTTTTATGCCACTGTGGTCTGAGAAAATGCTTGATATGATTTCTATCTTCTTGAATTTGAAGAGACTTTTCTCATGACCCAACATACGATCTATATTTGAAAATGACCCATGTGCACCGGAGAAGAATGTATATTCTTTGGCTTTGGGTGAAATGTTCTGAAGATGTTAATTAATTACATCTGGTCTAGTCAGTCATTTAGCATTGATGTTCCTTTGATTTTTTGTTTAGAGGATTTGTCCTGTGGTGACAGTGGGGTATTAAAGTCTCCTACTATGATTGTATTGCTGTCAATCTCTTCCTTAATACCCTCTAGGAGTATTTTTATGTATTTAGGTGCTCCTATATTGGGTGCGTATATGTTTACCACAGTTATTTCTTCTTGTTGGATTGTTCCCTTTAGTATTATGAAGTGGCCTTCTTTATCTCTTGTTATGTCCTTCACTTTGAGATCTAATTTGTCAGATATAATTAGTGCAACCCCAGCTTTTTTTTTTTCATTTTCATTTGCCTGAAATACCATCTTCCATGCATTCACCCTCAATCTGTGTGCGTCTCTTTTCCTGAGGTGGGTTTCTTGTAGACAGCAGATATGTGGATCATATTTTCTTATCCAATCAATTACCCTATGTCTCTTGATTGGAGCATTTATTCCATTTACATTTAAAGTTATTATTGATAGGTATTTATCTGTCACCATTTTTAGTCTTTAGCCCAGAGTTCCTTCTTCGCTTCCTATTTCTTCCCTTTAACAGTTCTTGCATTGCTGGTTTGGTGGTAATATATTCCCTTAGTCCTTTTTTGTCTGTGAAGCTTCTGATTTCACCTTCAATTTTGATTGAAAGCCTTGCAGGGTACAGTATTCTTGGATTCAGGCCCTTCCTTTGCATGACTTTGTATATTTCATTCCATTCCCTTCTGGCCTGATGAGTTTCTGTTGAAAAATTAGTAGCTAGTCTTATGGGGGTTCCTTTGTAGGTAACTTTCTGTTTCTCTCTGGCCGCTTTTAAGATTCTTACTTTGTCGTTGGTGTTTGCCAATTTAATTATAATGTGCCTGGTGTCGGTTTTGTGGGGTTCATTTTGCTTGGGACCCTGTGAGCTTCTTCAACTTGTGTTGTAATTGCTTTTTAAGAGTAAGATTGTCTCTTTCTGTTATTGCCTCCCTTGAATTTGTGCTGTTTTTGTTTCTGGTAAGACCTGATTGATGGCATTGTTTGTTCCATTACTTTAATTTCTCCAGTATAGTCCTGATCCTATTACCCCAGGGAGAAATTAACACCCTTTCAATGTTAAACTACTCCTCCCTAAAATTAGTTACATCATGCCTGTGGGAAAGGGACGATACACTCCCGTGGCACATGTTAGGAGCTGGAACAGAGGTCCAATCTTGCACTTCCTGGGGTGTTAGGGTAAAGGTTTCAAACAGTTGGCTTTGGGACTGAGCCATCTGGAAAGGCTGCAGAGGAATCAAGGATAAGGCCCCTATTGTCTGGTGGGACCAGGGCTGGCCCTGTTTAAAGTTTTCCTGCCTAAGAAGCATTGGATTATCATCAGCATCAGTCTTGGAGCAGCATTCATTTATCCAATACTTTCCTCTCCTGCATCTTGGACAGTCCAGGCTGCTTGTTTCCACTTCCTGTAGCTTTTTTACTTCCATTTCTAGCATTAAAATCTTTAGAAAAATGTCCTGGTTTACCACAGTTAAAACATACCCCTTTCTTTTTCTGCTGACCAGCAAGTAACATATCCTTTAATGCAACAGCTAATATCACTCCTTGAATGTAGGCAAGCCCAATGTCAGCACAAACACAGATAATGTCTATATTAAGAAAGGCCAGTGGCCACAATGCCAGAATGACCACAAACAACCAGCCTCCAGGAGGTACATAGAGCACTTTTCAGTCCCTCACCCCGGCCCATGAGCAGTGGCTCTCATGGCAGGTGGGGCATGGCATGAGCTATTAGCAGTGGAGAGCTATGAGTGGTGGAGAGCTATAAGCAGCAGAGAGCTTTGAGTGGTGAAGGGCGGGGCACAAACTACAAGTGGCGATGGGCAGGGTGGCCAGCTGAGGCAAGCAGAAGCAAGCTACTTACACATGATTTCATGTACACTGGGCCTCTAGTACTAACACAGTAAGTAGTCTCCAGGTGAGTGATAAGCCTTTGTGGCAATATTAAGCCTCTGGTAACCTTCCACTATCTGTCTTAGTTCCCCTGCCACACTCATCCATTCAGGAGTGAGCTCTAGGCAGTCCCGAACCAGAGACCACAGACTGAAAATAGGGGTAGGAATTTTCTCTGGACCTTCAGCTGTATAACAATCTCTAAGCTGCTTTCCTGTCTTATCCCATGTCTCTACATTTATCTTTCCTTCCTCAGGAAACTATGGGCAAGTTTTATTTACAAAATCCAACAAATTAAGAAGCTGTTGATGCCTCACAGAACAGCCCTGTGTTTGGAGCATAGCCTTAAGCATAGATCCATATGAGTTTCTTTCCTGCAATCTTGAATTTCCCATGTTTTACTCCTAGCTATTACTAAACTTCGCTCCTTACCTTACCCTTTGCTTTCTGCATGTGCTTCACTAGAGCATCCTTTCACCTTGTAATTATAATTTCCTCATACTCAGGCCCCACGTTGGGCACCACATGTACTGTATACAGCATGGCCAGGTTCAGTGAGCCTGAAGAAGAGAGAAAGTGAGGGATAAAGAAGACAGATGAGAATACAGCAAGGACTAGGTGGGATACTGCTTCTCTGATGGAAAGGCAATGTCACTGCTTGCAAGCCAAATATTGATTTTATAGTCTGAGCACACAAAACAAGGGTAGTGGTCAACATGTTTACAATGTTCTTATGAGTTTCACCTTGTTTTGGCAACACTTACTGCACTTCCCACAGCCCATTATCTATCTAGGAAGGAACTAGGGAGGGCTATGGCTATAAGGTCAAGCTTAATTATGTTAGGAGGGTCTCTGCCCTCCAAGCTGGAATTTGTTTGTGGCCCTTCCACAGGTCAGTCCAAGGCTTGACCCTAGAGCTGCTCCCTACAGAGTAGCCTTGCCAGGTTTTAATTTTTAAATCTAAGAGACTGTTGCCATTTTTATATAGGGTAGGGTCTTTAGGCCTGGACAATGATCAGGGCCATCTGTAGGACTACCAGTGGGTGGGGTGATGGGGGATCCCCCCATGGCACCCACCTTAGCTGTTGGCCTACCATCACCCATTGGCTGGCCCTAAACCCTGACTGCTGTTGCTGGTCACCTCCCTCTCAGGGAGCAGAAGCTCAATGCAGGAGCTGCCCCCAGTTGGTTAGCTGAGCATTGAGTATCTGCCCCATGCAGGGCAGTGTGCACCATAGCAATTGGTTCCACCATTCGGCCTATTTGCATATTAGGATTTTATTATATAAGACTAGAGGCCCGGTGCATAAAAATTCATGCACTGGGAGGGGGGCAGTCTCTCAGCCTGGCCTGCCCTTCTTACAGTCTTGAGCCCTCAGGAGTGAGAGGCAGCCCTGCAATTGGGAAGCCAATGCCCCATCACACCTGTGCTGCTGCCCCTGTCGGCAGTGCAAACCTCAGCCAGGCCTGGTTACCTGAGCCTTGGGTGGCCCTGGGCGGCTGGGCAGCTGCCATCTGAGGCTTGCCTGCACCTCGGGCAGGCCCTGGGTGGCTGGAGGGCTGAGGGGACTGAGTGCCGCCATCTTGTGGCTGTCAGTGCCATCATAATTGAGGGCATGGCAGTCAATTAGCATATCCCCTTCTTATTGGCTATAGGTGCTTTTATCTTTGAGGGGGGGCAGTCAGTTAGCATATTCCCTTCTTATTGGCTGTGGGTGCCACCGTCTTTGCAACTGCATGAGGTTCAATTAGTATATTCCCTCTTTATTAGATAGGATATGTAGGTATAGGAAAGCACATAATGTGTGTAGGGTTCAGTACTATTCCTAGTTTCAAGCATCACTGAGGCGTCTTAGAACATATTCCCTGTGGCTAAGGGTGTACTATTACATGAATTCAAGTGTCATTGTATGTATATCTGTGTATAGACCTCTAATTTATATGCATACATGAAAATTTTCAGTGGCTACAAGTTATTCACCTAATTTTAAGAAAGTATTTAATTACTAGAGACCCAGTGCATGAAACTCATGCACAGGGGGGTGGAGGGAATGAGTAGTCCTCAGCCCAGCCTGCACTGTCTCCAATCTGGGACCATTTTAAGGTGGTTGGACATCCCTCTCATAATCCAGGACTGCTGGATCCCAACTGCCTGCTTGCCTGATTGCCCCTAACCACTTCTGCCTGCCAGCCTTATAACCCCCTAACCACTCTGATGCTACCTTGACAGATGCCTAACTGCTCCCTGGTTGGCCCAATTGCCCCTAACTGCCCTCCCCTGCTTGCATGGTCATCCTTAGTTGCCCTCTCCTGCCAGTTTGGTTGCCCCTAACTGTCCTCCACTACTGACCTGGTCCCCCCCAACTGCCCTCTCTTGTTGGCCTGGTTTCCACCAACTGCTCTCCTCTGTCGGCCTGGTCACCCCCAGCTGCCCTCCTCTACTGCCTGGTCACCCCTAACTGTTAACAGCTGCCCTCCCCTGCAGGCCATCTTGTAGTGGCCATCTTGTGTCCACATGGGGGCAGCCATCTTTTACCACATGGAGGTGACCATCTTATATCTTGGAGTGAAGGTCAATTTGCATATTACTCTTTTATTAGATAGGGTTGGGGTAGTTGGAATCTATATTCACATAAACCAATAACCATAGATCAGCCTGCTATGTATATTTTAGGAATAGGTATGATTTCTTTCTCTAGGGCTTACATACTTTCCTAAGTAGGTCACAAACAGAAGAGTACTGGACTGGGAATCAGAAGTTTTGTAACAATGCTATTAACAAGTGGTATAATCCATATAAATTCGGTCTACCACCTTTCCTCAGTTTTCTCAGCCAAATGGGGCCTGAAATATATTCATCTTTTTTCTTTACAAAATCTGGGTCCTTATAATAATAGAAAGAAAATATTTTGAGAAACTGAAAGAAAAAATATCTCAAGATACAGCTTAAAATATTACACAAGCACTGGGAATCACAGAGAAAAGCAATTCCATTTCTCATAGTTTAGCACCACAACCTCCCCTGCAGGCCTGGGTCCCTCAACTGTCCTCCACTGTAGGCCCAAGTAAGCGAACTTGTACAATATCTATTGAAACTGCCACACAAAAGCAGAGTAGATTGCATCCCCACACAGTGAATGAGACTAAAAAAAAAAAGAAAAAATAAAAAGAAGAGAATTATTTGAAGATTATTAATAACAAAGATGTACTTTTGTCATTTTACAGAGTTGAGTTATTGGATTAAACTTGTGGCTGTGTTATGTAGTTTTGGCAGAAAGTGATGTGTCAGAATTTTTACATTTGAGATAACTTCCTCTTTTAAGCTAACTGGAATCATCAATCATAAGTAAAAATTTCCTGCTGATAGTTCTCCTTTCTCGTTATCAAAAAAGAAGAATGTATATGTGATTTCTCAATAGAAAAAGGTGTAGAAGAAAGGCAGTTTATTTCAAAGACACTTTAAAGCTGCCTGAATTTCTATTTAACTTTGAAAAAAACTTAAACTGATACTCTGAATTCTTTTAGCAATCACAGGGGCAAGCATGTCCATTATCATTCCTTACACCTTGAGTTAAGCCAGTGGTTGGCAAACTGGCTCGTGAGCCACATGTGGCTCTTTGGCCCCTTGAGTGTGGCTCTTCCACAAAAATACCATGGCCAGGACGTGTCTATTTTGAGGAAGTGGCATTAGAAAAAGTTTAAGTTTAAAAAATTTGGCTCTCAAAAGAAATTTCAGTCGTTGTACTGTTGAAACTTGGCTCTGTTGACTAAGGAGTTTGCTGACCACTGAGTTAGGCATTTCAACATGACTCCTTCCAAAGTATGCTGCCACTTATTTTGCGGTTCAGTTCTGCAGATTTTGGCAGAAAAGAAGTTAACTTTTTATGGGCTTACCAGGTTCTCAGCACTATTTTACTTTGGCTCTTTGCATTCAGAATTTATCTCATATATAATCATCATGATAATTATTTGCAATAGGTGTTACATTTCACATTTAACAAATGAGGTTATGGAGGCTCAGAGAAATTAAATGGCTTGCCCAAGGTTATTCAGCTAACAAATAGATTTAGGAATCAAGCTTAAATTTTTTTCTTTCAAATTCTGAACTCTTTGGCATAATCTATTTGTATTTACGATTCCTTTCTGAAAATTATGAAATGAATGTAGCCTAAATTTAGATATACAATTACAGTCATTAGTTTTAAATTGGAATATGAAAACGGGGGGAGGGGAGAGAAAAAAAAATGAATCTGCCCAAATCAGCCTGATAAAATACAAATGGCTTTAAGAGAGACTCAGAGGACATTCTTTTTGGTCTCAGCTCTCACTAAGTATCTCTTTGACCTGGGGCATCATTACATGGGACTTAAGATTTTTCATTTGTAAAATGAGGATGTTGAACTAGATCTTTAATCTTTTCCAGCATAAATATATTCTGTATTTTTGAACGAGAACTAGTTAAAGTGCATTTTCCTATTTTCAAAGTCACATTAGTAAAGCAACAAAAGGGAGAAAATGCCACGCTTTTATGTACATGATCTTATTAAATTCCTCAACCACCTGTGTGTCAGATGTTTTTAATCCCATTTTACTAAAGGGAAAAGACTCAGAGAAATTACGAAGTTCACCCAAATTCACTGCCAAGGTACAATATCTTAGCAATGTTTGAAAAGATTATCTGGAAGAAAACAAAACACTTTTATCATTCTGTAAAATAAGTTAGGCATTTTGAAAACCTCTCTTTACTTGAATTTGACTAATCTGATCACAAAAAGTTAGGTAAATATGGTCTATTATACATATAGGACCTATTTATTGTATAGATTTTATCTGAATAGAGATTATTTATGCTATGATTATCCCTTGAGGGAAAGAAATTTTGGTCCAGCATGTTTCTAATGTTTATAAATGCTCAAATCTTGGTTTTTAATCTGGTGAGCCTTATATATTATGTTGAATATTTGTTCAAAATATGTACCTTAATTAACTCATTTCAAGGTAGTATGGAGGAAAGGGACTATTGCTCCTTATAGTTTAAGCATACATTCTTGTTGAAATCAGTACAAAATTCTAGGAGGAAAAAAAAGCCAGATGGAGTTTGGAGAGATCAGCAGGGAAAGATCTTACAGGGCCTCTTGGAGAAGTTGAGGATTTTCATCTTTTTCTTAAGCATAATAGGGCATACTTAAAGGTCACATGATCCAGGTTGCAATCCAAAAAGATCATTTGAACTGCAGTAGGAGATTGGATTGTTGCAGAGCCAGAGAGGGACAGATGAATTAGTTATGATAGTATTGCAGTTGAGTAGGTAAGAGGAAAAGTGACTTGCATCCTGGCATATGTAGCTCAGTGGCTGAGAGTCAGGAGGTCATGGTTCAATTCCCCGTCAGTACACATGCCAGGGTTGCAGGCTTGATCCCCACTAGAGGGCATGCAGGAAGCAGCCAAACAATGATTCTCTCTCACCTTTTCCCTTACTCTCTGAAATCAATAAAATATATATTTTTACAAAGTGACTTGCATTAGAGTGGTAGATGTGGAAATGGGAGTGATATGGATTGATTTGACAAATGTATGGGAGGTGAAACTGACAGAAATTGGATATAGATCATGAGGCAAGAAAGATATGAAGAATAACTACTAGGTTTTTCTCAAATACAACTGGATGGGACATCTTGAAATAAACCAGGTTGGGAGATTGATTGCATTGGAAGTAGATGTATTGCAGAGTGTGGTGCTTTGCAGCTGAAATTTCTTCAAAAGAATGCTTTCTGATATATCCTCTTGTTAATGCTGCTATCCTCCTTAAAAACCCAATTTTTTTCCTAAAGAGAATGAGTATAATACACTTAAATGAGGTATATTTTAGAGAAAAAAGTATTTTGATAACTTACTATTATTCTCTATTTCAAACTAGCATTTGTACTTTCCCCTAATAGGCTTGTCACAAATGTAATAAAATACTCCATTTTTTTGAGGATAGCTAACAGCTGGTATTTCTGAGGAATGTGAGAAACACAGGTGCCTTTGACTTGATTAGAAACATTAAACATACATGATTATCACCTAGGGTTTTTGATCAGAGTAGTTACTCAGAAGGAGAAAGTTAGGTACTTGGGGGTTATATGTATTTTAAGTTTAGCATTATTTACCATTTAGCTTCCAAATGGCCAAGCAGATGTGTCCTCTTCAGCATGTCTGTCTTGCTTAACCAATTATTTCTTTTTGGGTGGAATGCTCATCAAACATTTATTTTTTGCAGTTGGCCTTAGATGGCATGAGCACTTTAAAAATATCCTAAATGAAAAAAATCTGGTATATATAAAACTGTTCATATGAAATTACTGACTAGAGGATATTCGTTATTTTTGGCACGGCCTTGTCTTATCTCTCAGCAATTTCCATTTGAAATTGGGACTCAAAAGGATTGACCTCAACTTCTTATTGGAATCTCTTCTTACTAGAAACACACACAAACTCATTTTACATGCTGTGTGTCATTAGGACAATGGATATTTACTGAGCTCCACTATGTGCCAAGTCATATGCTATATGCCTTTCAAGTATTATCCCATTTTCTTCTCACAAGAATCATCTAAGGCAGGTAATCTTTTTCTAGCCATTTCACACAAGAGGTAAAGCACCATTGATTATGGATAACTGTGGTCATTACATTGTACTTCAACTATAGCCAAAATATGTGAGATATAGAGAAAAAGAGAGGGGTGAGGGAGGTGGAGGAAGTGGAGAAAAGGGAAAAGAAGGAAAGAAATTTCCTCAATTATTTTCAGAATCTGAAAATATTTTTTTATTATAAACACCTACCAAGATCATAGCTCTTAATATATTGGGTTGTTATTATTCTCTTCATAGAAACTTAGTTGAGAGGTCTCTTCTGTAGATATTGGAAGAGCATACTCCATAAAAATTACCAGAAAAAAGGCAAAGAATGGAGAACCCAGGTATCTGTCTATGTTAAAAAGTGATCTACTCAATCAAATCCAGAGAGGAATCTATCCAGATACCTTCATGGGAGTAAATCAATTCTACCGGGACACAAAAGCATTTTGTTGTATTCCCTAAAAAACAACACTTCTTCTAGAGTTCTACCCAAATCCACAAGAGACTTTAAAATTTTTAATTTGTCAGTTAGAGTTGACATACAATATTATATTAGTTTTAGTTATAGAACATAGTGATTAGACATTTATATAACTTATAAAGTGATCCTCCCCATAAGACTACTAATAGTACCTACCTCACATTATGCATAGTTATTACAATATTATTGACTATATTCCCTATGCTGTACTTTATATACCCATGACTGTTTTGTAACTGCCATTTTGTAATTCTTAATCCCTTCCCCTTTTATGATACAGCCTCACAACTCCACTCCCACTGGAAGCCATAAAAATGTTCTCTGTATCTGTGAGTTTATTTCTCTTTTATTCATTTTGTTTTTTAGATTCCACATACAAGTGAAATCATATGGTATTTCTCTTTCTTTAATTTATTTCACTTAACATAATTACCTCTAATTCCATTCACATTGTAACTGATGTCAAGATTTCACTTTTTTTTTTTTGGCTGAGTAATATTTATTTTACATATGTACCACATCTTAATCTGATTATCTTTCAATGGGAACATAGGCCAGGAGAACCTTGATCATATTTCATATTTCAGTTTCCTTTTAAAGTACAGGTTTTCTGGCCTCTTAGCCATTAGATACTTGGTTAATGCTGGTAGGCTATCAGCTTCATTTCACATACTCTGCGTGTATGGGGGATACCAAATGAAAGATATTTTGTTCTTTTCAGTTACAGTTTGCATTCAGTATTAGTTACAGGTGTACAGCATAGTGGTTAGACAATCTGAAAAGCATTTCTAAGATGAAATTAAATGTAAATTTGGGACAAGTAGAAAAGGAACAAAAGAAACATTAGGTAGAAAGGGCCAAGAAGAAGGTAATGGGGTCTGGAGAAGATTTCATCCAAACTTAGATTTGTGTGATTTTGCCAGACAAATGTAGTGTTTTATTTTTATTTGTTTTCTTATTAATCCTCAGCTGAAGATATTTTTTATGAATTATTTTAAGAGAAGGAGGGAGGAAGGGAAGGAGAGAGAGAGAGAGAAATATTGGTATGAGAAAGACATAACCATTGCTTGCCTCTCGAATGTTCACATTATCCCAATTGGGGCCTGGAATCAAACCTGCAACCCAGGTGTATGCCCTTGACCAGAAACGAAACCCACAACTCTTCAGTGCTTGATTCAACATTCTAACCACCGAGCAACACTAGCCAGGGCTATATGTAGTGTTTTAAATCACCAAACTAAAATACTTTTATATTTCTTGTTGACCTTTTGTTGCACTTGGGGAATTAGATTTCATGCATTTCTCAAAACATCTCAGACATTCTGATTTGGGAGATGTGGGACAGGGCCTATAGATCTTCATTTTAAATAGAATCTCGCAAGTGATTCAGGTATGCACCACAGTTTGAGACTGCTTATCTAAAGAAGTTCTATATGTCTGCTGTGTATCTTCTTTAAGGAACAATAGTCTGTTATGCCTCGAAAATACAATGGGTTTCAGTAGAAGAAAGTATGCTTGTCTAGATGAATAGTCACGGGGATATAAATTTCCAGTGAGTTGTACTTGGAGCTGACCTCCTTCTCTTTCACATTTTTGTTAGGATAAAACTCTTTTGTGAAAAATAAAATAAAATAAAATAAAATAAAATAAAATGCCCAGTCTTTTTGCTGTCCAAGCTGTTAACAATCTAAAGCAGAGTCTGCCTCCTGGAAGTTAAAATTTACAAGGAGATCAGAATATTGGGTGGGGAGGAACGTGGGAAATGAAAACATGTTCATAAAGCAGCTCAAGATTTTAAGTGTTAGAAGGCCATTCACTCAAGTACAATATTTTATTTTTATCTTCCCCATGGAATATTTGGATCTGACTAGTGTGCAGGATGGCTTCTCTCCCTTCTCTCCCCAAGCTGATGTGGGCTGCCATTAAAGAAAAATACTTGTGTAAAGAAGTCAAGTGTGGGAAGGCAGGCATCAGCTTAGCAGACCAAGGAGCTCAGCAATTCCACCTATTGCTTTTTTTTCCCAGAGAAAGCTTCCAAGATATGCCTGGTGCTTTCAGTGCTTCCCAGCCCTTTCTGAGGTGATGATTTTCTCCTGATAGCTTAATTTTATGAGATCATAGGAGCATAGCCTGAGAATGTGAAAACAGTTAAAGGGAAAGAGGAACTTTTAAAGTCGCTGTTTAATGTAGGGTTTAAAAAGAAAAAGAACCTGGGCAGAGTGAAGAAAAACAATCTAAAGCCTTATAGAGTAAAATATTATTTCAACAGGTTAGCTTTCCTTTTCTCTCTGTAAGTAAAATATTCATGAATTCTCCCACTATAGTATTGTGTGTTAGATGCCATCAAAAACTCTGATGTAGAGCAGAAATCTTTGAAAAGTGCACTGTTACTTTACAAGGCTTCACAGAAAATCCATGAAATTTGCATTGCAAGGCACTGTCTCTTATTGTAACAAAAGTGCTTCACAAATTTTCAGGAGAAGGAGCAATGATCTTCACTTTCTGTAATATTACTCAAACCATATTCGGGGGGCAAGGGGGAGGGCGGAGAGTGGCTGGCTGCTGCCATAAGAGCTGAGAAGGCTGTGTAGTCCTGGTGGGAGGAGAAAGCCATGGAAGGGGCAAATAATCACTCAAAGCCTAGCCGTTGTCAGTGCCCTGTAATTAAAACCAGGTAACATTCAGTGGACTGGAGAGCAGAAAGGCAACTCCAAAAGACATGCTACTTCAAGAGACAGCTTACCCTCCATAGTCGATGGCCCACACGAAAAACCATGAAGGTTCTGTTCTCTCTTTCATATGTCCATCCACCTATCGGTGCTTTTATTGATCTCTGCCTTCATGGATGTATCTATTCATTTAGAGAGTACTTTAGAATGCCCACCACATTCTGTGCATCATGCACCAAAAACACAGGGTGGATAAGATCCCCCCACCCTTCAAAACATCCTCACCTACTAGTATAAATAAAACAGGTTGAGATATTTATGTTTAAAAATGGTACATTGAACCCATGTTTATCTCAGATCGACATCATAAAAAGTTGGAGAGAATAAGTAGTAACTAATTTAGAAATATCTTGAAAGTAAACTCATGAGAAGGGATTTCTGAGAAATCACCCATTTTAGATGAAGGGACCCCTGATAAGCTTACACAAGACTTAAATTGTAAGGAATGGTTGACTGTCTGCCTAAGAAGCAGGTTTAACATCCCACAGCCAGAGGATTACCTTTCTTCCCCCAGATAGAATAAACAGGAGGCTTATTCTCTGGTGGGGGATAGATACTAAAGGATCTCTGTATTGTAAAATACAAGGAACAGTGAAGAGCAGGGTTCCCTACTGAAAACACTGGGCATCAGTACTAAATTATATTGTTGAGACCTTCCCCCCACACACACCACTTTGCTATTTTCCTCTGTAAGCTCTCTGGATAGCAATAGCTAGATGTATATATCACAGCAAGATATTGGAAACATGTTTTCTACTGCATCAACCAACCTGAACGAACTGATATGAGGATTCTTTAATTTTAAAAAGTGAAAAAGCAAACACGATTTCAGCCACTTCAATATGCAATAAAGATCATTGTCTACAAGCATATCCACAGCACTGATTTCCATTTAGTTATTAACTTCCACACTCTTACATGTGAAGAAAATGCCAAGTATTAGATTAGAAGAAAGTCTGTAATAGGAAAAGGCCAAAACAAAACAAAACAAAACAAAAATAGGAAAAATCATGTGGAGAAAACAGTCTGTGGGGGATAAAAAGAATTCTAAAACAAACAAAAGCATTCCCTAACAAAACTGAGACATAAGAGAAGATATTGCTGCTATTGGCAATATCAGTGTGGGTGTGGGCAGGGTGGTGGGACTGCAAGGTTTCTCAGGTGGTGTGGGAAGCAGACAGATTGTTACTCTAAACCTGCAATCTACAATGTTGTAGTACTAGCCACATTTAATTTAAATTCCATACAATTAACAAAGCAGTTCCTCAGTCACACTAGCTCCCTTTGAAGGGCTCATAGTGGGCGGCAGATAGAACAATTCATCTTTTCAAAAGTTGTGCTGGACAGTGCTATTTTAAAGAAAAGCTTCTTGAACCAGAAACAAGAGTAGAAGAATCTTCCATCTGCTTATCTAGATTAATTGTCACAGAGGGAGGTGTAAATTTCCAGTGAGTTGTACTTGGAGTTGACCTTTGACCTTTTTTTTAAAAATTAAATCTTTATTATTCAGATTATTACATTTGTTTCTCTTTTTTCCCCTCCATAGCACCCCTCCACCCAGCTCCCACCCTTCCCTCTGCCCTTACCTCCCTCCCATTGATCTCGTCCATAGGTGTATGATTTTTGTCCAGTCTCTCCCTGTACACCCCTCACCCCTTTCCCCCTGAGAATTATCAATCCACTCCCTTTCTGTGCTCCTGATTCTATTATATTCACCAGTTTATTCTGTTGATCAAATTTTTAATTCACTTAATTTTTAGGTTCACTTGTTGATAGATATGTAGTTGTTGTTCATAATTTTTTGGCTTTTACCTTTTTCTTCTTCCTCTTCTAAAAGAGTACCTTTTAGCATTTCATATAATACTGGTTTGGAGTTGATGAACTCCTTTAGCTTTTTCTTCTCTGTGAAGATCTTTATCTGCCCTTCAATTCTGAATGATAGCTTTGCTGGATAGATTATTCTTGGTTGTAGGTTCTTGCTATTCATCACGTTGAAGATTTCTTGCCACTCCCGTCTGGCCTGCATCGTTTCTGTTGAGAAATCAGCTGGCAGTCGTATGGGTGCTCCCTTGTAGGTAATTAACTGTTTTTCTCTTGCTGCTTTTAATATTCTCTCTTTGTCTTTTGCTCTTGGTATTTTAATTATGATGTGTCTTGGTGTGGTCCTCTTTGGATTCCTTTTACATGGGGTTCTGTGTGCTTCCTGGACTTGTAAGTCTATTTCTTTTACCAGATGTGGGAAGTTTTCAGTCATTATTTCTTTAAATAGGTTTTCAGTATCTTGCTCTCTCTCTTCTTCTAGCATTACCACAATTCTGATGTTGTACACTTGAAGCTGTCCCAGGGGCTCCTTACATTATCTCCACATTTTTGGATTCTTTGCTCTTCTTGCTTTTCCAGTTGAGTGTTTTTTGCTTCTTTATATTTCAAATTTTTGACTTGATTCTTGCCTTCCTCTAGTCTGCTGTTAGGACTCTGTATAATATTTTTTATTTCAGTCAGGGTCTCTAGTTGGTCCTTTTTCATCTTCTCTTGGAACTCGCTAAATTTATCCATCATCTCTAGTTGGATCTTTTGCATCTCTAGTTGGTCCTTTTGCATCTCCTCCTGGGACTTGATAAATTTATCCATCTTTTCTAACATATTCTTGAAAAACCTTATAAGCGTGGTTTTGAACTCTATATCCAGTCGTTTTTTTTCCTCCATTTCTTTTGTTTGTGATCCCTTCCCTTGTCTTGGCATTTTCACTATGCCCGGGAAACTTCTGTGTTGAATTCAGCCTTATGATACCAGATGCAAAACCGAAGGAGCCTCTGTTGCGCTTGGGATGGGTGGAGTCTCAGGGTTTATGGGACTGCCTTGCCTTCCAGTCGGCCCTGCCCTCCAGGGCCCCTGAGTCTCACATGACTGGATAATGGCTGGAGCGGTCCTTGTGCGTGCGCGCCCGCAGTGCCTCTAGACCGCTGCCTTTCCGGCTCTCCTGCGGTCTGGGACCACAGGAGTCTAGGTCCCTAGGGTTTCACCTGAAACAGGGGCTTAGTGGAGTCAGAAGTGACACAGTTGGGAGGGTTTGTCTCCTGCCTGCTCCTGAAAGCCATCGGCACAATCAGCAATCTGTCCTCTGTGCAGTGCCGTGCGCGCCAGCAGCCCTCCGATCTTTTGCAACTCCCCTAAACTTCCGTGCACCTCTCCCTTTTCACAGTCTAAACTCCCCCCGTATGAGTTTTGGCTGGATCTGGGGTTTAGTGTCATAAGATAAGGGGTTAAATGCTATTGGGAGTCTCCATTTCCCTCCCGCCAGAGAAAGCCAGGCAGGTACTCCGGCACTCACTCTCTCAGTGTGCGCGTCTCTGTACCTCAGCTTTTTGCAGCTCCTCTGGGTTTCCGTGAGCCCCTCTCTTTTCCTCTAGTTGTAGAATTTCCACTCAGCCAGCTTTCCTGTGGTTCTGGATGATGTCCGTTCTGTCTTTTAGTTGTAGTTTTGAAATTGTTGTGCGAGGCAGCAGTGTAGGTGTTTACCTATGCCGCCATCTTGGATTCTTTGACCTTTGACCTTCTTAACATTTTCCTTAGGATAAAACTCCTCATACAAAAAAATAAAAAATAAATAAAAGAAGAGAGTGTTGGTAATTTTTGCTCAAGGGGTTACAGAAAAGGTATTTTGCCTGAGTTGCGTTTTGACAAATTGGAAATGGGGTAGGAGGAAGTCCTGAGTTTGAGACCTGGCAGGTCTTATGTCCTGTAAGGCTTCAGTCCTAGTGCCCTTTCCTGTGATTCAGATTTTAAAAAGGCTACAAAAGCAGAAATAATTGTTCCAGGGAGGATATGCAGGCCTAGGAAATCTGAGAAGAAAAGGGGATATTTAATGTTAAAATATTTTTAGCATTTGGGTCAATGGGAGCAAAAATGAAATACTGTCAGATGGATATTAAGGGAGAGTATAAAGATGACTGGAGGATGTGGCAAATGTTGAAAAGATGGAGTAGAATGTCCTTGGTTTAGTTAATCTTCATGTTCCCCCTATTTCTGTCCATTATATTATGTTTAGCATTTCATTAAAACATAAGTCCACACCTGCATGCTAGAAAAGTTTTAAAGTACAGCAGAAAAAGAGTAAAATCTTGCTACCTCTCATGATTTTCAAAATCAATGAAATCTCGTGTCTCAAAGTCATTGCTATCAGGCTAATGATCCACAAAAAAGAACATAGAAAGGACTAGAAGGGAAATTGTCAGATGGAATCAAAATAATTTATTTTAAGGTAGAGAAGAGATGAGATGAGACACATGAGTCAGCATCAAGTTTCAAAAATAAAACACAAAAATTGGAGACTTGCTAAATATTGGCTTATTACATGTATGTGTCCTTTTTTATTCATAACCATTGTGAATAAGAACAAGTAAAAAAATAAAAGCAGAAAAGGCATCCATGATCTTATTTCCAACATAACAAAGTTTATTGATAATAACAATAGTTATATTTAAGACTTGTTATTTATGATACTAATAAATTTATCACATTTGCTGTTCATATTAGCACTATTCAGGATATAGGCATTGCTATTAACTACAAAAGATGCCATTGGTATTATTAGTGAATGTCTGTTACAGAATTCATTAATTTATTAAGTTCACATTTTTTAAGAATTCAAATTCTTTATTTAAAGTATTACATATATCTTCTTCCTCCCCCCTCCCATTGACCTCTCCCCTGCTGCTCCCCAACCCCCCCACCCCTGGCACATGCCCTCACCCCCCTACTATCTGTATTCATTGGTTGGACACACGTTTTGAGTACTTATATAGGGCTACATTTCTAGGCCATAATGACACACAACACAAATCAGTTGTTCCTCATTGGATATAGATATGGAGGTATTTTCCATTAAGGATGTGTATCTATAATAATAAAAGCATAATATGCTAATTAGACCTGACAGTCGAACTACCTTCCAGATGAAACCGGGGCTGCAAGGACTGAGCCCCTTGCACAAATTTCATGCATCAGGTCTCTAGTATGTATATATGTGTACATATGTGCTCATGGTAATAAAAATAAACAAAATTTACTAAATTATTTTTCAATTGCAAGCACTATATTGTTATTTAATCATCCAAATTACCTTGAGGAAGAACTATAATTTTTCCTTTATCATCTTAAGTTGAGGTTGTTTCTATTCAATGGTGGGTAAGGGGTATACTACAAAGTAAAACATAAATATTGAAATGTGTCTTGAACTAATGATTTAATTCAGTTATCCAATAATACTACATTTATTCAACAAATATGTATGCTCATTTACTCAGCACCCAGCTCTATTTCATAAACTGTAAAACAAAATAAATAGCTATTCTCAATATACCAGTGGGAGAACTAAGATAATAAATAAGCAAATAAGTGGGTACTAAGTAAGGTGGTCATATGTATGCTGATGAAAAACAAAGCAGGCCAGGGAACTTTCTGTGGGAGTTAGGAATATGAAGCCACGTGAGCCTCCACCCACATTTTCTGCATTTCCAAGCTGATTGAAGTAACCACAAAGTTATTGCCTTTCCTTCAACATTCCTGTGCTGCTGTACAACACAGCCTTCCTCTGGGCAGTTCACAGTGGTGCGACAGGTTCTCCTCTTAAAAAGAGATTTCTTAGATATAAAGTTATGGTTACATGTGACGAATAGGTCTAAAGATCTCTGCTGTACAATATTGTGCCTATCATTAACAATAAGGTATTGTACATTTAACATATTTTAAGAGAGTAGATACAATTTTAAGTGTTCTTAACACAGACACATGCATTCAACCACAGAAACACACACACACACACACACACACACACACCTCAAAACACACTACAAAGGTGACCCCAGGAAACTTTTGGAGATGATGAATATATTTATTTCCTTGATGGTGGTAAATGTAAATAAGTGTATACATATATCTAGACTCACCAAATTTTATATAATAATTATGTGCAGGTTTTTTGGTATACTAGCTGTACTTCAATAAAATAGTAAATAAATGAATACATAAACAAATAAGGAATTTTTTTGAGCTGCATCAAGAACTCCTGAGTGGTAGCCAACAGCATCACACTCTGGTTGTCCCCTCATGGTCTTCATCCATGTCCTTTTAAAGCTGTGTGACCATGGTTCATCACAGCAAAGCCTCAGCCCTCCAGGACTTCTGTGCACAGTGGGCTATAGGACTGCACCTAGTTTGTGTGTCTGATGAGTGTGTCCTTGTTATTTTTCATATGGGTTTTAGTGTCTTCAAAGGTAGCTGTGAGTCCCCTCAGGGAGTGGGATAGTGTTTTTAACTTATTTTTTTACTACCTCCATTCCTCTCCCTATTTTTGCTTTCAGTGCAACCTGTGTCTATTAAAAGAGGCCTTCTTAATTATTCAACAAAACTTTCCTGAGTATATACTGCAATGCTCGCTCCCCATGGTTTAGTGGCTTTAGAGACAGAAAGAAATGGAAAAATTGGTTGTTGCCATGAAATCCTCATAATCTAGTTGTGGAGACAAAAGCATGTACTTGCATGGATTGCTATAGGTTATGTAAAGGTAGCATATGGACTGGCAAATGTGGTGAGAGCTTAGAAAGTCAACAAACTTAGACTCAGGGAAATTGGGGCAGAAAATAATTTGTAATTATGAACTAAGACTTAAGGAAAACAGAATTTGAGTTAAGGAAGCTATTCCCAATGTAGAGAATGTGACAAAGACTTAAATTCCAGGAAGAGTTAAACATAAGTAGGGCATCAAATGGGGATCTGCTTGGCTAGAGTGTTCTGAGTGTTGAATGTTGAGAGACAAGGTCTGGTAGACTGGGACTAGTTAATAGAGACATGAACCCCCAAAGAAGGGTATTCGATAGTTTTATTATAACAGAAGCTGCTATCATTTTTATCTAGAGACTCCTTTAGAGAAATGAGAATAAGAAGTGTTTTAGAAAGCATTCACAATGGCTAGTTGCTCATTTATGTGCCATTCTAAAAAAAATAGTAATATACTGTTGCATATGTAACCAAATGCTAATATGACCAGCCTTCAACTTGAGGCCTGGTAAAATAAAGATGGTTCAAATGCCTATTTCACATCTGAAAGAAGTTAATTTAACATACTTCATCTTCATGCATGGGCTTGGGCTAATTATCTTTCCTGTCTTGTTCTCTCACCTCCCATCCCCTCGCCCCTCTGTGATTTCTTCTCAAACATGGCCCTATGTGAAGCAGATCTTCTTCAAGTTTGAGGATATGGAGAGCATTAGGTCACAGGAATAAGAAATAATATTGAATGTTTGACATCTCTGAAAGTTACTGTTTGGTGATAATCTTTTATTCCCTCTCCTCCTAAAGCATTCCTTCCTTGGAAACAGAAATTGACTAGACTGTCTAATCACAGAATCATCACAATTCTCCTATTTTTATTAGCAGAGATGTTCACCTTTTCCTAGCCTGTGTCCTGTCTCCTTCAGAACTTTGGGTTACCTGCAATGAGTGCCACTACTTTGCTGGGTGAGATGACAAGTAGACTATTAGGTTTAGTATATTGTTTGTTTTCTACCAGGCCCTGTAGGATATTTAGGTTTTCCTACCAAGTTAGTATCTCCTAGATAAGATGAAGGGGCACATCTTTCCTATCGACTATTCCCTGAAAAGCTCTTTCTGAAGTCAGATTTACAGGAATTAAGAGCATGTCCTATTCATGCAACTCCAGAGGTAAAGCAGATTTTATATTTCATTTCTTTTGTTGACAAAACAGTTTCTTCATTTATTTCCTCCTACACAAACTATTACTAATTTGTAAGGGCAACATTTGCTCATGTCACATTAATAAATTGAAAACCCTTTTTGGTATCTTAATGAAGTGGGTGATTCAAACAAATTATCTCTATTTCAGAATCACAAATTCTGCCTCATTGTTCAGGGAATGTCTAAACTGTTGTGTCTGGAAAGTCTGCCGGTCTTCATTTTGATAACAGTGTCATTGTAGAAGGGCTTTTGTGAGCTTTCAGAGTCATTCTTATTGGCTCTTCAATTTCAGTTATACAATTTGCTGATTTTCTCCCTCTCTGATTTGTAGAACTCCACATTCTCAGAGAGACAGATGTTGCCAGAGGGTTTGCACATCTAACCTAGCACGTTTGGGTTGTGGCTGGCTGGCTGACTCCATCTCTGAGGAGGAAAGGGAGAGAGGGTAGAGTTCTTTCCTCCCTCTGGCTGAGGGGTGGGTCTTCATGTTCATGGCCACTGATGCAGAACTCCGCTATAATGATAAAGGACGTGAGGGGGTGGCCACAAGTACAAAACTGAAATAAATTACCATATAGATCATGTTCTGGTGGGTAAGATAGAAGTGATGTGTGTAATGAATCAAAGCTGGAAGCAGTGCTGGCTCGTGGTGATAGTGTAGAGACTGTTCTCCTTGGCTCTGCTCAGCCTCAGAGGGCTCTGTGGGAGGGAGTATGTGAGTAAGCAGAAACCACTCACCGTAATGTGACAAGGGAGGGCATTTGTGAGGGCACAGGAGACCTTTAGTTATTGTAGCAGGGATTTGTTATTTCGCCCACCCAGCACTTGGTTTTCCTTGGGGGACTCCTCTACTGCTGAATGCAGCAGCGTTTGCACTCAATTACCCAGCTTTCCCCTACCCTGCACAGGCTCTGCCATGTGACTCGGCCTGGGCCACAGTCTCCTCCTCTTCCTGAGTGGAGTGATATGATGATGGAAACAGCCTGCAGCTGACTCATTCTGGCAGCAGCCATGACACCAGGGCCCATTTGCTCCCCCTCCCCTGAGTTAACCTGGTGGCTCTTTCTTTGAGCCCAGGCTCCTGGTTTCTTTTGTTTATGTAAGCTGGCACATAGCCTTAGAAGAAACCCTGCTTTCTGCTCAAGTTAGCCAGGTCAGTTGCTTTTGTTTGCAGAGAACTATTCCAGTTGTTATTTTTGGAATTCATGGGCCCTCAGGTTCTCAGTGGGGGTCCAGCCGGGGTGAAGGTTATCTGCCTGAATCTCATGGTCAGACTGGAAAAGAGATGGTGAAATAGAAAGAGTAAACTTGGGGATGCAGTTAGACTCAGGTTACTGTTCTGAGGACTTCCACAAAAGGGAGAAAACATGGCTTCCGGATAATGTCTCATGGCCTTTCTAGTTATTGGACCAGTTTGCAAACTCAGAACAATTTTCTCATCTGTGACAGAGCTAATCATCCCTTCTCAGTAGAAGAGAGAGTTAAGTCAGATGACATTGATCATGTCTGGCACAGGGCGTGGTGCATTGAACTTGCTTGATTAATGTTTTATTCTGTTCTTTCCTCTCCTTGATCACCATCTCAATCTCCCTTCAAAGATTGTAATGAGGCTGATGGATTAAACAGTGCATTGAAATGAGATATGTTTTGTTTCGGTCTTCTTTCCATAGTGGAATGTCTAGATGTAGGTATGTGTTTGTTCTTTGAGAAACTTTTCATTAATATGAAAAACTTGGTAACAGTCACAAGGGAAGTCTTAAGAAACTCTCTGGTTTAAAGATGAAAGCACAACATGTTATATAAATTTCATGGCTTAGGCCTGACAGGAGAATTGGACACAAATTATATCCCATTAACATGACTATCTTCATTTCATTAACTTTAAAACTCACTTACTAATGAATTATTAATCCCTGCTCACCACTCTTCTGGGCTCAGTGAGCTACCTGTCTTGGGGCTGCCTCTCTCTCTGTTGCATCAGGTGGCCACTATTTCTGTTGAGTTTCTGCTTTGCAGTCATGATTTGTTTCTGTTGCTTCCTTTGGATCTGTACCCTTTCACTACCCAGCACCCATCCCAACCCAAACTCATGTTTTACTTGGTCCTTGTGCTCTAAAGCAGTCCTAATTGTCATCTGAATAGGGCTCTTCATTTTTGGACCCTCTTCCTTCTCCTTGAGACTCAAGACTATTCCTAGGCTAAAATGAGGATGGGACTATAGATGGACAGAGGCTGTGCCATTGAGTACATTATTCTCATATCTCATATTCCTAGACGCCTGGTGCTCTGATTCATGCACCAGTGGGGTCTCTTGGCCTACCCTGCAGGGATCTGGCCAAAACCAGCAGTCTAACATCCTCTGAGGGGTCTTGGAGGGTGAGCGGGCACTCTGCAGAGTTACTGTTGTTGAGCGTCTGCCCCCACAGTGGTCAGTGCACTTCATAGCTACCAGCCAGTCAGCTGGTCACTTAGGCTTTTATATAGAGAGATATATATGTTTGTGTAAGCAGATACTTAAGAAAGTGGTATCATCTTATTCCATACTCCACATTCTAGATATATTCATTCAAACCTGGACCAGTTAGGTTTAAAACTATTTCTCTTAGAGAAAGCTAAACCAGGGGATATTGTTTCAATGACTGAACTTTCCTTGTTCTCAGCCATAATTTTATTGAAATTTGATACTATTATCAAAGAGGAGGACTATTTTTACTATTAAATACAATCCTTTAAAGAATAAAATAAGTATTTATGCTAGCACATTTTTCCACCTTTTGCAGTGAGGTGATATTAATAATGAGCAAACTCTAATCTTCAGGTATTGAGACTAGAATATTGTGGTAGCAGAAGAAATGGTGTTAGTCTTTAAAGTAAATAATAGTTGCTATGACTAACTTCTGTGTAACATAATTTATATGATTTAATACTCAGCTGAAAGTTCTATTAAAATATTAAAAACCAATTGTGTGCTGCTGTAGAGACAGTTTAGCATTTTACTTTTTTCCTTTTGATTTACAGTAAACATCTGATGATCATTGCTAAATCTCAGGAAAGCAAATTGAGTTCAGAGAAGTGCAATTTATGGGTAATCTATGAAATTATTGCCAATTCATTAAATTTTTATGAAGCAAATTACCCTGGCTAAGAGGATTTCCCCCTCTGAGATTAGAAAAGGAAGTTTCAGCAAATAAAGCTGGTCATTTTGCATTGCAGTAAGCCATCTTTGTTTCCTTTTTCTAGTCTGAACATAGATTCTAAATTCTATTTAAAATCAACTTGTTCTTACATTTTCTTTAGTGTCCTTTGTTGTCTTAGTAGTTATGAAATCTCAATTAATTTATGCACAGATGCTTTTCAAAGCAGGATGCAGAGACTAGCCTATGGCTACTGCATCTTTATAGGAAGAGGACAGGGATTTTGAAATGTGACAGTGATCCGCCACCACTTGCTTGCTCTATGACCCCTTAGCACCTCATTTCCTCATTTAGGTATAACATGGCATAAAGTCTACCTACCTCAAAAGGAAAAATTTGGTTTGGGGAAAATTAAAAAGATGGCAATTCACTTATTTCTCTAACACCTATATTATAAAAGACCTGTGCCCATAACGCCCTAACGACCAGTGCATTGATGGGGTGTCCTGGCACAGCAGATCTGGGGTCCCGCTTCCACCATAGTGCAGCAGAGCCTGGGGGTCCTGCTCCTGCAGCAGTGTAGCAGGTCTAGGGTCTCGCACGATTTCTCACGCTGGGCCTTAGTAGGAAAATAAAATCTTTTACTCTGTTTTCATCTTGGAGGCACACTCAGTTTTCCAGGCCACCCAGCTGCCATTTGGAAAATGACTTCTTATCAGAAGAGTCAAGACATTCAATCTGAAGCCCTGGATCTTGGTGCAGCAAGAGCAGTTCTCATAGTCAGGAGAGGGTCATAGAGGCTCCATGCTTTCAGAAACAGAGGGCAGTTATGGGTGTTCTTCAGGAGCTGGATTCTGAAATTGGAAATTAATGGTAAAGATGTGAGCATGTCTTTTTCTAAGCATTTGAATGCATGCAGTGGTTACTGAATACATCTGGTACATGCATTTTAAATTAGCATAAGCACACTAACTGTGTTTATGAATGTTTTAAGTAAATGCATGTACTAAGTGTACCAGTTAATAATTACAGATTTGTAATAAAAGAAAACACAATTTCAAGAGAAAAATCAAAAGTGCTATATTCAAAGTAATGTCCATAGCTATCTACACATTTCCCCCATCTTTCAGGCAATTTGTGGATACCATCCCAAAAGGACTTTTCTTGTTTTGAGGCAAACAATTCAGAGACTCAATTTTCCACCTCTTCGGATGTTTTGAAGTGCTGCACAGAAAGTGCATGTGCCATCGATCGGAACAAGTGGGTAATCTAAAGGAGCAAGGTCTGGTGAATACAGAGGGTGGGTTAATACTTCCCAGGCAAGATCTTATAACATGTCTTTAACTGGTTTTGAAGTGTGTGATGGTTGCGTTATCATGAAGCAGAAGTACTTTGCCATGTCTTCTGGAACATTCTGGTCATTTCACGATCCAAGTGTGATTCACATGGATTATTTGTTGTTGGTAGCAGTCAGTATTAAAGGTTACACCTGGTTTTAGAAGCTCATAATACTCCACACCTTCCTGATTCCACTAAATGCAGAGCATTGTATTCTTTCCAAAGCGATTTGGGCTTGCAGTTGATGTTGATGGTTGACCTGGATAAACCCATAATTTTGTGCATTTGGGATTCTCAAAATCCACTTTTTATCGCCAGTAACAGTTCGATGCAAACAAGACTTTCTTTGGTGCTGTTGAAGCAACCTTTGGTTTTCCATTTGTCTTTTGTTCAGTTGATGTGACACCCATTTTCCTCCCTTTAAAATCTTTCCGATTGTTTGTAAATGATCGGAAATTGTTTGCTAAGAAACGTTTAATCTTTCTGCAAGTTGTTTTTGGCTTCTTTATCTGATAATGCTTGTAATTGTTGGTCTTCAAACTTTTTTGGTTGACCTGGACATTCTTTGTCTTTCACATTGAAATCATCACTTTTAAAGCGTTTAAACCAGTGTTCACAAGTATCTTGAGATGAAGCATGTTCAGCATAAGCTTCCTGAAGTATTCAGCAGCACTTTTCTTCAAAATAATGAATTAAAACTTCCCGCAAATGCTCTTTTTTTGACACAAAATTTGACTTTTTAAAAAATATGTTTTATTGATTAAAATTTGACATTTTTAAGCGTAAAAATCTCTGATGTTAACACCTTCAGCAAATTTAGCTTACTAAGTTTTGAAGCTTGCTATCAATACAACAAAATAGCATACATATCTAGTTGCATATATTTCAACATGTGTAATTCCATCTATTGAAAATGTGTAATTCCATCTATTGAAAAAAAATCTGCATTATTAACTGGTATACCTAGTATATGTTTTTAAAGGAAATACCAGTAGTTTATCTCTTTGTCCCAGAGAGAACATTCATATTTCATATGGTAAAAGTAAAAATGCTTGAAAACCTTATTCATAAAAATGTACATAAAAATTATTTAAAATAGGGTTATTTTTTCTAAGTTAATGTCCAATAATGGAGGATAGTGAGGTAAATGAGTTTGCATTTTTATGACATAATATTACAAGATTTGAAAAATTACTTGTACGTTGAAAGGTCAGATGTAAGTTAAAAAATAAGACTTTCATACTTTACAATTTGAAAGGACCTCCTGTCATAAAGATAAAAGATGTATGTATTTCCTTTGGACAAAGCTTATTAGGTGGTCACCTCAATTACCAGGCACAGTTAGGATGAATGTGTGTGACAAACAGTGCTGCTAAGTCCTCCTACTTATTTGGAAACACGTGTGTAATGGGTTATATCATTGTTATCTGGCTAAATAAAAGGATGATATTTCTTTCTGACTTTGCAATCCTTAGCAGGTTGTTGTAATGCCCATCATATTTGGTTTAATCCTTATCCAGTAACAAAAGTGACTTTTTTCTCTTCTATCTTTGTAGAGAGGATTTATGGGTTGGTCAAAGACTAGGAAGACATACACATTAACAAAAGATGGTATTATGGGTAGTTTTTATTTTTATTTCTTTCTAATTGTTTTCATTATGTTTCTTTAGTTGTATACTGTACTAAGGCTAAGAAATAAATTTCTGAAAAAATGATTTGAGCTCTTTAAATGATATATTAGAACTTGAATGTAATCATAAAATCAACTCTGTTTCTTCCTTCCAAACATTGTGGCCATTTCATGAAGTTGTTATTCCTGAGTTGTGGAGGAGGATGCGGCTTTAGGACTGTGGAAAATAAGTTATGAATAGAGTGGGAAGCAGCTGTAAACCATAGGCTAATGGTCTCATCTATTGGTTTAGCATAGAGAAGAGACATCTTCCCAATATTTTAGAAAAAAGAGAAAATAAGTCAGAAGGTATCAGGAAGCAGGCGGGAGGTGTCTTTCAGCTGTTAGGTGTCATCTCATCTTAACACCCTGGTATTGACCACATCTAAATTTAAAATGATGAACAGTTAAAATAGGGGGATTAATATGATCGAGCCAATGATAGCAACGAGTTAAAAGCAGAAAAGATCATGGATTCTGGCACAAGAGGAAATCTAGTAGCAATTCTCCACAGGCAGCAAATAATTTGTTTGAGTGCATAATTAATAGATTTGTCAGAAAGTACTTAGATTGTGAAATATTGCACGTAGCCCTCTTTCCAGATGGATTAAGATGAATGGGTCCTCCAGCAGCGTATGAAACCTCATTGCTCAGCGGCTGGAGAATTGCTGCATCTAGAGTTGTTTGGGTCTCTGCCTCTGCGCTCTTCTCTTTTCCTGGCTGCAGGGGGAAAATGAATAGAATGCTTCTAATTCCAATACTGAATGGTGTCCTTTACCTAAAGGGCATCCACGCAGACAAAATTAAGTCAGGTGCTCAATGGGGAAACTTTACACTAAGCAGGAATTTAAAATAGGGAAATATGTTAACATGTTGAAAAATGGTTAAAATTAAGCCCATCTGTGAAACAGAGGTGTGACTTTTCAGCAACAAGCCACAGAAGTATTTCATATGCAATTGCCTGCACACTGAGAGCTGACATGTGCCTTCTTTACCCTTGGAAATATTCGTGTAATACATTCCTGAGGGATTCAGTTATAAATTGGCTGGTTTAAGACAGTAGCTGAGAATATAGATTCTATGTCTCTTTAGAATATAGAAGGAAAATACCTACCAACATTTGCCAACTGAAAATTCTTCCAAAGATGAGCAATTAAGGGCCTTAATGAGTGGAGGGAGATGACTATGATCCTTGGGTGATGGCCCCTCCACCCATTATTTTAGATGCCAAGAACAGTTAAAATAAGCATAAATGAGATTCTTGCATTTTCTACATTTTCTTTTATGGTAAAAATTAGACTGTCTTAAGGAAAATTGGGCGATGTTTTAAATTTTGATTTTGTTTTTTTTCAATTTTGTGTTTTATGAAATGGAGAGGTAAGGTGGAGACAAAGCTCAGCAACTCTCCAAGGGCCTGGTGCCATGCCCTCCCATTACTCTTTAATATATATATATATTATTAATTTTTTATAGAGAGGAAGGGAGAGGGACAGAGAGTTAGAAACATCGATGAGAGAGACATCTATCAGCTGCCTCTTGTACGCCCCCCACATGCCCTTGACCAGAATCGAACCCGGGACACTTCAGTCCGCGGACCGACGCTCTATCCACTGAGCCAAACTGGTTTTGGCCCTCCCATTACTCTTAATTCCCTTGAGCATATATTTAGCAGAGCCAGGAAGTCAGAGCTACTTTGGGTCTCCAGGTGAGGGAATTACAGGACAGTTGGTCATTTGTGGTTATTGTGCAGATTATTTTCCAGGGCACACAACTGTGAATGGCACTGGTAAGCACTTAATAAATCGTTGCTGTTGCCATTTTATCTTGCAGTAGAGTCTAAGAAGGGCCAGTCCTCATCAAGTTTTTTTCATTCAATCAACATTTAATTGAGGGTCCATTTCATTGTTCTTAAAAATGATACTCCAAAACCATCTGAACCCAAATCACTTGAGGTATTTGTCACAGATGTAGTTTTCTATTTCCTATCACTAAATCATGAATCAGATTACTTGAGTAGTAGGTCTGAGTGTGACACACTCAAATGTGTCCGTGAGTACTTTCACATCCTTAAAGCTAGAATCTTTGGTCATATGCTGCATGCATTGTTTTACCTCTTCAGCCATTACTTCATTAGAACTTGACCAGGGAAATCTTTGGTAAATGGAAAGCAGGGAGAATGTGATTTGAATTTAGGATCTAGAAAGACCTTTTAAATTTCTGTGAGTTGGTGACTTTCATTTATTTATTTACTCATTTATTATTTTATATGTCCACACATATATATTGAGAACATGCTCTGTATCAGATATATGCTAAGTTCTGGAACATGAAAGAAATATACAGCATAATATTTCTTCTACCCTTTGCTTTAGAATCCATCAGGTTACAAGTTCGGAAAGGTTAAGAAAGCCCTCCTTGTCCTCAGATAGAAACAGGTTCCTGTCTCAAGACCCTGCTTCCTGACATACTTGATTTGGATATTTCCCCAAATCCTACTTTTGGAGTTTGTGAGCCTCAGCTTTCCCTTAGGTTTTTAATTATCTTTTGGTTTCTGTTTTTGATTTTTGTTATTCTCCCCATTTTGGTTGCTCCATAGTTTTACAGGTTGGAAAATGGGAATAGGTAGGAAGGAAGAAAACTTATATAATGTTATCAGAAAATTCAGTAGATGAAATGAAACCATCATGTAAGAAAATTTATTTTAGCTCAGAGTTACCCAGTAACTTAGAAGAAGTTTGAAAAGTAAGTTGATATTAACATAAAAACGGATACCTGTAGCCCTAGCCGGCTTGGATCAGTGGATAGAGCATTGGCATGCGTATTGAAAGATCCCACATTCAGTTCCAGTCAAGGGCACATGCCCAGGTTGTGGGCTCGATTCCCAGTGGGGGGCCTGCAGGAGGCAACCAATCAATGATTCTCTCTCATCATAGATGTTTCTATCTCTCCCTTCCTCACTTAAATAAAAAAAAAATTGTTTTTTTAGATGGACATCTGCAATATTTTGAGAGCTGTTCAATGGAAGGAAAAATACAACATTTTACTTCATGATAAATTAGAGTTTTTAGTTTGTTTTATCTGTGTTTTGTTGGTTAAAATCAGATAGAACTCTGAATTTATTCAAGTAAATGTAACCATGATGCTAAAATCTTAAGTATAGTCAAATAAATTACCATGACACAAGGGTTTCTGATAGATGAAATGAAAATATTCTGGAAGTAGGAGAAGTGTGGGCATTAGCTGACCTTTTTAAGTCACTTGGGGTGAAAAATTAAATGGCAAATGAATTCTAATTCTTATCTCTCTCAATATATCACAGCCAGCTATATGGAAATATATTCCCCTGGTAAGCCAAGGGAATGGCTTAATGATTTAAAACATCAGGTTTGCAATGATCAGAAACCATGGAATAGTCGGTCTGAATCTCAAAATACTTCGCTTAATCTTCCCTCCATCTAAAGCATATCAATAGAATATTTAATTCAGGATCTGTGTGTGTGTGTGTGTGTGTGTGTGTGTGTGTGTGTTTCTTTGTCTTACATAAATTAAGCGATCACCTTGAAAGATCAGAATCTAAAGATTTTTAGAAAAGTTAAGCACTATTTTCTTCTAGGAAGAATTGATCCCACAATCTTCTGTTAGGGTTTCTGCAAAGTACTAGAAAAAAACTAGGGAAATTCATTATTTATTTCTCTTCCATTCCAGGAAAGCAAGCTTAGAATTCTCTGTATAATGTTGCAGTATCCATTTTTAATTAACCCCAGGGAGTCTTGAGAATGTAATCAGTCTGAAGTTTTGCCTACTGTCTGAGACCATTGCACATGATAAAATCATTTCTTCTCAGTCTAGGGAAACAGATGCTGAGGGTGACAGTTCCTTTTTAAAATATCAAGGTTTTGAAAGACCTTGTAAAAAATCAATAATTACCCAGTAATATATTAAATGCCTATGGAGCAAATGTAATTTTTGGATATAACTCTTGTGAAAACAGTTTTTTAAATATAATTAAGTGTAAATTGTGTTAAATAAGCATGACTGTGTGCTAGAGAAATTGTGGATGCAGCTATACTTTTTACTGACCAGAAATTGAATTTCTCCTTTGACATGTTGAGTTTGGTGTTTTATTCAGTACAAAAAGACTACCATTAAAAAAAAATCAGACTATGTCAATTTAAAAGCCTAGTGTCATAAGGAATACTTGTAAAAGTCCTCCCTATAACTCCAAACCAGTATCAGTCAAAACCTGGCAGGAGACACTCATCTGCTTTTGAAAGCAACTGCCTAAATAATATAGTATAAGTATTCTTTACAAATATAGAGAGAAAAAAGAGTGCACTCAATTTGACCACTTGGTTTTTTGGGGGAAAGTAGTATTCTCCAGGAACCTGAATTACATTAAAAAAAAAAAAGACTCATTCTGTCTCACTGATTCTATGATAATAAAAATTAGCATCATGTCAGCTGTTACAAGTAAAGGTAGTCCCCATAATGGGATTCAAAGGAATCCAAAATACGCTTCTGTTAACTATTCAAAGAAATGATCTCTAGCCACATCACTTTTTGTGATGACAACTTACTTTAAGAAGAAATCTTAAAAGAATAAGCCTTCTTTTTAAATAAAATTTTGTTTTAATAATAAAACATTCTCATTAAAGAAAAAAATTTAAAAGATGTAGAGAGAAGTCTTACTAATAAAAGAAATATGTAAATTGACTGCCACCTTGTGATGCCCACAGCCAATCAGGAGTGAGTATGCAAATTAACCCAACAAAGATGGTAGTGCCCCTGCCCTCAGGGCCTCTGTGCACAGTTAGTGTGCCCTACAAGCCCCGGGCCAGCCAAGGGTCGATAGTGGTGGCCATGGTGGCAGCGGCAGGCAGCTCAGCTTTGTTTTGAATAGATGAAAGAGGCCATCTACACAGTAAAATTACCAGATCTCCCTTCTCTCTATCTCACCAAATCAAGAGGGCTGTGGTGTGAGGGTGGGCGGGCTGGAGGCAGAGAGTGGAGGAGGAAGAGGATGAGGAAGGGGCCAGTTGCATCCCACTTTCACAATGGGAAAGTGTGCACTTAACCTCTCCAGTCCTGCCCACCTGCCTCATGCCCCCACCTCTTACGTTCTGTGCCTCCCTGAGAGCACCAGCACTGCACAGAGGAACTCTCAGGAGGAGGGTGAGAAGGAAATGGCGCCAGAGTGCATAGGACTTGCCATCGCCGCTTCACAGGCTGCTGGAGTGAGCCCAACCCATGCCAGCAACCAGGGGAAGGAAGGCCTATTCTTAGAAGAATCTTTGTGCATCAGACTTCTAGTCTCTATATAAAAGGTCAAGTGACCATCTGAACTTATTGACTGTTGACCAGCAGTAGGTATGATGCGCACTGATCACCAGGGTGCAGACGTTCAATGCATAAGTTACTGAGTTATGGTTACTTGGCAGCAGTGGTTCTTACATGACCCACCTCAGAACCAGAGAGGAGGGAGCCTGATTCCTCCCAGGCCATATGATTCCACCTTCGGCCATGGGTTATATTGTTGCTGGGCTGTGCAGTTATACCTTCAGCCACGGGTTATATTGTTGCTGGGGCACTGTTGGCCTCGATTCTTGTTTACTGCACACTTGCATTTGTGTTCCACACCCTGTATGACAGCAACTTTGCAGAGTGCCCTCTTGCACTCTGGTACCTGTTGGGAAATGGAAAGCCAGTTTTGGCCCAATCCCCACAAGCCAGGCCAAGGGCCCCACCTGCCTGAGGGAGCCCGCTTATTCCAAAGACACCCTTCCAGCTGCAGTGCCGCCTCAGGTGCAGCTGGCTGAGGAGAGACTATGGGAGGTGGCTCCAGAGTATGTCCAACCTGTTGCACTCACCCCCACCTCACCGGCCACTTTCTAATTAATTTCCTTTCAGTGTGCACAAATTCTTGCATCGGGCCACTAGTATAAAATAAAATATTTAATTCATTCATCTAGAAACAGCCAATAATAACATTTTGGTGTACTTCTTTTAACCAAAGGAAATCTTTCTTTTATTTTTAATATAACCTTTTAAATTCTGAATTGTTTCTGTGTCCAAAATAACATAGCAAAAACCTCTGTATTCACAACTCATATTTACCACACATGAACGGTTTGCTATAATTGTTTCATTTACTTTTTTTTCATTTCAAAATTTCATATCTATAATTGAAACCCTGTCTCACACTATCATATTGCCATCACTCTCCTTTGAGAAGTAGATGCTACCTTGAGGCTTATGTGTATTACTAAAGGCCCGGAGCATGAAATTCAGGTACAGGAATAGTCCCTAGGCCTTGCTAGTGATAAGGGCTAATCTGTGGGGCAACAAGTGGGGCGATTAGGGAGCTCCTGCTTGCACCCCACATGGCTGGCCTGTCGCCATCTGCTCACTGGCCCTGTCCCACCCCCTCCCCCACCAGTCTGTGCGGCAAATGGTGGGGCAATTGGGAGGCCCCCATTGGTACCCGCCCTGGCCAGCCCAGGGCTTGCAGGATGGAGGCAGCTCCTGCATTAAGAGTCTGTCCCCTGTTGATCAGTGAATGTCATAGTGACCAGTTGTCTGCAGGTCATTCCACCATTCATTCAATTTGCATATTAGGTTTTAATTATATCAGATGTTTAAATTGACATTTTTTGTTGTTGCTAATTCTCACTTGAGGATATTTTTTTTTTATTGATTTTGTAGAGGGAAGAGAGTAGAAGGGAGGGAAAGAGGGAGGTAGAGAGAGAGATTGATGTGAGAGAAACACATGGATTGTTTGCATCCTGCATGCACCCTGTCCCAAGTATGTGCCCTTAACTGGGGATAGAACCTGAGACCTTTCGTGAATGGGCCAATGCTCTAACCACTGAGAACACTGGCCGGGCGAAAGTGACCTTTTAAAAATTATTACAATATCAAGTAACCTGAAGAGTGTAGTGTGGATAAATATCCACAGACGATAACCAGAAGATATAATTAGCTCCAAACTGTCATTTTCCAACAGATGGTTATTTCTGCTGTGAATACCTCCAGTGGCAGTTACTATGTATCCCTTCTTACCAGCCTGTTCCATCACCTAATTTTCTAATATTACTGTTATAAATATTTTTATATTTATTCTTAATTGCCCCAGGCTTTCATTTGAGCTATAAATATGTATCTGTGCAGTCTCACCCACACATTTAATAATTAACAGCTGATTGGTATCTATGTAAAAATGTTGGCTCATAGACTTCTTGTCCCTAAAAAGTTATTGTGTTCAAATTTCTTCACATAAAGAATTGAAAGCTTCAAGAAATAAAACAGAAATGTAGCCCAGAAATATATCAGAGAACCTCAAAGAGAAATAAATTATCTAGCTGCCCAGTTATAGGCCAAAGCTAGCCCAAGATCAATAGTAGTTACAAAACATTAAGTCTTCTGCCTTCAAGGGAGGCAACTAAAATCTCTACTAGCAATTAAATAGCCCAAAGCAACAATATGAACCAATTGATCAAAGTTATAGGGAGGCAAGTTTGGCTTACTGTAAGACAAACTTTCTAAAAGTTGAGCTATTCAAGCACATAATGAGGTGGAGAATTCTTAGCACTTAAGGTCCTTCTGCAGCACTGGGATTGTTCTTACCAGCATGTTACAGAGGAGATTCTCACATGAGCAGTCTTGAAACGTTGTTTTAGAATTATTTCTTCAGACAAAAACTTTTCATGAAAACTGATTATATAAAACAGAGCTGCTCTAGCTGAAGCATGAACTATCCACATAGCTGCCTTCTTATACCCCAAGTCATCTTTACAGCAACATAGAACACAGTTTAAAAATCCTTTGATACACAGAATTAAACCAGGTAGTGACCTTTAAATTTTGTTCATGAGCCGAGATTGTAAAATTGTCTCTCTCGTGTGTGTGTGTGTGTGTGTGTGTGTGTGTGTGTGTGCGTGCGCGCGCGCGCGCCCTCATGTACTTATATGTGTTTTGGAGTGGAGTGAGGGAATTGTTTGGTGGAAATTCCATATTTTAGAAGTCATAATATATACTGTTTGAGTCATAATCTGTATTATCTGGGATTTGTCATTCTTGGTGTTGACTTAAAATGACCAGACCAATTGCCTAAGCTTTATTTCTGCATGATAACCAAACTTTACACTATTTCATGTTCATATTCCTTGTATCCATGCCTTGATAAGAGAAATTTAAAGATAATGGTTTTAGTGACCATTTACCTTTGCAAAAAATTCATGCACATAGCACATAATCAAAATATATAAGTGAATGGAAAGTGACAAGTAATTCTATTTCTAACCTTGTCCTGATTTATCTTGTTCATCAAGCTTACTGGTTTCTTTTATGCATTCTTTAAAATTAATCAGGAAACTGGTTAATTGTTTTATTTTGTTACATCAATAAAAAATTCTCCATCTTTCACCCTTACAATTTTAAATATCTGATTGTTGTTGGAACCAATTATTGTATTCATCATTTACAAAGAAAACCAGTCGTTGTATACTCCATTTCTCACCAGCATCAGGGAACCCAATATTCACAGAAATACAGATTCTGAGCATTTTTAATTGTTGAAAAAAAATGAGCAAACTTCCCCATCAAAGTGTCACAATAAATTGGGTAATACAACAACAAAAAAGATTCTCAGGTTTTGAAATCTCTCTATATAATACCAAGGTGTAGATTCCTCTCATTTCATTTACAATGATAATGTTCTAAAAAATGCCTGTCTTCCAGGGAAAACTGATGTGGTCAATTTATGGGATTTAATTAAACAATTCTACTTCAACTACTCTAAATTCAGTGTGCTTAGTCTAAAACCACCCTTGAGAGATGGAATTAACCTCATTCATGCAGTACCATAGGAGTTTGTCTAGTATTTAGAAACACTTGATACCAGCATGCCTTCCTAGCCATCTCCTCATAAACAATCTGAAACAACATATGTTTTGTAAACTAGAGGCCCATTGCACAAAATTCATGCATGGGGCCTGCATACTCTCCAATCTGGCACTCCTGCAGGACCAGGCCTAAACGAGCAGTTGTACATCCCTCTTGCAATCCATGACCGCTGGCTCCTAACTGCTTGCTTGCCTGCCTGTCTGCCTGCCTGATCGCCCCTAAACACTCCGCCTGCCAGAATGCTCTAACCACCTCTGCCTGCCTGTCAGGTCACCCCTAACTATTGGTCTGCCTACCTCATCACCCCTAACCACTCTGCCTACCTGATCACCCCTAACTGCTTGCTTGGGAGTGAGGCTGGCCCAGCTAGGTGCCATGGTGGTTCTGGTATAACAGTCATTATGGTCATGACACTGTTATGGTCTCTGGCCTTTTATTATATAGAACTAAAGGCCCAGTGCACAAAATGTGTGCATGGGGGGCGGTTCCCCCCTCAGCCTGGCCTGCCCCCTCTCACAGTCCAGGAGCACTCAGGGGATTTCCTACTGATGGCTTAGAGTAGGTCTAATCTGCAATCTGGCTTTCCTCTGCAGGAGGCGACCAGGCCGATCAGGTGAAGGTGCTGTCCCCAATACCCTGCTGCTGCTGCCACTGCTAGCTCTTGGCCCTCGCTTTTTAGCATTGGCTCTACCCCCCACCCACTGATAGATAGGGGGAAATCTGGGGCCAGGCCAGCTGGGGGAAGGGCTGTGGGAGGTTGAGGCACAGCAAGTCGGACATCATCCAGCCTCTGCAGAGGTGTGGCACCAGGACCGGGCCCAGGCCACGCCTCTGTGGGTGCCTCTGCAGAACTGGTAGCACTGCAACTGGGACCGCACAGACCCCTGGCCCATGCCATGGCCTCTCCCACACTGCCTGTGAGAAATGAGCCATGGTGCTGCCTTCTCCCATGCAGTGCCACCCTCCCTGGGGCCCTGGCCTCTCCCACGGTACCAGCTTTCCCACAGCCTCGGCCTCTCCCACAGCATTGGCTCTCCCATGGCCTTTGAGAAAGGGGCCATGGCACTGAACTGGCCCACGCTGCCGCCTCTACTGTGCCACTGGCCCTCGGCCCTCACAGCCACTGTGGGTTTGTCTGGAAGGATGTCTAGAAGATGTCCAATATAATTAGCATTTTACCCTTTTATTAGTATAGACTAGAGGCTCTTTGCAGGAAGATTCCTGCAAGAATAGGCCTTCCTCACTCCCTTCTTCACTGCTTCGCTCCCTCCCATCTCTGCTGCCTCGCTCTCTTCTCCATGGTTTCGCTCCCTTCTACAGCACTTAGTTTCCTTCTACACTGACTTTAGTCTTCGCTCTGTGCCTGCATATGTAAATTAACTTCCATCTTTGTGGGGTTAATTTGCATAGTCACTCCTGATTGGCTGGTGGCCATAATGGAGGGATGGTCAATTTGCATGTTTCTTTTATTAGTGTAGATGATATACTTCAGTACATAAATATATGAACAGTAATCAACAAGTCTCTTTAAGAATAAAAGGTACATTATTTTCAAATATATAACCTATGTGCTAAAGTAAAAAAATTAAAATGTCCTTTAATTCAGAGCTCCACCCAGGTCTCTGTCAGTGGCTGAGCTAGGAGACAGATCCTCCATCCTGAGAGTTGCTCCTGCTGGTATCCAGGGTTGTCTTTTCCCCTGCATCTTCTTTAAGATACCCACTGCACTGCGGCATGGGGTCACTCGCACTTGCAGCCATAGTACCTTCCAGGGCCGCCTCAGCAGCGGGCACCTCCTGGGCATCCTCAAACTCTCACCAGTATCCCAGGGCTTTGATGACATGCAGCTTACACATTGGACATGTGTGGTGATCAAAAAGCCATGGTCAATGCACATTCTATTGTGACTGGAACCTTGCAGACCCCTGGCCCACGCCATGGCCTCTCCAGCCATGTCCTTACCAGCATGTTACAGAGGGCTTGTCAAGTGTTCATGTCCCCCTACCTGAATATAAATTGGACATTGATAAATTTTATAATTTATCTAATCCTGCATGGCAGGATTCCGATAACATCCTTCACCTTAAAATTCTCAATGCACACTGCACAATTCTGTTTTGATATCGATTCCCTTTTCTCTATGCTTTATCCACTGACCAATAATGTTCTTGGTTTATTTTCTATGGCTCTGGCTTCCAAACTGTGAGCTAGTATAAAGGTAACACTCTATATAGTAAAATATTAGCCATGAAAACGAGATGATCATCATGGTGGCAAGTTTTCTATATAGAACAGTGTGAACTACGTCATAGGATACACTGCAGTTTCTGCACAGCATGGCATCTTTCAGGGCTCTTTCACACTATGAAGTGGCGGTTTCTGCGGTGGAATCCACATCTCATTTACTTCAATGGGAGACCTGTGAATTCTGCAGAGGAGAGATCCCCTGTACGGCAGAAATGCAGTTCTGGCGCATGTCTCTAACTCTTAGTCAAGTCAATGGGAGGCCGCAGCAGATTCCGCTCAAATATAGAGCATGTTGCTTAAATTTTTCCATGCTAGGAAAAAGCCTACTGTGGAAAAATTAAGCAACATGCTCTATATTTGAGCGGAATTCGCCACAGCCTCCCATTGACTTAAATTGGAGAGGAAGAAATGTGTCAGAAACTGTCATTTCTCCACCTCTTATTGAAATTAATAGGAGGCTGTGTCGGATTGTGTGGTAACTCGAGATTCTCGGGAGCTTTCTTCCACAAAATCCGCCGCATTCACAATGAAATCAATAGGAGGCGGATTCAATGACTTCAGCAGTTTCCTCATTCAGAATATAGGAAAATAGTGGGAGATATGGTAGATAATTATACATTGGGGAACAGTGTAAACTACATCTTATAGTGGTCTCTACTATAGTATAAGACGGATGTAGTTCACACTGTGTAAATGTATGGTGCTTTGTGTAAGTGTAAGCTGCTTTGTGTACTGTGTAATGATTAAACACAAAGCACCTTACACTTACACAGTACTGTGTGTATGGTGTGTGTACTGTTTTTACATTATTAACCTTTTTTAAACCAGCAGGCTGTCTCGCAGGCTCTCTTGCCTCTCTGCCTCTTGCCTCTCCGCCTCCTAGGTTTCTGTCCTTCAGCGCTTGCTGCGTCCGCCCACTGATGCAGATGGTAGCACGACTTCTCAAAGGCTAAAGCCATCGGGAAATATGTATTTTCCGATGGCTTTAGGTGACCCCTGTGTTTTGGTTGTTTGACCCCCGCTGGGGTCACGACCCACAGGTTGAGAACCACTGCTGTAGAGCTTCCTGCAAGGAGGGCTACACTGGTGAGACAGTGACATTTACATGGAGGCTTGCAGAGTTCACTGATATAGTTAAAAGAGCCATAAAGAGTGGGCATAATGCCAAAACTGGTTTGGCTCAGTGGGTAGAGCTTCGGCCTGTGGACTGGAAGGTCCCAGGTTCGATTCTGGTCAAGGGCATGTATCCTGGTTGCGGGGGCATGTCCCCAGTAGGAGGTGTGCAGAAGGCAGCTGATGGATGTCTCTCTCTCATCGATGTTTCTCTCTATCTCTCTCCCTTTCTCTCTGTAAAAAATCAATAAAATATACATATATTAAAAAAAAGAGTGGGCATAATACATCCAACTCATAGTTTTATTTTATAATTTATATTATTGGAAGTATTTTGGATGTCCCCTTTTTATCTCCGACAGCCTCCTCCAACCTAGGCTTTCACCCCATTATCTGTGTCCATGGGTTATGCATATCTATACTAATAATAGAGTATGATGCAAATTGACCGTACCTTTGCAACACCCACCAGCCAGTCAGGAGAAAGTATGCAAATTAACCCAACAAAGATGGTGGGTTAATTTGTATACACAGGCACCGAGCGGCCAGAGTCAGGACAAGAGACTTGCATCATCACCATGGTGATGACACAGATGTTCTGCACCTCTCCAGGCGCTCTGTGCCTCTGAGCAGTGTGGGAAAGGTAGAAAGGTGCTAAGGTGGGGCTGGAGCGAGGGCGGGGCTGGCAGCCAAAGGAAGGAAGGACCATTCTTGCACAAATCTTCATGCATCAGGCTTCTAGTCCTATATAATAAAAGCCTAATATGCAAGTCATCCTAACAGTGGAATGACTGGTGGAACGACTGGTCACTATAACGTGCACTGACCACCAGGGGTCAGGGTCAGATGGTTAATGTAGGAGTTGCTCCCAACCCACAGGTCAGATGCTTAACGTAGGAGCTGCTCCCAGCCCACAGCCTAGGTGGGTGCAAACAGGACCCCCTCCCCACCTCCCCACCAGTCGCTGCACAGATCAGCTCTGATTGCTGGCCAGGCCTAGGGATCCTATCAGTGCATGAATTTTCATGCACTGGGCCTCTAGTATGAATATAAGTTCTTTGGTTAATCTCTTCCTGCCCCCCTGTCCCGCCTTCCATCTGAGATCTCTCAGTGTGTTCGATGCTTCTCTGACTCTGGTACTATATTTGTTCATCAATTTATTTTGTTCATTAGGTTCCACATATAAGTGAGACCATATGATACTTATCTTTCTCTGAGTGACTTATTTCGCTTAGCATAATGCTCTCCAGGTCCCTACATGCTGTCTCAAGGGTAAGAAATCCTTCTTTTTTACAGCTGTATAGTATTACATTGTGTAAATGTACCACATCTTTTTTACACACTTATTTTCTAATGGACACATGTGTTGTGTCCAGATCTTAGCTATTGTAAATTGTGCTGCTATGAACATAGGGGTACGTACATTTTTTCTGATTGGTGTCTCAGGATTCTTAGTCGTTTTAACATCTCAGTCTGGCTAGTCCATAAACCAGATGGATCCTGGAAGGTGACTGGACTATTGGGAGCTTAATAAAGTACTCCTTCAAACCCATGCTGCTCTTCCTTATATTTCCCAATTATTTAATGAAGTCAGTGAGTCTCTGGGAATATATCATTCTGTATTATATCTTGTTAATGCCTTCTTCAGTATTCCCATAGACCCTCAAAGCCAAGACCAGTTTGTCTTCAGCTGGAATGGAGAACACTGGACATCTCAGGTGCTACCACAGGGCTACCTCCATAGTCCCACCATGTGCCATGGTTTAGTAGCAAAGATACATCTGTGTGGAAAGGTGGGGAGGTGGTGGCACTACATCATTATAGTGATGACATTATGCTAACTGGTCATGACCTTCCTATATTATATAGGGTATCAGAATGTCTGCTGGAACACTTAGCAGGTTGGGGATGGGTTTTAAACTGAAAAAAAGGTATAAGGGTGTAGATCTTCTGTCACATTCTGGGGACTTGTCTGGACTGGAAAGACTAACGTCATTCCAGCTGCAGTACTGGACAAGATCCAGAATTATTCTGTGCCAGAATCAGTGAAACAATTGCAAATGTTCATGCCATTGCTGGGATATCAGAGACCTTTTATTCTCTTTACTTTCCCATGTAGCTCAGCTGTTAATGCCACGTGTGTGGATTGTAAAGAAAAGAGCAATTGAGATTGGAGACGAGCACACTGATGCCTTGACAAGTACAAAGGTGGCATTTAAACAAACTCAGTAATTGGGGGAAGTGGATGAAACCAAACCCTGTGAATTAGATGTTTCGGTCTATCCAGAGGGCTTTGGGTGGAACTTATGGCAAAAGCAGGATGGGAGGAAGATGCTCCTAGGTTTCTGGTTCCACTTGTGGGAGGAAACTAAACAGAGGTTGAGTGCTGTGGAGAAGCAACTGCTGGCAGCATACCTCTGTCTGCAGCATGCAGAGAGCATCACAAATGCCTTGCCAGAGACACTAAGGACACAATATTCCATTGCCAGATGGATCTGGGAATTTGCCAAACCCCAATCAGGTGGCTCAGTCCACTACCTTTCAAGAGTGGTATGTCTCCCTGTAGCAGCGATATGCTCTGTTGACCAGTTCAGTAGTGCTGAGCCTCATGTCATCTTGGGCCCAGTCACATATATTAGTGAAATGCCCGCAGACACTGACACAGGTTTGTGGACAAATACATCTACTTTTAGAGTTGCATATTAAAGAAGGTCAGGCAACAGTCCTTGCAACTGCCTGGTACCCTGATGGGCCCACTAAGGGCAATCTGCCCTGCTGGACTGCAGTGGCCATGCAGCTGAGTGCAGACACTACATGTTTGGATGGAAGAAGCCAGCAAAGCAGTTGTGGGCCGATCTGCAAGCAGCTTGGATGGTACTAATGCATGAATGGGGCCCTATTGCACTAGTGATTGACAGCTGGGCTGCCTACAAAGGCCTCACTTGATGGATAGGACAATGAAAAAAGGACAACTGGGAAGTTCAGCACCACCTATTATTATGGGAGCAGAAATGTAGAACGAGATCTGCTGAAGGACAAGAGGTGCTTTGAAGGTCACAGTGTACCATGAACCAGCCCACAGTGATACATAGGAAATGAGGAGCGGCCCAGGTCCGATACATAGAGGAAAGCAGTGACCCTTAAGAAGTAGCCCACTGGCTACATAGACTGAACACAAGGTGGTACACACACTTTGGGGAATTGTCTAACAAGTGGGCATGCGTTTTCCCATGCCTGTATTAAGGAGGCATACTAGGAATGTACCTCTTGTTTCCTTGAATGCAAGAGACAATTGCCATGGCATCTTGGACAGATAACAAGGCCATCAGCCATGAGGTGTCAGGTAGACTACATCAGACCCTCGCCACCATCTCAGAAGTGCAGATACATGTTAACATGCATTGGTACTGCCACTGGCCTGTTGCTGCCATCTCATAGTAAGAAAGCAAACCAGCAGGCTACCATACAGGGACTTTGGCAACTGGGTGCTATATACAGACGGCCCAAGGGACTCATTTCACTCGTCACCAGGTGTAGGGATGGGCCAGTGAGAACAATATAATGTTGTACTTCCATCTGCCCTGTAATTCTAAAGTCACTGGATTGATTGAGAGTATGAATGGACTGCTGAGACAGGCTCTGTGAAGAGAAACCCACTCTTTAAAGTGGTGTATACACAGGTTTCCAGAAGCTGGGATGGACCTCAACAAGACAAGCCAGACAAGCACATCCTAATGCATATCATCTTTTAACCAGTGGACCGTTGATAGCGTTGAGGATTCAGCTGGAGAGCAGGACTGCTGAATAGACTCTGCCACTGGGCCATGAAATAGGACCTTAAGAGCATTCATCTCAGGTAAAAACTGCTGTTTGACCTCGGAGCTCACATAAATCCATCCCACATCACAAAGGTTATTCTCCTGTGCCTGAGGACCAGAACCATAAAAGATTGATTCCTGTTGACTCAGTGGCTCCAGGAGTTGAGACTCCACATTCCAATGTCTAGCAGGGCTGGTTGGGAGATAAGGAGCAGTCAACAGGAATCTTTGCGGCCCACTGAGACGCACATCCCTCCCCTGTGCGCCCCCCACCCCCGCCCTCAAATGGCTGTTTGTGGATTTTAGAAAAATGGAAAAAAATGTGGTTTGGATCTTCAGAAGGGCTGCATACCCCTGAGACAGCGCAGTCGTGAGTGTGTGGACTCCACCTGTGTGTGGTGCCCTCCTGGCTGTCCCTGGCCAGCTCAATAAATCCTTGCTTGCTTATTACCAACTTAGCAGCCTCCGTGGTCATTTGTAACTGGTCATGGGAGTCGCCCCACAACAGGCCACATAGTGCTTTATTATTGACAGCCCCATATGACCTAGGGCCAGGGACCAATCACCTACGAGTACCTTGGATATGGCATGTCCATCCTAGGTGGTTTGGGGTCATTGGAGCCTACCTGGAGGGACAAAAATCTTAATCGCAGGTAACTACTTGGTAGCTTCCAACACCCCTTCGTTGGCTAAGGCATACTTTCAAGGCAATTTGGAGTATTATCATCTCTCCCCTTATATTAGTGCCCCGACCTGTCCCATCCCTTGTTGGGAGCTCAGTGTGGTGGTGTAAGCCAGGCAGAAACCACTCCCAGCCAAGGTGCTTAGTATAGCTGACAAAGTAGCCTGTATTGTTCCTGAAGTTTATGATTTGCCATTACTCATGCCTGTAATTTTTCTTTCTGGCCACAGCTTGCAAGATAACCTGTTCCCTACCTGGGTTCCCACCTTGGCAGCACTCCAGAATGAGAGCCACTGCTGGGTCTGCAGAGAAATGCTCTCTTCTGCTGCTGAGGGACTTGCATGGACTAACCACATCTCGGCTCTTCAGCAGTTAGCAATTATTCTTCTATCCACTTGGTTTCAGTCTTTATAGCTACCTTGGAAGGGGGCTCTGTTGGGCATTATTATTACTGTTTATTTGTTAATTCTGTCGGGCACCTATGGAGTATACTGTTGCTATGCCCTGTGACTCCAAACCATTACAGTGTGAAGGGTCCAAGGGAATTTGCGGAAGATTGGCGTGTAGAATGGAAGGACCCAAGGACCCGTATTCCATCTGGGGTGGAGTGTGCAGGAACTAACTCAGAGATGCAATATGGCTCCAGCAGTAAAGACCACTGGGAAATGTTGGACTCTGCTTAACACTCCACAATTTTTTAAAAAATATGTTTTAATTGATTTTTTACAGAGAGGAAGTGAGAGAGAAAGTCAGAAACATCGATGAGAGAGAGACATTGATCAGCCGCCTCCTGCACGCCCCACAGTGGAGATGTGCCCACAAGCAAGGTATATGCCCCCGACCGGTAATCGAACCTGGGACCTTTCAGTCCGCAAGCTGACGCTCTATCCACTGAGCCAAACCGGTCTCGGCCCTCCGCAATTGTTTAACTCTCTTCCTTGGAAGTTAATGACCTTGTTTTGCCTTTCTATGTCAGTGTCTCCTATTAAAGCTCTTTTGAATTTGAATAAGTCTACATGTCAGTTCTTTGGAATCAGTCCTGAATTTAGACTTTTACAGTTTTTCCCTAACAATTGGTTCTTTAGAGAAAATGGATAAAAATCAGGATAATTCTTTTCTTAGTTCTTAAAAGTACTTGCTCACTCTTCCAAATGTTTTTATTTCTTCATTATCTAAGACATTTTGATGTTCCCATTTGTTTGTACCAAAGGTTTCTGAAATCTGTACATTTAGAAACGGGAAAATCTTCTATATAGTGATTTCTTTCCTGCTCCCCCCAAAACTTGATTGAAAGTGCCACTTCTTCCCACAGAGCCGCAAAGATACCCTGTACTCTGTCTCCCTTTGCTGGGTCATTTCATTCTAAGACAAGTTGTGATGCTAAAGTTGGATCATAACAAGACTCAGAGGGTGATAGGTGAAAGCATGTTGAACTAAAAAAGCAGCTAGCAAAAATTTGGTCTTCATTTAAGCCAGTTTAAAAGGAGGAGAATGAAGCCAGCCCAGAAAGAAAAACAGGTGAAAGAAGGAGGGGAAAAGATGAGGACAGGGGAGAGAGAAGATGCAAACAAAAAAAAATGAGAGAGAGGATAGGTATTTCAATAGGATAATGGGAATAGAAAATATTGAGGATAAGGCCCAGAAAGGGCCTTTTGTGTACTCCAGACACTTGGAACTAAAGTGAAGGAAGGATGCCTCAAACTCATTTTTGTGTGCTAGGTAGTTCTGTTTGTAGTTAGCTATATGGTTGAGAGTTTCAATGCTTGAAAATTTTTATACCATGGTGATTCCTTCACTTACTAAGGGTTTATCATTTTAGTAACTTCAATAATTTGGACAAATACAAAAAGGAATAAAGTCTCTAATAATATATATTGATAGAATGATAGTCATGACCAGAGAAAACACCTGCAGGGTAGTGAGCGGTCACCAGCAGGAGCTTGGCACCATGTGCACACTGTATTGTCAGTAACTCTTAGGCTGTTGTGAAGGATAAACAGAATCACAGATGTGACTGCTGTTTGCACAGTGTCTGGCACAGAGGAGGAACTCAGTATCTTTCTCAAGGACACCCGTCATCATGGGAAGTCAGGAAAGTGGTGTGGGAACAACAGTGACTATATCCGGGTCTGTCACCTAAACAGCTCTACAGGACATTCCTGTACATGGAAGAACTGCATTACAATGGAGTTAAGGGTTGAAACTACCTGCTACTTGGCATTTTAATCCTCAGACATTTCCATCTGTTAGACATTATCCCCATTGTACAGAACATATATATTAATACTGAGCATTAGCAAGTTTAGGAAACTTGCCTGGGATTTCCTCTCATAAATTCTCAGCTGAAGTCTGACATAAAGCTGGGTCTGTGTCCCAGTTCAAGCTGTTTCCATCACAAAATGCTTCTCTTAAGTGTGAAATTATAAAACAGTGACAAAAATCACCAAAGGAGGCAACATTTCATTCCATCCCAGTCACTATTGAGGGATTATATTTCCATACAGAATTTATATCTTAAAATATATTTATAGGCTCCACAGAAAATTTGAAAAAATTGTACTAAGTATACAATGTGAATGGCTTCTAGTTTTGTTTAAGCTAAGAGATCAGTATTTTTTATGGAGATAGTTTTTTTAATATCAAGTTTTGCTTCTGATCTTTGAACATTTGTAAGAATTGCTTTTTGAATAGAGCCTTGTCTGGAAGGTCATTCGGCTGTCCGGTCTAATTAGCATTTCCACAGTTTTTGGAAAAAGACAGAAACGTTTTAAAGCAGGCTTTTGTAGGGACTTGTGCGCTGAAGTGCTGTTTCAGCTGCCTGCAGCCAGCTCCTTTCCATTCCACCCCCCTGTGTGCTGACGGCAGACTTCCACAATATAGGTCTGAGCAACTTATAATGCACTTCAAGTCCATGGTTTCAGAGATTACTAGATCTGAGAGGGCCTTTATGGTGGGTTTATTCTAGCCAAAATACCCAGAAAATAGATGAACCTTCTTTCCCAAAGTTAGGCAGCAAGTTAAACTAGAACAAAAGGAATTACACTAGACCCTTGCAAAATGCTGGGTCAGGGGTGCCAAAGCCCTGCTCAGTCAAACATATACATAGGACTCTCCACTCCTTAGAAATGTAAGTAATAGTCTGCTGTTGACCACAGCCCTTAACAATAAACTGGTAGGTGAACACATGTTTTTGTGTTAATTTTTATTACATACTATATTACTATAAAGTAAGCTAGAGAAAAGAAAATGTTACCAAGAAAGTCACAAGGAACAAAATATGTTACAGTACTGTACTGTATCAGTACCATAAATTTATGTCCCATTTACAAGATGAATCATCTGTCAGTACCTATATCAATATTGTCTTATGTGATACAATCTACTGTAGATATTATATGTATTACTAAAATGACATTAAAAATGAAAATATATATAAATTTGAGAGAGGTTTTGCTGGGCCTGTTGGCTATACATTATGTTTAAAAGTCTTATCTAATAAAAGGGTAATTGGTCTTCACTCCACACAAGATGGCTGCCCCCATGTGGTCAAAGATTGCTGCCCCCATGTGGACACAAGATGGCTGGTGGGGAGGGCAGTTGTGGGTGATCTGGCCAGCAGGGGAGGGCAGTTGGGAGGGACCAGGCCTGAAGGAGAGGGCAATTAGGGGCAATCGGGCCTGCAGGGCAGCAGTAAGTTGTCAATCAGACTGGCAGGTGAGTGTTTAGGGGGTGATGAGGCTGGCAGGCAGAAGCGGTTAGAGGCAGTCAGACAGGCAGGCAGGTGAGCAGTTGGGAGCGAGCAGTCTTGGGTTATGAGAGGGCAGTCAGACATCCCTTGAGGGGTTCTAGATTGGAGAGGGTGGAGGCTGGGCTGAGAGACACTTATACCCCACCCCCATGCATGACTTTCATGCACCAGGCCTCTAATCTATAATAGAAATGTAATATGCTAATTAGACCAGAAAGCCAAACGACCTTCTGGACGAACCTGTGGCTGCAAGGGCCAAGTCTCTTTCATGAGTCTTCTGCATCAGGCCTCTAGTATATATATAAGAATCCTTGCCTCACATGTGCTCTCAGAAAAAAGAATCATGGCCCATCTTGTGATACTGTGGGCCACACATGCCAGATACATATGCTGTTTTTCCCTTGTTAAAATTCTCTTTTCTGTTTCTTTAACCTTCAAGAGCTAGCTCATAGTCTAGTAGAGGAGGAGGAAAATAGAACTGCATCTTTGGACATGTTTTCTTGGCCTTGTGTGTATATCTGACTGAATTGAGCTTTGGAATTGTGTTCTTATCCAATGAGAAAGGCTTAAAGAAACATACTAAGGAAATGTATTTCTGTGTAAGGTGCTCACAGTAGAGATGTTGAGATCATGGACTCCTTAGTGGTCTCTCCCTAAGGAATATCAGGATTCTGATATGAATACCTTTGTTTCTCATTTGCAACAAATATTTTCTTCTCACTTTCAGTGAGAAACATGCAACAGGTATTTTCCATTTCTGTTTAGCTCTCTGGAAGCTCAGAATAAAATTCATCTTAACAATACAGCATGTTTGAATATTTCTTCATAAATTGTTGCTTTTATTCTCCTTGGATTTTCTCTGACGCTGTCTTTGTCCACATTTTTATTTTTATCATGTGTTGACTATATCACTTGTGAGCCACTTTAGAACCTTTGTGGAATAAGGAGGGTTCTCTTTAAAGAAATGCTCAGTATTAGATTGTCGTCTTCATCTAACACTCAAACAATTTGACCGGAGTGTCCTACTTGTGTGAATGCTTACCATTAGTTAGGATATAATGGAGTAACATCTTAGGTTAAGTTGATGTTCTGAAGTAGTGCCTAAGGCAAGAGGGATTACCCTTGAAAATTCTATAGGGAGCTACCACATTAGGAACAAAAATGACAGCTCTCAATAAATACTACACAGATTTTCCTTCAGAATTAAACAGATAGCTATTCTTTGGTAAAATATCATCAAAGTAGTCAGTTTGTGTTCATGACCATGTTGTGGCTGTACATATAATATTTAAACATTAAAATAACATGCTACAGGTGAAGTGCGAGTATCCAGAGGCAGACTTAGCTCATGGTTTTTCTTTGTTTTTGCTTTTTTGATTGATTTCAGAGAAGGAAGAGGGAGAGAGAAAGAAACATCATTGATGAGAGAGAACCATCAATAGGCTGGCTCCTGCAGGCCTCCTTCCCAATTAGAAATTGAGCCTGCAACCCAGGTATGTTCCCTTGACGAGAATCAAATCTCAGTTCATAGGCCAACACTCTATCCACTGAGCCAAAACGGCTAGGGTAGCTCATGTTTTAGTCTCACTCCAGAATGCTCACAATTTAAACTGATCACTACCATTTTCCCTGTTTCAGTTACTCCCAGGCATGTGATGGATGCTCTGATGCACCATTCAGATTCAAGGGTACAGAGGCTCAGTTTCAGCCTCAATTGGAAGAGTGTCAAGGATTTGTCACCATCCTTGACAACCCTCTGCTACTCTTCTGCCTCCATTCTTCCTTTTCTCTGACCCCAAACATAGTGGCTTGGCTTACATCATTTATTCCGCTGATTAATTTCTTGGTTAGAAATTAGAGAGAGGTTTTCTGGGCCTGTTGGCTATTTATCATGTTGAGAAATATCTCCAGGAAAATCCTAGGCTTCATTAGGCAAACTTTATTTTCCATGCAATGGCAGGCAACAGGGTTGCCAAACTTTTTATCACTACATAACAATGACTCCCTGTTCTCTGGGATCCAATAATAGTTTCCTCATTGTCCAGCCTTCACCTGTAGACTCCTCAAGTCCTGCCAGTTTTTACCTGCTACCCAGTTCCAAAGCCAATGCTATATAACTAGTATTTTATGTGTTTATTATGTAACCAACTTTCAGCTACTAGATTCTGTTCCACTTAATTATGGCCATGCAACAAAGCAGCATGTTTATTTTTCACAATTTTGTGGATCAGGAATTCCAGAAGGGGTTGGTTAGGCAGATCATGTCCAAACCACCAATGTTAGCTTCCATGGTGACTTCTTAAGGCACAACCTGCCGTGTCAGCTGGGATGCCTGGCAGTTGATCCTGCAGCTCAGCAGGGCGGTTGATGAGTGTCATCTGTAGTCTGTCCAGGAGACTTGTGATTCTCATTGGGTGGAGTGTTGATTCCCAGAGCGAGCATCCCAAGATCAGATATATTTATTTCCTGGGGCTGATGTAATAAATTTCCACAAACCGGTGGTTTAAAACAACAGAAACTTATACTCATAGCCTTGGAGGATAGATGTCTAAAATCAAAGTGTTGGAGGGGCCATGCTCCCTGGGAAGAGCCCTTCCTGCCTCTTCTTACCTTGGTTCCAGCAATGGGCATTCCTTCGCTTGTATCTGCATTTCTTAGCTTGTAGCTCTGTCTTCAGGTGGCCGTCTTCCCCTCGTGTGTGTCTCTGTCTCTCCTAACACCTCAGTCTTCCTCTCTGTAAAAAAATTTAATAAAAAATATTTTTTAGGCCCTGGCTGGTTTTGCTCAGTGGATAGAGCGTTGGCCTGCGGACTGGGCGTCCCAAGTTCGATTCTGGTCAGGGGCCATGTGACTTGGTTGCGGGGCACATCCCGGGTGGAGAGTGTGAAGGAGGCAGCTGATAGATGTTTCTCTCTCATTGATGTTTCTAACTCTCAGTCCCTCTCCCTTCCCCTCTACAAAAAAAAATAAAAATAAAATATATTTTAAGAAATGGATAGCTTGGGAGTTATTCTTCCAGAGACCACCATGATTGGTACAATGTTTTCTCAGCGAATACCATGCATAAGAACTCTTTTTACTCTTAGAAGCTTATATTCTCCTTCCTTATAATAGCCTAGCAGTTAGGCAGATATTGAGTAAGTATTAAACATCCCATTTAAGAGATCATGGAACTGAGTCACAGAAAAGGACAAGAAATCATGGTTCTATCAGAAGGTTTGGCAATGACATTCTGTGGATCCCACAGTGGTTCTATCAGTAGTAAAATAAAAGAGGCTAGACATTCTCTGAAAGCTCTTAAAATATTTTAAGATATGCTTCAATTTCTGGTAATTATAGTCTGCATACAATGTATGTTAGACAAGGGTTATAAAACCATATGCATTTAAAATGTTATGTAAATATGTAATGCATAACAGTAAACTGCCTGAATAATAAATATATTTACCCAAAGAAAAAAAAGCTGCTCCAATTATTCAGGTAAACACTATTTCTATGCTTGACTTTTTTTCATTGCTTTGAGTCATGAGAATAAAACCCAGAAATATGGGCCTGCAATGAAATTGAGAAATAATGTCATTTAAAGCATCCCAAAAATCTAATAAAGTGTCACTGTCCTAACTATCTGCTTTTGTTAGTAATCAGGGGCACTCCAAAAAATGATTTCAGAATCTACTCTTCCTAACTTCACCATAGCTTATAATTAAGGCCAAGAATGAAATATATGGAAAGCTCTTGGTCTTAGTGGAAAGATTGGCAGATATTTGGTTTCCAGTGCTGGTAGCTAAGTGTCTGGTAACCTAGGATACCAATTTACTAAGCATGAATTTATTAATCTCTAAGATAAGCCTATAGGTTAACTCTCCTCTACATTTCTCTCCACCTTATAAATTATATGAGTGCATGTCCTCAGAGGCCCTGTTTTATATATATAACCTTTCAGGTTCATGGGAGCACTGCCCTTGTTTTGAATGTCATTTAAGTGCACCGTTACTAATTCACCATTTTTTCCCTATGTTTGAGTATTGCTTTGCTTTTAGGCTGTAGGTGATTTTTTGTTTGTTTTTAATTTAAAAATCAAGCAGGAGGCTAGCCTTTAGCATTCAACAATAAGAAAGTATAGTAGCCCTAACCAGTTTGGCTCAGTTGATAGAGTGTCAGCCTGCAGACTGAAGGGTCCCAGGTGCGATTCCAGTTAAGGACATGTACCTTGGTTGCGGATACATCCCCAGTAAGGGGTGTGCAGGAGGCAACTGATTGATGTTTCTCTCTCATCCATGTTTCTAACTCTATACCTCTCCCTTCCTCTCTGTAAAGAAAAAAAAATCAATAAAATATATTTTAAAAAAGAAAGCATAGTAAAATATCCTCCTAGATGTTTTCATAGCAAATGATACTTGTAATAACCATCATTCGGGTATGGTGCTTTGTGTCACATTCTATGTGGTATTTTACATACATTATCTCAGTTCATTCTAACAGTAACCCTGAGTGTAGACATTATTAGCCATTGTCTGTTTGGATAAATTAAAGACTTAGCAAACATTCAAAGATATGTAGCAATGTGTGATTCCTATCAGTGCTATCAAGCCAATGCATGGTCTAACAGTGGTCAGCAAACTCATTAGTCAACAGAGCCAAATATCAACAGTACAACGATTGAAATTTCTTTTTAGAGCCATATTTTTAAAACTTAAACTTCTTCTAATGCCACTTCTTCAAATTAGACTCGCTCAGACCATGGTATTTTGTGGAAGAGCCACACTCAAGGGACCAAAGAGCCACATGTGGCTCAGGAGCTGCAGTTTGCTGACCACGGGTCTAACCACATATCTTATGGCTAAAAGTCATTATTTGACACCTTTTCCTGAAAATGATAACAATATGGAATTCTTAGAAAGTGAGGACACATTGATCTTTTTAACTGTATGACTTACTTTTATTCTGTCCAGGTATCTTCTCATGTGTATCTCTACACTTCACTGACAGCTACGCAGTCTTAGTTTCCCTTCTCTGGCCAGCTTAGGGACAGAATGAAAGGGCAGAGACTAGCCTGAGATTATGGCAGGACAGAAAGTTGATGGAACAGTTGTAGTAGATAAACAGTGGTTCCCTGCATCTATTTCTCCTATCTACCACATGGATTCTGGGTGGATTTAAGTAATTCAGGTTGGATTAGGAAAATCTAGCTGTTCATTTATCATATTGCTCATGTCTTTGGAAGTCCTCTTCTTCTAAATGGAGAGAGGAGAATGTTTTTATTTTTATTTTTTTACTATCTTTATGAAAGATAAGATTGTGGTCTGAAGAAGACATCACTGGTGACTTCAAGTGCTGAGGCTTTGGGTCCCATTCAGGAACATGGCCCAAAATATGAGAGTACATAGTTTCTCTTTTTAGAGTCATGAATTGTCTATATCAATATCTTGTTCTTAAAAAAATAGTATTTCACTTCTACTTATTATTTAATGTTAAAAATCTCTGAAGACTTATGAAGTGCAAAAAATATATTCTAGAGTTTCCTACTTCTATTTTTATGTAATTTACTATGTGCCACTTTTCCACCTATTATGGTTTTTTATTTTATTTTATTGATTTTTTACAGAGAGGAAGAGTGAGAGAGAGTTAGTAACATCGATGAGAGAGAAACATCCATCAGCTGCCTCCTGCACACCCCTTATTAGGGATATGCCTGCAACCAAGGTACATGCCCTTGAGCGGAATCAAACCTGGGACCCTTCAGTCTGCAGGCCAGTGCTATATTCACTGAGCCAAACAGGGCTCACCTATTATGTTTTTTTTTAAATAACATAACTCACCAGGTTAAGTGCTATTGTTATCACAACGTTACAGATGAAAAGACTGAGGGCTAGAGAGTTTAATACTTGCCCTGTGACCGACTGCTTAAGAAATGGCAATTACAGGACTTAATCCCAGGCCACAGGACTATAGTATCCATGCATTTAGCCATCATAACACTTGATTGGGCAAACAAATCAGATTCAACCACCATCCACATTCTTCCATCATAATTTTTTAAAAGGTCCTTATGAGAATATATTTGTTATTCAAACTTTTATATAATTTTTCAGTTCAACTCTGAGCAACTCAGACAAAATTACTTCAAGATCTGACAGTTACAAATCAATATCTGCTGTACAGACTGGATCCATGAATGTTCAATCACTTAATACACATTATTACAGTGTATAGGGATCTCTCTGGCTTCTATGAACCTTTTTTTCCCCATGAGCTAAATATATTACCCTTAACTGTGTTGGTGGCATTCCTACCATGGATCTGCAAATCACCTGTGATCTGACTTTCATTATTATGAGTTAAATAATTTTGCAATTGCAATAAAACAGGTAGACTGCCTACTAAACTCAGAAAGATGAATCAATTGTAGGCTGCCTGGGGTCCAGAGTAGACTGGAATCCTGACACTGCTCCATTTACATATCCAACTTTTATTTGTGTGTGCATTGCTCTTACCTGGTTTCTTTAAATTACATTAAGAATGAAAGTCATACAATTCTTAAAACATAATGAAAGTTAAAGAAGAAATAAAACAACAGTTGCACTGAAATCTCATGGGGCAAAATGGAATTTGTTTACTCTGCAGTAATATGGCAGATTTAATTTTATAATTTGTATCCCTTTTTGTTATTTGTTATTGAATTTATAGCTGAGTTCTTTTTTCCCCCCATCTTATAATGTCTGCATGTGTTTCTTTCTGTAATTAATATGAAATGTTTTGTTTTGGCTTCTGTTATTTAATTTTAGCAAAGTCCTTTGAGATGCAATTTTATCCCTCAAAAGTGGGAACACTTCTGTTGAATCTGTAAATTCTGATTTACTTTCAACCCTATTAAAAAAGAACTTACCAAGGTAGCAATTCAATTTGTAAACTTGGAGAACATTTTTTTGTGGGCCTTGCTCCATTCCTTTTAACTCTTACCTCTGTTTTGCTGTTTTGTCATCCCTGTAATCTACATGTTCCTAGAATTTAAATTGAGGAAGGAGAAGATAAAGAAGAAAAAACGGTGGGGAGGGTTTTCTCCTTAGGATTTTCTCATAAAACCTAACTTAGGAACACAGCTAGAAGGGAGATCATTAAAATATAAAGGCTATATTATTTTGAAGTATTCTATTTATGATTAAGATAGATCCTGTGCAAAATTTATAGTGAAAACATGTATGAGATCCTCAATCTTTTCTGTCTGTGCTTCACACCCACTTATATTCCTCATCCCCTTTCACTCCAGCAACAAAACCCTAGCTGGTTCTCAGAATCCACCCAAAGTCTTATTCATGAGTCACAGGAAATGATGCTATTTAATATACTTACATCTTACTAGTGAGTAAACAGTCTGGACTCGGATTGGGATGTAAATTCTGCAATAGAGTGGAATAAAACTTAGTCCTAGAGTTCCAGGATAGTAACAATGTCAGTTACTATCCTGGGAGGAAAAGACAAATCAATGTACTATTTTGTGTGGGAGTTCTGTGATATTCTCAGAGCAAAAGTAAAGCTTTCTGCAGTATACCTTATATTTACAAAAATATATTAAGATGTTTTGATACCATTGTAATTAACCTAGTTGTGAATAATAAAGGAAAGGCCAAATACAGGGTGTTCCTCCAAAAAAGTATACACACTTGGAGTAGTTAAAAAGTCAGTGTTTATTAGCATACAGTTCCTTTTCATAATTAAGTGAGTTATCAGCTAAGTGTGTACATTTTGGGGGGACACCCATGCCATTTGTGTAGCTTTGCTAGGAAGCTACTGTTTAATATTCCCCAAGAAGGCACCAATCCATTCCTCACAGATCACTAGAGGAAAGGATTGAACAGGATGGAGAATAGATGCATGCCCAGTAAAGTCTGGGTGAGACAGGGAAAGTTATTTGTCACACCTGGGGACAGGTCATTGGCCAGAGTACGTGTGGCCACCGCAAGCGTGGGAAGATTGAAGATACTTAAGCTCCTAAACCAGCGGTTCTCAACCTGTGGATAGTGACCCCTTTGGGGGTCGAATGACCCTTTCACAGGGGTCGCCTAAGACCATCGGAAAATGCAGATATTTACATCACGATGCATAACAGTAGCAAAATTTCATGGTTGGGGGTCACCACCACATGAGGAATTGTATGCAAGGGTCGCGGCCTTAGGAAGGTTGAGAACCAATGTCCTAAACAAAGGAGTTTACTCTCTTGACTCCTGGTGCTCTCAGGACTCTTGTTGCAAGGGGTGCACTTTCTTGGCTCTTCTTCACTCACCCATATGGCCCATGGCCACAAAGACCATGCACAATGGATTGATGGACGACAACAACTAACTTAATGCAGTATCGGACTCAGCTCAACCATGGAACGGAAACTCTGGACATTGGTTTTGCTTTTAATTCTACTGAATCCCCAGCTGCACTTCCGGAATCGGATTAAGGGAAATGGGACTTTGGAAACCCAGAGATGTAATTCATTGCAAATAAAAATCACCCATCCTCCCATGCGAATCTCAGAAAATTCTATTTCTCGAGATATCATGATAAGTACCTACTCCAAATACTTAGTAAGGAAAGAGATTCCCCACTTTCACCAGTAACATATTATATACTCAAGGCATCAATGCTTTTTAAGTTAGTTTTTAACCATTTGATCAGTTCCTGAGAGCTTAACAAAAATCTATGACTGGCCTTAAAGTTTTATGATATATCTCCCACTAGTAAGCCAGATTTACAAAGAGTAAGAAGAAAGTGAACTGGACAGATTCAGATTCTTTGTTGCAAATATGGACACATGAGGTCATTCATGTCCTAAAAATATTAGATTTGTAAGTTATCCAGGCAATTCTCTTGTCTTTGAGTCCCTCTTCTCCAAGGAACTATCTTCACTGATAAAAGAGAAATATGAAAATTGACCATCACTTCACAATGTCTGCCAGCCAATCAGGAGTGAGTATTCAAATTAACTTGACAAAAGATTGCCAAGGCCCTGCCCCCCCACCCACTCCGGGCTCTGGGCAGCATGCATGCAAGCGTGGAGTGGCCAGATGGGGTGTGACACCTGCTATAAGGGGGAGGGCAGGAGACAGAGAGACCTATGGAGCAGCACTCCAGTTGGAGTGAAGACAGGCTCTGGCTGCAGCAAAGACTCTGGCCAGAGTGAAAAAGGAAGCCAGCAGCCAGAGTGAACGCATGAGTCCCAGGTGCCAGAGGAAAACTGGTGCCTGCAGCCAAGGGAAGGAAGGCCTATTGCATGAATCTTCATACAACAGGAATCTAGTAGGATTATAATTTAGCATCCAATGCAGATCTGTTCAAAAGATATAGAATATTCTGGCCATGTCCTCATGACTGTCACAATTTTCATTGTTGATTGATGACTTGATAGTTTGTTTTATACCATTCTCTATGAGCTTAGCTAATGTAATTGCCCTCTTCTTTCAGATCAAATGCAGCAGATTTCTACTCTATCACCCAAGGGCAGACCTTGGACTGGGATTAACTGGGTAAAGGAGCTGTCCTCTCACAGCCTCATAGGAGCCACCCTTCTGCTTCTCTGGGGACTTTGTCACTTTACTGTGTCCTTTATTTTGAAATTCTGCATTTATAATTAGAAGAGAAAACTCAACACATAAATGTGCTTTGTTGGAGGGCATTTGTCTCTGTTCATTTGTGTGTAGATAAGTTTTTTTCCTTCCTTTTCTAAATTTTACATGGACCTTGCCTCTAGAATTAACAGAGGTTAGTAAATGTTCAATTGGCAGTGGGAAGAGCAGAAGGAGAAAAACAGGTTTTAGCATTATATTTTCATATTTTATAAATTATTTTCTTTGTGTTAGAAGATGTTTAATGTGAATTGTTGCTGTTCATGCTGATGTCGGAGGGCAAAGAGGACTTAAGTCCTTGATTAATTTGTGTGTGCATTGCTCTTTATGTTTGGTGCAAAGGACAAACATAACTTCATAAATATATAATGTTGCTGATGCCAGCTGAAATTATTTCTAGTCATCATATCGTTTCTACCCAAGGTCATTGCTGCCTGTTGGTTGGTAAAATCATTGAATGGTTTTTTGTTATTTTACTTGAACTGTATCAAAGCAGTGATATGATTTCTGAATCACTTATTCCAGATTCTGTGCTTTGAGTCATTTCACTTCCCAGCATCTCAAAGAATTCCAGGACTTGGAAGGACTGACTGGACAGGAGCCTCTGTCAACTGCTAAGCTCCGGTGGCTTGATTTCCACATTGAAGAGAAGATTTCATTGTGCTTCCTTAGGGAGATTTCTCAGGGCACTAACCACAATTTTACGAAAAAATTCAGGGATGTGGGATAACTCATAGAGGCAATAGAATATAATAGACACTAATGAATGGCATGGTCACATGCTCCTTTTTCTCCATTTAAATGTGTTTTCCCCATCATTAAAAATGTCAATCCATGTGTCCTAGAGAAAATTTAGAAATATTTTTGTCCAGTACTTTTCCTAGTCTTAGGAAAATTTTCCTGCAAAATTCATTGTATACATTTTGAATTAGTACTTAAAGGGAACATAAATGTATACTTCCAAGATAAACATTCCCAATTTTAGGTTACTATTAACAACCCTTCAGCACTGTGTAACATTTTATGGTTTATCAAATATTTCACATATTAGTAACAGAGGAAGGTAACATTATTCATTCTAGATTCAAATGAAGAAATCAAGTTTGATTTTGTGTCAAATGGCCAAGATCAAAATCACATAGCTTATAAATACCTGTGGTCAATATTGGTCTTTAGGAAATAGCATGGAAGTGGCAGGGGGGAAAGGACCCCAAAGTCTTTATATTTGGATCATAATATTTTCATTATAACACGCTCCTATATATTAATGTAAGAATATAAAAGTTTAAGCTCAACTGAGAAAAGCATGGAATCATTTTACTGTCCTCAATGTTAAAATGAATTAGCCCATAACAGGAGCCAATGGTGGAGGCATGAAAACAGGCAGGAATATACAAAAGTCATGTTATACTTATTAATTCATTAACTTCACTATTCAATGAATATGTAAGCTCGGTTTGCCTACTATTTTTTAAATATATTTTATTGATTTTTACACAGAGGAAGGAAGAGGGATAGAGAGTTAGAAACATAGATGAGCTGCCTCCTGCACACCTCTACTGGGAATGTGCCTACAACCAAGGTACATGCCCTTGACTAGAATCGAATCTGGGACCTGTCAGTCTGCAGGCCGACGCTCTATCCACTGAGTCAAACCGGTTAGGGAAGCCAGTTATTATTATACTAGATCCTAAGATACCATCATAAAAAATAGCCATGATCCCACCTCCCACTAAGAGTTCAGTCTAGTGGAGGAGATAGACATTAATTATATGAGTATAGAGTTATAAACTATCACAGAAGCAAAACAAGAAAATCAATGGGAAGCATGAAAGTGGAGAACAGAGGCACCTGATTTAATCTGACCTATCAGGGAAGGCTTCCCTAAAGAAGTGACACTGGATGCGACATGTGAAATATGGCCTGGGAGTTGTAGGCTGAGGGGATTTAGGAGGTCTGTGTATGTTCCTGGCAGAGGGGCACACACAGGAAATGTCCTAAGTTAGTAGGAAGCCAGCTGCTTTGAAAGATGAAAAGAGAACCCTGAATGGGGTACAGAGACCAGGTAACAGGGCAGTGTTTGATGGGAGAGAGCAGGAGACAGGAGATCTTTCTGACCTTTTGAATTTTAACCTAAGAACAGCGAACTGCTGAATGAGTTACATCAGAGGCATAAGTTGATCAAGAATATGTTCTTCAAAAGATCACTCTGAAGATCCAGTTCTAGTGAAACAGATATGCCAAACTACCCCTTCCTGCACATAAAAATAATAAATCAGGTTAGCCCTCACATCTCTTAAAGTAATTAGTAATTAAAAACCTCTCCTCAAGAAAACTGAAGACCCAGACAGCCTCATTGGTGAATTCTATCAAAACTAAGAAAAGGCACCACTCTTATACAAAGCCTTTCAGAAAAAAAGGAGAGGGGACATTATTCAATATATTTCATGAAGCCAGCATAACCCCTATATCTATATGCTCTTTATAAGAAAAGTACTGACCAATATCCCTCACACAGATGTAAAAATCTTTAACGAAATTTAATAAAATCAAAGAGAGGCAAATGTAAAAAGGATAATGCATCATGCCAAGTAAGGATTATCCCAGGAATGAAAGGTGATTTTAATATTTTAAATATATCAATATACTAAATTATACTAATGACGTAAAGGAGAAAAAGTCATATAATTATGTTATTGTTATTATTCAATCAATGCAGGAAAAGCATTAGACAAAATTCAACATCCATTCATAATAAGACCTAACAAAATCTGGGAATAATAGAGAACTTCCTCTTCCTGATAAAAGCTATTTCAAAAATGTACACATTGCATCTCTGTATTCTTAAAGTTAACAATAGCATCACAGGAAGAGACAGAATGCTAGGGGGGTCTGCCACTCATCAGTGTGATTGTTTTTATCACTCACTCACAGAACTCTTGGAAACTATTTTGTTCATATACAAAATGGGGACACTAGTAACACCTTAAACAGTCTGAGGGGCTCAACTAATTCAAGAAAGACTTTAGATGTTATAAAGTGCTAAGTAAGTTTGATTGGATGGTGATAATGATTGTGAACCTAGAGAATTTAAATTCTTCCACTTTCTCTATCCAGCACACTGGATAGGGCTTTCTGCCATGGAAAAGGCTTTCCACCAACTTTAGAATGCCTCAAAGTAGTTCCATTATGTAGGGCCTAGAAAGCAATTAAAATATTTAAAATTCTTTGCTTGTCCAATGCCTTGTTTTGAGTTATCAGACTTCTCTTTAGCTTTTTCATGTGGACAGTTTTTGAATGTCAAAGCCAAGCAGATAAAGGGGCCACATCCTTGACCCTCTTGTGGAAGAGCTAGTAAAAGTATTATTAGAAAAATAATAGAGAAATTATTATTCATTAATTTTTGGTAGCTTTTAATTTTTTAAACTTTTCTTAACACCCTCAAGTCAGGACAATTTATGGTTATTCCAACTCTTTATTCTGCAAAATAAGTCACATTCTTCTTATGAATCCAGGAGAGAGTGTGAGAGAGAGAGGGATGGAGAGGGCAGGGGAGGAGAGGGAAAAAGAGGTCTGTGAGATATAGAAAGTGATCCTAATGATTTCTAATATTTCTTACCCCTTGGACCATACTATTTGCAAAGCTCAACAAATGTCCTTGGTACTTGATAAAAATTTATGGCAGAAGAAACTGGATAGTACATAATATGCAGAAATTATCAAGGTTTTTTAAAAATTATCAATAATATTTTAAATTATTTCTATTACTGATAATATATAAATCTTAATGAGATTTCCCCCCTTAGGGCTCAGGTATTTCTTTTTTTTAATTAAATCTTTATTATTCAGATTATTACATTTGTTTCTTTTTTTTCCCCCTCCATATATCCCCTCCACCCAGCTCCCACCCTTTCCTCTGCCCTTAGCTCCCTCCCATTGATCTCATCCCTAAGTGTATGATTTTTGTCCAGTCTCTCCCTGTACACCCCTCATCCCTTTCCCCCTGAGAATTATCAGTCCACTCCCTTTCTGTGCTCCTGATTCTATTATATTCACCAGTTTATTCTGTTGATCAAATTTTTAAATCACTTAATTTTTAGATTCACTTGTTGATAGATATGTATTTGTTGTTCATAATTTTTTGGCTTTTACTTTTTTCTTCTTCCTCTTCTAAAAGAGTACCTTTCAGCATTTCATATAATACTGGTTTGGAGTTGATGAACTCTTTTAGCTTTTTCTTCTCTGTGAAGCTCTTTATCTGCCCTTCAATTCTGAATGTTAGCTTTGCTGGATAGATTATTCTTGGTTGTAGGTTCTTGCTATTCATCACGTTGAAGATTTCTTGCCACTCCCGTCTGGCCTGCATCGTTTCTGTTGAGAAATCAGCTGACAGTCATATGGGTGCTCCCTTGTAGGTAATGAACTGTTTTTCTCTTGCTGCTTTTAATATTCTCTCTTTGTCTTTTGCTCTTGGTATTTTAATTATGATGTGTCTTCGTGTGGTCCTCTTTGGATTCCTTTTACATGGGGTTCTGTGTGCTTCCTGGACTTGTAAGTCTATTTCTTTTACCAGATGTGGGAAGTTTTCAGTCATTATTTCTTTAAATAGGTTTTCAATATCTTGCTCTCTCTTCTTCTGGCACCCCCACAATTCTGATGTTGGTACGCTTGAAGCTGTCCCAGAGGCTCCTTACATTATGTTCACATTTTTGGATTCTTTTCTCTTTTTGCTTTTCCAGTTGAATGTTTTCTGCTTCTTTATATTTCAAATTTTTGACTTGATTCTTGCTTTTCTCTAGTCTGCTGTTAGGACTCTGTATAATATTTTTTATTTCAGTCAGGGTATGTTTAATTTCTAGTTGGTCCTTTTTCATCTCCTCTTGGCTCTCGCTAAGTTTATCCAACTTTTCTAGCATATTCTTGAAAAACCTTATAAGCATGGTTTTGAACTCTATATCCACTCATTTTTTTTCCTCCATTTCTTTTGTTTGTGATCCCTTCCATTGTCTCGGCATTTTCCCTATGCTGCGGAAACTTCAGTGTTGAATTCAGCCTTATGATACCAGACTTGTAAAACCAAAGAAGCCTCTGTTGAGCTTGGGATGGGTGGAGTCTCAGGGCTTAAGGGACCGCCTTGCCTTCCAGTTGGCCCCACCCTCCACTGCCCCTGAGTCTCACGTGACTGGGTAATTGCTGGAGCGGTCCTTGTGCGGGTGCACCCGGCAGTGCCTCTAGACTGCTGCCTTTCCAGCTCACCAGGACCACAGGAGTCTAGATCTCCAGGGTTTCGCCAGAAACAGGGGCTTAGTGGAGTCAGAAGTAGCACAGTTGGGAGGGTCTGTCTCCTGCCCACTCTCGAAAGCCAGGGGCACAATCAGCAATCTGTCCTCCGCGCAGTGCAGTGCGCGCCACCAGGCCTCTGATCTTTTGTGACTCCCCTAAATTTCCGTGCACCTCTCCCTTTTCACAGTCCAAACTCCCCCCGTATGAGTTTTGGCTGGATCTGGGGTTTAGTGTCGTAAGATAAGGGGTTCAATGCCATTGGGAGTCAACTGCCAGAGAAAGCCAGCCAGGTACTCCAGCACCCGCTCTCTCCATGCGCACGTCTCCATACCTCAGTTCTCTGGCATAGTGAAAATGTGGAGATGAAGAGATCACAAACAAAAGAAATGGAGAAAAACAAATAACTGGATATAGAGTTCAAAACCACGCTTATAAGGTTTTTCAAGAATATCCTAGAAAAGATGGATAAATTTAGCGAGAGCCAAGAGGAGATGAAAAAGGACCAACTAGAGATGAAAAAGGACCAACTAGAAATTAAAGATACACTGACTGAAATAAAAATATTATACAGAGACCTAACAGCAGACTAGAGGAAGGCAAGAATCAAGTAAAAAAATGAAATATAAAGAATCAGAAAACACTCAACTGGAAAAGCAAGAAGAAAAAAGAATCCAAAAAATGTGAAGATAATGTAAGGAGCCTCTGGGATAGCTTCAAACATACCAACATCAGAATTGTGGGGGTGCCAGAGGAAGAGAGAGAACAAGATACTGAAAACCTATTTGAAGAAATAATGACTGAAAACTTCCCACATGTGGTGAAAGAAATAGACTTACAAGTACAGGAAGCACACAGAACCCCATATAAAAGGAATCCAAAGAGCACTACACCAAGACACATTATAATTAAAATACCAAGAGCAAAAAACAAAGAGAGAATATTAAAAGGAGCAAGAGAAAAACAATTAATTACCTACAAGGGAAACTATGCAGGCAAGACTGGAGTAGCAAGAAATATTCAATGTGATGAATAGCAAGAGCCTATAACCAAGATTACTCTACCCAGCAAAGCTAACATTCAGAATTATAGGGCAGATAAAGAGCTTCACAGATAAGAAAAAGCTAAAGGAGTTCATCAACTCCAAACCAGTATGATATGGAATGCTGAAAGGTTCTCTTTAAGAAGAGGAAGTAGAAAAAGGTAAAAGATAAAAAATTATGAACAACAAATACATATCAACAAGTGAATCTAAAAATTAAGTGAATTAAAAATTTCATCAATAAAATAAACTGGTGAATATAATAGAATCAGGAGCACAGAAAGGCAGTGGACTGATAATTCTCAGGGGGAAAAGGGTGCAGGAGAGACTGGAGAAAAATCATACACCTATGGATGAGGTCAATGCCAGGGGAGGTAAGGGTAGAGGGAGGGGTGGGAGCTGGTGGAGAGGAGCTATGGATGGGGAAAAAAGGAAACAAATGTAATAATCTGAATAATAAAAATTTAATTTAAAAAACCTGGTCCTGAGCCACAATAGAATAAAATAAAATAAAATAAAAATAATAAATAAATAAAATTTTCTAAAACCTGTCTTTTTCAACCCCAAAAGTTCCTGTTTCACTAGCAGATACCATTCCGTTCTAACAATATTCTAATTCTTGCTAAACTACTAAGTAAATCAATGGTCTTCAGTAAGTTTTTTAAATGATTTGGTCCTCATTTTTATCATTATAAATGAGGTAATTAGCCTACATTTAACTCTGATTTTCTTGAACATTGTAAAAATGTATGATAAACAACAAGAGATGGTATACATTTCTGAGATATTTTCTTTTCTTTTTTTAATATATTTTATTGATTTTTTTTTTTTTACAGAGAGTAAGGGAGAGATAGAAAGTCAGAAACATCGATGAGAGAGAGAGACATCGATCAGCTGCCTCCTGCACGCCCCACTGTGGAGATGTGCCCGCAAGCAAGGTACATGCCCCCGACTGGAATCGAACCCGGCACCCTTCAGTCCACAGGCTGATGCTCTATCCACTGAGCCACACTGGTCTCAGCTGAGATATTTTCTTTTTATACGTAGCATTTTCTATATTTATTTTCTATGACCTCATTCACTGTGTATTGCTGTTTATTTGACATACTTGATATTTCATTGAGACAAGTTCTCAAAATTTTTCTTTAAATTTTTTTTTGGTATTAACATATATACATTAGCTTACTTTAAAAAAATCTTTGTTGAAAGTATTACAGATGGCCTTTTTTTTTCCCCATTGACACCTCCTAGCCCACACCCCCCAACCCTCCCACTCCAAACCTTCATTTTCTTGAGTCTTGGTAGTTTCCCTTTTAGTTGTAATGCATTATTTTTAAACATGTGTGCTTATTTTGTTATTTATTTACTTTTGTGAGTTTTTTAAAAATATTTTTGTTGATTTCAGAGAGAAACAACAATGATGAGATAGAATCATTGATTGGCTGTCCCTGCATGTCCTCTACTGGGGATCAAGCCCACAACCCAGGCATATTCACTTGACTAGAATCAAATTTGGGACCCTTCAGTCTATATGCCAACGCTCTATCCATTAAGCCAAACCAGCTATGGCATTCCCTTCCTTCTTTCCTTCTTTCCTTCTTTCCTGCCTTCCTGCCTGCCTGCCTTCCTGCCTACCTCCTTCCATCTTATATAAAAACTGCTGTTTGAAATTTTAACATTGCTATTTGGCTTCTGTAAATGTTTGCTTGCTTAAATAATAAGGAAAATGAGACTATTCTCACTTCAGAGAGGCCATTAAAACTTCTCCGGACAAAATTATCAATGCTGGCACTAGGCCAGGCCTGTGGTTGAAGTCTCTAGGCCTCAGCACATAAGGGCCCTTTAAGAACTTGCAAAGGGGTGGGAAACATCCATATTTGGGAGACATAGAATGTGAAAACATATAAATAGGGAAAATTTCTGCATGTTGGGGCCCAGAATTTGAGAAACGTTTTCTTTTGGACCTGTGTAACTCCAAACTCTCTGAGCATTGTTTGATTATTCCTTTTTTCCTTCCTTCCTTCCTTCCTTCCTTCCTTCCTTCCTTCCTTCCTTCCTTCCTTCCTTCTTTCCTTCCTTCCTTCCTTCCTTCCCCCTTCCTTTTTTGGCATATTATTATTTATTTTCTATGGATATTAGCCTTATCTGTAGACTTTTAGTATGTTAATACAATTAAGGTATTTTGCATAAGAAAGGTTCTTTTTTATTTATTGTTTTAAATTTAAGGCCAAAATATACATCTTCCAACTATTTCTAGAATAAAAAGGAAAGGAACTAGCTAATTTTTTAATGAGAGTTTGCTGTTGCATCCAGAGGAGAAAGTTTTATTTCTTGAAAATTAGAAAAGTAACTTTTGGAGTTTCATGTTTACAACTAAGAAAGAGTGCAGATATGAAACTGCTTTACATTTTATTATTAACTGGGGATGTGGTCCTAGGAAAATTACTTCAGCTTTCTATGTTGAGTTTCTTTAAATAGTAAAATGTGAAAAATATCAGCTATCTCAATGGATAATTTAAGGATAGAGCTAATATGTGTAAAGTATTAGAACTTGGTGAATACTCAATGACTACTAATTCTGTTTCTTCAAAAGATTTTCCAGTGAGTTAAGAATAAGTAAAGACAGAAGCATCCTTAGAAACAGAAATGGCAAATAGGGCCCATGTAAGGTGATATGGGAATTATTTCTATTGTATCATTAGTATTTTAATTACACCTGTGTTTTTTCTTAAGCTCCAGATAAAGAAAACTGAATTAATATAGGCATAATTCATTCTTCTATAAACTAAGTGGTTTAAAAGGTTTTCAATTAGCATGAATTGCATTGCTCTATAAAAAGTTGATGCATGAAGTAGGTTCAATTATCCAAACTGATATACATGTGGTATTTTATGACCCATATTAAAAAGTCAATTTGCTACCTCTATAGAGGAAAGGGCATTTCAGTTTGCTGAGGTATTAGCAGAGGAGGGAGAATTTGCTTAGAAGTTAGCAAACTTGAGTTCCACTTCCATCTTTAGCCAAACTCTTTATTAATTTATTCTAGAGTTCCGCATGTTGAAGGTAAATGATGAGGTGCTTTCAGAGAGCACAGTATGAGCATTCAGTGAGAATATTATGTGAAAGGCCTAAGAAACTATAGGTACTGCTTTATTTTCTTTCTCCATCTAAACCTTCCTTTCCTTAGTGAAAAGTGGCAATGTGGTTGTTAAGATTTCACAATTTAGTTTAATATATGTTGATTTTCTTTTGGGGGGTGATTATAATCTTATTTACCCACTTATAAAGAATATTGAATATTTACTAAATATATTTTGACAGCCTTATATACTGTTACATTCCTCTTATAATCAAGATATTTCTTTCTTCTCTTGATTTGACTATCGTCCCAAAGGTCATTGACCCTGCTCTGAATGCAGGGTGCAGTACCATGGGAGTAGCAAGGTGCATTAAAAACTTGACCAAGACATTGTCTTTGTTGTCAGGAGGCTTATCTATTAGTGGAGATATAAATAAAAGTAAAGAGTGCAGTTATTTGTGGTAGATTTATTTTTTATTGAAACTTTTGGGGGTGATACTGGTTAATAACATTTCATTTGTTTCAGGTGTACAATTCTATAATACATCATTTGTGTACTAGTATTTTATTGTGTGTTCACCATCTCAAGTCAGTTATCAGAAGAAAATCAAAACACTAATTCGAAAGAATATAGGATAAATTTTTAAGTAGAAGCCTTTTCAGGCAAGAAACAGATGCATAAAGAAGAGGGAAATCCACCTCATTCAGTCCAGGCTTACATGAAAAATAACAATTACATACAGTAATGCCAGTTATTAAATACCATGAAAATTCAGGAACACGGATATATTTTATAACTTGAGGTAAGCTTTAACCGATAAGATTATTTTTAAAATTCAGAAAATGTTAAGGAAAATTCATGCTGATGAAATTTCAGAGCCGCAATATTTCTCTGCTTCAAGTCATTGGGAGTTAGAAAGTCGCAGAGTGTCTGTAAATCCTTGGAATGGTAGATAGCACCATGTGTGGATGAGCTAACGGTTAGTTTTTGTGGATAAAGAGTTCATAGCTTAGCCCCGCCAGAGTGGCTCAGTAGTTGAGCATTGACCTGTGAACCAGAAGGTCATAGGTTTACTTCTTGGTCAGGGCACATGCCCACGTTTTGGATTCAATCCCCATTGTGGGACTTGAAGGAGGCAGCCAGCCAATCAATGATTCTCTCTAATCATTGATGTTTCTATCCTTGTCTTACTCTCCCTTCATTTCTAAAAGCAATAAAAATATATTCTTAAAAAAAAAAGAGTCCATAGTTTGTATCAGAATCCCAAAAGGGTTTATAATTCAAAAGAAGTTACAGATTTTGTTTTATTTTGTTTGTTTGTTTTTTACTTTTTAATAGAGTTTGGTAATCTTTAAGCTTTACCATTGGAAGATAAGTATTAATTTCAATAATAAGTTTTCAGTTTTAAGAATGAATGCTCTGGAGTGCGGAATACATGGAATTGTAGTAATTGATAGTTTCTAACAGATAAATGTCTGTTATTTCTAGACTGTTTTCTCTAAGTTACTAAAGATGGGCTGTTTTTATTTTTATATTTTGACTCTTATACCTTTAGTTAAACTAATAAGAAATCTTTACCTCAATTTACTGACCAGCAGATGTGAGGCTAACAACCATTTCCCCCCACTAACATTTTAAAGCATAAGAAGATAATCTTTTCCATACTTCCACCTTGAGAATATTCTCACTGTATAGTAATAATTTAATCCCAATATTGCATTGAGTTATTGCTGAATAGATTTACTATTACTTTCTCTGCTTTATATAACATAAATTTGGTTATTTAATTATTTTAAACTGAACCTTTATATAAAGTTATGATAGAAGAATTTTTAGGATTGTATTACTGTTCATCTTTATAAGTAAATTAAATCGCAAACATAGGGCACCAGGCAATCAGAGGATACGGTTATAAATATTTCAAGAAACATTACTTAAACTGTAGTACACCTGGATTTGTTAAAACAAAGTAAAACAAACTTTGGGTTTTGATAGTGTCCTATAAGTTTGGCTCACCACTTAAAAATGACAACAATGTTAGTCATGAAACTAGTGTAGCAGTGTGTTAAAATTCATAATGATTTTGCTCAGCTTCTATGTCTAAATCTGAGGCTATGTTATGAAAAACTTGACAGGTGTAGGTTATTCTCTTTCTTTAATTGTGTTTGGATCAGATAATATGGCCAATGGAAGTGGGACCCAGCACAACATAGCAAAATCAGTACAGGTTTGAAGGTCTTATCCTGTCATTTACTGGCTCTGTGGTATTGGGAACTTACTCATTTCTCTAAGAATCAGATTCCTCATGTGTGAAAAATAACACTGGTACTATTTCGTATAATGGTTATTAATAATACACATAAAGTATTTATGTTAGTGTTTTACACATATTGGTGATTAGTAATATAATTATTGTCATGCAGAAAGAAACACATTTAGATGATTAAAAAGAATAGTGGTATGACCACATTTTAAGGTATAAAACATTGAATCACTATATTGTATATCAGAATTAATATAACTAATGTTTTATACCAGCTATATTAAAATTAACAATTAAGGTACATTGCTCACATAGGTTAAAATAGGTGAAATGACAGCAGAAATCATTATCTAACTGTGCTTTTTAAAATGAATTGGTTCTGTTATGTATTAGTCCAGATTTCTTGTTTAGCCATAGAAAAATAATACTAATTCATTGTGTCACTTTCTAAAAATATGTTTTCAGCATTTAGCTATTCCATGTTTTACCATGTACCTGGGGAATGTTCACTTGACAAAATGTGATTTGTATAGTACTAAGTATGTTTGCTTTTCGCCTTCATTCCTTATTCCTGATCAGCATACTCTAATTTAATTCAAGGAAATGAGCTGAGCCTCATTTAATGTTTCGATGTATATAGGTGGTAGGTAGCAACCTTGTTAAGCCAAGTTGACAATGTGGTGTTTCTCATCTGGAGAGACTTCCAGGTGAAGAAAAATATATAAAAAAATAGATCAAGCCCTAACTGATTTGGCTCAGTGGATAGAGTGTCGGCTTGTGGACTGAAGGGTCCCAGGTTTGATTCCAGTCAAGGGCATGTACTTTGGTTGTGGACACAGATCAAAATAGTGTACTTATTTTAATCAATGTCACTGACAGAAATAAAACTTTATTAATATATTGTAACTAATTTGATTACTGAATTTATTCATTTTTTAAATATGTTTTTGTTGATTTTTAGAGAGAGAGGAAGGGAGTGGGATAGAGAGGTAGAAATATCTATGAGAGAGAATCATGGATCAGCTGCCTTCTGCCTGCCCCCTACTGGGGATGGAGCCTGCAAGCCAGGCATGTGCCCTGACCTGGAATTGAACTGTGACCTCCTGGTTCATGGATCCACACTCAACCATTGAGCCACACCAGCCAGGCAATTAACGAGTTTATTAATACAGGGTGATTCCATATAACTCTATTGGAAGTGACTTTATAGGAAGGGACTATTACAGAAAAAAAATTAGTTTTTCTTGTATCATAATTTTGATTTATTCCTTTATGTACTTATAGCTCTACTTTATTTCAAAATAAACATTGTCAGTAATTTTCTTTATCAAATGAATGGTTTAAATGGGAATACTTTAAGAAGTAGTAAATATAATGTGAACCTATATTTGATGAAGGGAATTTGTGTGTGGTGGGGGTAATGAAAGAATCAGTAAATGAGAAATTATTATTATAAGTTATCCTGATTTATTTCTTGATTTAAAGAAATAAACAAAACGTTTCAAAAAGAGATGTGATTTTGTTTGAGGGAAGAGTGGTTCTTTTAGATGTTCGCTACATTATCAGGAAAACCTGAACTAAACTGACATTTAGAATTATCAATGTAATGGATGTCTGAAGCTTTGAGTTATAAGACCTGAAATGCTGATAAGGAAGCTATCATAATCTTGATCAAATCCATGGGGTAACCATCTCTGTCCTTTTTCTTAAAAAAAAAATGAGGACATCTTTTTAGGAGTTCTCTGCCCCTTCGTCCAATCTCCCTATACTACTGGTCATTAGGCCCTCTACACAGCTGTTTCCTAGTACCATCGATTTACTGATCTTGCCAATTCCTTTCACCTCTTAATTCAATATGATGCTAATCCTTTTTTTGTTGTCTTGGATCTGATAGGTTTTGTTTTTGTTTTTATGTGGGGGTAGGGGGCTGGTTTGCCTTGCCCTGCACTTGAAACTTTTATAACAAGTCTTAGTCATCCATCACCATGTATCCCCCTTTAAGCCTCCTCAATTTCTTCCCTTACCTCCCCACAGCAATCACCACACTGTTGTCCATCTCCATGGCAAACTCCCTTCCCAAATAGTTCCTTGAAACATAGTTACTTTGAGGTCAGATGTTGAGTTTGTCCTCATACACAATGGCTGTTTCGTCTGGGGAGTAGAGCTCTGGGTTAAAAATCATTTTTATGTACTTTTAATGACATTGCTCTATGGATTTCTTACTTCCAGAGTTGCAGTTGAAAAGACCAATTGCATTCTCATACCCAATCTTTTGTATGTAATGGGACTATTTTTATTTCTGAAAATTTTGATTGTCTCTTTATTGGTGTTCTGAAATATCAATATGATATTACTTACTGTCTGTGTATTTTGTGTCTATTCATTTTATTGTCACTGGGCCATTTACATCTGGGAACTAATGTGTTTCAGTTTCAGAAACATCTCATGTTATTTCTTTATCTTCATTTTCTGTGATCTTTCATAGGTAAGATCCTTCCTGGATAGACATTCTTCTGTTTATCCAAAATCTGTTATGTATTCCTCGCTTCACCTTTTTATATTGCCTGTTTTTGAGAGATTTCCCCAACCATAACATCCTGCTCTTGCTTTAGAAATATACAGATATAATCTCATATCTTACCTTGCTGATATTTTATCAATATTACTAGAGGCCCGATCCTATCGGGCCTAAACAGGCAGTTGATATCCCTCTCAAAATCCAGGACTGCTGGCTCCCAACTGCTTGCGTGCTTGCCTTCCTGTTTGCCCTAACTGCTTCTGTCTGCCAGCCTGATCACCACCAGCCTGATTGATGCCTAGCTGCTCCCCTGCCAGCCTGATTGCCCCTAATTGCCCTCTCCTATAGGCCTGGTCACCCCTCACTGTCCTCCCCTGAAAGTCTAGTCACACCTAATTACCCTCCACTGCAAGCCTGGTCACCCACAACTTTCCTTTTCTGGTCACCCCTAACTGTCCTCCCTTGCAGGCTTGGTCTCTCCCAACTGCCCTCCCCTGCTGGTCTGATTGCTCACACTTCCCTCCCTTTTGAAGACCTGATCCCTCTCAAATGCCCTCCCCTACTGGCCATCTTATCACAGCCATCTTTTGTCCAGATGGGGGCAGTCAACTTTGACCACATGGACCAGCCATCTTGTGTGTTGGAGTGATGGTCAATTTGCATATTACTTTTTTATTACATAGGATAGAGGTCTGGAGCATGGATGGGGGCCAGCTGGTTTGCCCTGAATTGTATACCAGATCGGGGTGGGGGTTCCCTTGGGGCATGGGCAGCCTGGGAGAGGTTTGCAAGCTGGCCATGCCCTCTGGTGACCCAAGCAGAGGCCCTGGTATCTGAGATTTATTTATATTCTGTAATTGAAACTTTGTAACCTTGAGCAGAGCCAAACCTCCTGCTCACTCCGTGGCCACAGCATTTTGTTGGCCACAGCCATCTTGGTTGGGTTAATTTGCATACTTGCTCCTGATTGGATGGTGGGCATAGCTTGTGGGTATAGTGGAGGTATGGTCAATTTGCATAATACTCTTTTATTAGATAGGATATTTTCCTTTTTTTTTTAATCCTGTTTGGATGGTGGGCATATCTTGTGGGTGTAGTGGAGGTATGGTCAATTTGCATATTACTCTTTTATTAGATAGTATATTTTCCTTTTTTTTTTTATCCTGACTTGACTCCATTACATTGGGAAGACACCAAAAGTTGGAACCTAATGTTTTCTTTCTCCTGAATGGGTTAATTTTATTAGAAAAAAAGTTGTGCAAAATCTGAACTAAGTATCAGTAGCTTGTCAGCCTCCTGAAAGACAAGAATAGGAAAGAAATTTCTAAATTCAGTGTACAGTTTCACTTGCTGCATCACTGTACTCATCTGGGCCAGGTACACACCCAAGTCCAGTATTCTCTGCTTCACAGTGTCCAGAGAGAAAGCTTCTAGTATTCTACCTGGGGGCTTATTTTACTTAACATAATGTCTTCGAAGTCCATCTCTGTTTTTGCGAATGGTAAGATTTCATGTCTGAATAGTATTTCACTACACACACACACACACACACACACCACATTTTCTTTTTATTTATTTATTGGGGGATACTGGAACAGGTTGAATAGTTTCACAAAACAACACCTGTATCCTGTATTGTGTGTTCACCACCCCAGGTTAAGTCTCCATCCATCACCATATATCCCCCTGTAAGCCTTCTCAATTTCCTCTCTTACCTCCCCCAGCAATCACCACACTGTTGTCCATCTCCATGTTTTTTTTTCTTGTTTTTTTTTCTCAATTCCTCTAAGCCTCCCCTCCATGACAACTGTCAGAATGCAAAATGATTCTTTCTCTATTTTGCTTGTTAGTTCATTTTTTTTCATTAGATTTCACATATGAGTTAAATAATATGGTATTTATTTTTCTTTCTCTGACTGGCTTATTTCACTCAGCATAATCTCTCCAGGTACACTCATGCTGTTGTAAATGGTAATATTTCCTTCTTTTTTATGGCTGAGTATCCCATTGTGGACCACAGCATTTTTTTTTAAATCTACTTACATACTGATGAACACTAGGCCTGCTTCTAAATCTTAGCTATTCTATATAATGAAGAGCTAATATGCAAATAGTCATCAGGCCCTCACACCATCATGCTGTAATGGCTCAGACATTTAACATTGGGGAGAGAGGAATGGGGACCAGCCAGGCACAAATGAGCTCATGAGAGAGTAATGGGAACCAGCCAGGCTGCAGCCTGAGAGAAGGACAAGCTTCCTGCCCACGGTCCCCTGTGGCTGCAGCTGGCCCGGCCAGAGGAGGGAATCCTGGTTCTGGATGTAAGGCAAGGCAGAAGCAGTTAGGGGAGGTCAGGCCAGCAGGGGAGCAGTTAGAGGAGATCAGGCTGGTAGGAGAGCAGTTAGGGGCAAACAAGCAGACAGGCAGAGGTGATTAGGGGTGATCAGGCAGGCAGGCAGAGAGTTAAGGGTGATAAGACAAGCAGGCAGGCAAGGGGTTAGGAAACAGTAGTCCTGGATTGCAAGAGGCAGTTGGACATCCCCTGAGGGGTCCCCGATTGGAGAGGGTGCAGGCTGAATTGAGAGAACCCCCTGTACACAAATTTCATTCACCAGGCCTCTAGATATAAAAAAACACTGTAATGAACATAGGGTTGTATATGATCTTTAGAATTTGTGTTCTAGATTTGTTTGGATAAATTCTCAGAAGTGGAACTGTTGTTTCATAAGGCAGTTCCATTTTTAGTTTTTTGAGATAACTCCATACTACTTTCCATAGTGGCTGTATCAATCTCTATTCCCAACAATACACCAGGGTCTCTTTTCTCCACCACCTCCCCAACACTTGTTGTTTGTTTATTTATTGATGATAGCCATTCTGACAGGTGTGAGGTGATACCTCATTGTGGTTTTAATTTCTTTGATGATTAGCGACATTGAGCATCTTTTCATATGTCTATTGACTATCTGTATGTCCTCTTAAAGAAGTGTTTGTTTAGGTCCTTTGCCCATTTATTAATTGGATTCTTTGTTTTTCATGTTGAGTTGTATGAGTTCTTTAAAAATTTTGCATATCCATTCCTTTTCTTTATCCATTCATTCACTAATGGACATTTAAATTATTTCCATATATTGACTATTGTAAGTAATTCTTCAGTGAACATGGATATGCATACAGCTTTTCAAGTTAGTGTTTTTGTTTTCTTCAGATAAATACCTAAAAGTTGAATTGCTAGATTAAATGGTAGTTCTAGTTTTAGGTGTTTTGTTTTTTTAAGGAATCTCCATGTTGTTTTCTCCAGTCGCTGCATTAATTTACATTCCTACCAATAACACACAAGAGTTCCTTTTATTCTACATTTTCACCAACACTTTTGTTTTTGTATTTTTGATAACTATTCTAACAGGTGTGAAGTGAAATCTCATTGCGGTTTTGAATTGCATTTCTATGATGATTGGTGATGTTGAGCATTTTTTAACCTATTATCTATATGTGTGTCATCTTTGGAAAAATGTCTATTTAGATTGTCCATTTGTTTTTAATCAGATTTCTTGTGGGTTTTTTGTTGTTGTTGTTGGTTGTTTTTATTTTTATTTTTTGGCTCAAATTTGATTCTATTTTTAGACCAGTGCTTCTTAAATATTAATCCATATGTGAATAACGTGTGAACCTTGTTAAAATAAAGCTTCTGGAAAAAAGCACAGCCTCTAACTCAGTAGAACTTTGGTGGGGACTGAGATGTTGCATTTCTAACATGCTCCTAGATCATGGCATGCTGCTGGCCCATGGGCGACACTATCAAGACTCTAGAACATTTTAACAGTCTTACAACATCCTGAAAGTAGATTAGAAATAGTACTTTAGCGTTTGCACATATATTTTCTTTTTAGTAAGATTAAAATTTTCATGTGTCAAATGATAGCTTCAGCATTAAGATATCTGAGAAGAAAACATATAATTCAGGCAAGATCTAGTAGTGGCATAAGTTTAATTGTGTGTGCATGTGTTTGCATGCATATGTGTTTTTTTTTGTTTATCAAATACATTCTGATATCTAGGAAAGGACATGTGGTATTTGGCTTCAAAACATGAACTCTAATACCTACTGTAAGTTAAAACATAGGGATTTCTATATTTCTATATTCTCCTCTGATTATGGTATTACTCAGTGTGATATCTCAAATTTAACTTTCAGCTGTTACAAAATATGCTATTTATGCAAAGAGAAGAATATAAAAGGTGCTAGGTTGCTAAAGTTATTATAAATGCATGCTAATTTAAATGATTTTATGGACCCTCCATGAAAATCCCTTATTAAACAAAGATTTATTGCATTCCTACTATGTTGAGGCACCATGAGTCTTGAGGGATCCAAAGATAAGAAGGACATGTTCCTCAGAGTACTAGATGACAATTGCAGAATGAGTTGTGTTTCAGGAAATATTTTTGAGGCCATGGGAGGGCTGAAGAGGGACTTGCCATTAGTGCTGGAAAAAAATCCAGGAAAATTAAATAGAAGAAACGGCGTTGGAGCTGGACTTTAATATGTGAATATGATTTGGACAAATAAAGGTACATACAACAGGAACTACAATAATGTATAAGAAATAGCCATTAGTATCATTAAACATAAGGAGTGTGGAGTGAAAGAGAAGCAATAAAGGATTTTGGGAGTCAGATCATTGGGAAACTTTAAATGAGCTTGAACTTAATTTGCCAGACAGTTGGGAACCAATGAAGACTTTAGAGCAGAGAGATGATATGATCTGTGTTGTACTGTAAAAAGGTCACTCTTGCTGCACATTGATTGGGGGAAAAATTATTCTGATGGTGATAGAGAAGATGGACTGCAGCAGTGCCACAGGGCTGACTTCACTATCTGAGACAGAACTCCTCACCAAGCCCAAATATGTTCTTCGAATCTTTCTTAAGGTAGCACCTCTGGGCTTCTATTACCAATCAATTAAAGTTGGTACAGGGGATTAAAAACAATTTGCCATTCTGTGATAGGAGAAATGGAAGACATGGGGGAATTATGGTAAGAGTAGGGATGTAATTGGGGCACAAAATAGCTATTAATAGTGGGAAGATATTATATGAGAAGAAATGGATTCCAAGCACGTTTTGGGTTATAGTTTGGCAGGACTTGGTAACTACCTTTAAGTGGTGCTGGGGAAGAAGAAGTCTGGGCTGTTTCTTTCACTAGAGAGTAAGGTTACAGTTACTGTCTGAGTACAGTACACGTGTTATTATCCAATTTGTCCCTTGAGATAAACTTAACTGTGCAGGTGTTTGGACATTAAGTAGTTGCTAGTGAAGAGACTACTCTAAGCAAGCAGGACCAAGGGTAGGCATCAGCATCTGACCCTATATAAATATAGTTAAGACTGCCAGAGGAATTATGCCACACGAAAATATGCAGTTGCAAATCACATAGCACACTTTATTACTCTCAGGGTTCCTGGTGTGGTGGGATCAGACTTAATGGGTTCCCTGGGGAAGAGTGGTATCCTCTGTGGGCAGCAGCAGGTCCATCTTTGAGTGATTGGCCGTCTGGTTGGGTCGAATCAGCAGGAGGAGGGTGACTGAAGTCTCCTGCTGGGAGATTCAGCAGTTCTGCCATCTGGCGTGGAGCAAAGCAGTGTGGAGTGTGGATCAAGAAAATGATCCATGTCTGAAGTTGGGGACCCATTTTTTTTTTAAAGCCTGTTCTGGCCCACAGCAGTCCAGGTGATTATCAGTAACATACGTCATCACAAAAATGTTAATCAGAGTACAAACTGGTTATCAGTAACATGTGTCATTCCTATGGGTGGAGTACAGGAGGGATATGGGATAGGTTTTATCTGTCACACACATGCAGGGAGATGGCTACCTCAGTGGTCAAGTCGGAGCTTTAATATGTCACTCTAAGAATTAACCCTAAGATTACAAACTTATAAACTAGAAAATTATTACTATCACAGTTACATATTTGGTTGTGTAAATAAGATATAATATCTGAAGAAACAAGACAAGCTTATAATGGTTAGTACAGAAAAGGGTATTACAGAGTCTAGATTTAGAGAAATCCTTAGAGAAATCTAGACTCTGGAGGTGAAAGCTGGCATAGAAGTTAAAGTAACAGAGATGAAACAGAGAGATACTGAGAGAACTAGCATATGGTAGAAAGCTATAGAGAAGACGATTTGAGAATGAACTAAGAGTCAAACACTGTCAAATAGCTAGACGGTTGAGGAGGATGCTGGCTGAATAATTGCCATTGATAAAAGTTGAAGAGAACCATAGTACCAAAATCAAAGACAGGATAGTTCTATAAGAATGTCTTCAGACAAGAAGACCTATAATTCAAACAATTCTAATATTTCCTAGCCAAATGAAACCTTATGAGCAATCTGATATCTCTTTATATGTGAAAGATGTTGACCAGGATTCTGTTGTGCTTGCTATTTGAATTAAAATAACAATAATCAATGAAATGGTCTGAAAATGTAGAACGCAAGGTAAAGAGCTGAGGGAACTATGCATGAAAATTCAATTTATTTATTAAGTTTGAATTTTTGCTAGGTATGCACTGCTCTAGTTAGAAAAAGAAATAATGAAAGCATATGAAAAATGTTAGGAGTCAGGAGTCCACATCATTAAAAATACTTTGGCAAATGCTGAAATAAATTATGAAATAGATTTTATATCCCTGGAGATAGTAAAGACTGAAAAAAACATCTTTTATATGATATACAGTGGTACCTCGAGATAAGAGTACCCTAACATACGAGATTTTTGAGATACGAGCCGTCGAGCAAGCGATTTTTGCTTTGAAATACGAGCAACAGTTGAGATACGAGTAATCGCTCAGATCGGCCAGCTGCACACGACCCACCAGTTTACTGCGACTCGAGCATCTCATAGTTTCCCATGCCTCAAGGTTACGGAACAAATTAAACTCGTATCTCGAGGTATCACTGTAGTTTAAATATTGGTCAAAAGTGACAGGGTACTTGAAACTCCTTAACTCTTGTTTTATGCTGTAAATAACAGTGCTTGATTCACAGACAAGACATTTTTAAATACCAAGTCTTGTCTGGACTCCACTCCTGACTGATAAAGCATCTAAGGTCAATCAGTTGCACTTTTTAAATTGAATATAATTTAGACTTCAAAACTTAAGTGTATCTACAAAATTATAATTGAAAGTCATTAAAGATTATTGGAGGGAGTTGACTATTATAAAACTCATGGGACTTTATAGGTTTACTAGAGGCCCAGTGCACAAAATTTGTGCACGGGAGTGGCGGGTGTCTCTCACCCCAACCTGTACCCTCTCCAATCTGGGACCCCTCTAGGGATGTCCAACTGCCTGTTTCGGCCCGATCCTACCTGGATCGGGCCGAAACGGGCAGTTGAAGATTCCTCTCACAATCCAGAACTGCTGGTTCCTATTTGCTCGCCTGCCTATCTTCCAGATTGCCCCTAACTGCTTCTGCCTGCCAGCCTGATCACCATCTAACCACTCCCCTGCCAGCTTGATTGATGCCTAACTGTGACCCTACCAGCTCGATTGCTCCTAATAGCCTTCCCCTGCATGCCTGGTTCTTCCCAACTGCTGTCCCCTGCAGGCCTGGTCACCCCTAACTGCCCTCCCCTACATGCCTGATCGCCCACAATTGACCTTTCTTGCAGACCTGGCCCCTCCTCTATTGGCCATCTTGTGGCTGCCATCTTGTGTCCACATGGGAGCAACCATCTTGTGTGTTGGAGTGACGGTCAATTTGAATATTACTCTTTTATTAGATAGGGTAGAAGCCTGGCGTATGGGTGGGGGCTGGCTGGTTTGCCCTGAAGGGTGAGGGTTCCCTTGGGGCATGGGGTGGCCTGAGCAAGGGGCCTGTGGTGGTTTGCAGGTTGGCCATGCCCCCCGGCAACCCAAGCAAAGGCCTTGGTATCTGGGATTTATTTATCTTCTATAATTGAAACTTTGTAGCCCTGAGCAGAAGCTAGGGCAGGCCAGGTCGGGCAGAAAGCTTGGCTTTCTCCATCGCCGGGGAAACCCAAGCCTCCTGCTCACTCAGTGGCCACAGCCATTTTTGTTGGGATTTATTTATCTTCTATCATTGAAACTTTGTAGCCTTGTGAGGAGTCCAGGATGTGCGGGAAGCTTAGCTTTCTCCATTGCCTGGGAAACACAGGCCTCCTGCTCGTTCTGTGTCTGCAGCCATCTTGGTTGGGTTAATTTACATACTCACTCCTGATTGGCTGGTGGACGTGGCTTGTGGGTGTCGTGAAGATAAGGTCAGTTTGCATATTACTCTTTCATTAGACAAGATAGTAATTATTAACAGAGGTCAAGCAATTTGAGGTAAAGATACTTACTAAGAGAGGCATTTCGTTTTACCCCCAAAATAGGTTTGTAAGCTTTTATAGAGTACTGAGGAGAAATTACTTGTTATATGTTTGCACTATATAAATTCAACATAGACATATAATTGATATAAAAGATGTTACCACTGCTGGCTTTTAAATGGCAGACAAAAGAGATTTTGGTGTTTTATAATGAATTTTAAATTGACCTTTGAATTTCACAGTGAGTTTGATTTTTCTAGTTTTTGTGATGATGCACAGAAGGAACATACATCAGATATCTTTAGTTTGCTATTGGAAACAAACTACTTTACTCTGTGATTTTCATTGAATTTTCAGACAAAGTTTATTGTTAGTTTTTCTCAGCTATCCTTAGCTCAACCTGTAACTCCTATAACTTAGAATAGAAATAATATCATCTGTTTTCTGTGTCTAACTCGGAAGCCACTGTAGAAAAAGAAGAACACTTAATAGAATATGCTATTAAAGTTCAGATTCTACCTTGAATCTTTTCTTTTCTTTCAAGAACAAAAAGGTAAAAAATTATATGCCCTAAAAGTAATCATGGACTATTTATACATCTAGTAGTCGTTAATTACTAATGAAGAAAATAGAAATCTGTTGAAACTAAGGTACAATTCTGAGAAATCTGAAAGTGAAGCATTCATCTTTTATAAAAACTGCTATTTGAAATTTCAACCATGCTATTTGGCTTCTGTAAATGTTTGCTTGCTTAAATAATAAGGAAAATGAGACAATTGTCACTTTAGAGAGGCCATTAAACCTTTCCGGGACAAAATTATCAGTTCTGGCACCAGGCCAGGCCTTTGGTTGTGGTCTTAAGGTCTCAGCACATAGGAGTCCTTTAAAAACTTGCAAAGGGGCGGGAAACATCCCATATTTGGGAGACAAAGAAGGTAAAAACATATAAATAGGGAAAATTTCTGCATGTTGGGGCCCAGAATTTGAGAAACATTTTCCTCTGGACCCACGCATAATAAATGTAACTCCAAACTCTCCAAACATTGATTATTCTGGTTCTCTGTAACAAAAGTACTGCTTTTGATAAGGACGTAATAGATATTGCCTAAGTCAAAACACATATAGTTTTACTATTTGATATTTTAAATAATAATAATAGTATTAATGATAACAATTACTACTACTAAACCAATTATAATAACAGCACAATTCTTAAAGCCAGCATCCCAGTATGTAATCTGAAAATAATCAAAAATGAGGAAATCTTTGCTAATCAAAGATTAAATTTAATATAATTAATAAGTTTTATATTTTTTACTATACCAGTTACCCAGCAATTGTTCATGCTGTAGAATTAATAGGACCAACATATCTATCTATAAACATTACAACCCTTATTCTTTACTTCCCATTCTATACTAACTTTAGACACTGCCCATGATAATTGTATAGAGCATAAGATATTGCACAAAAAATGTGAAAGGGATATTACAATATAAATGGATACATGGACACTTTCCCTTTTTTATATGCATATTAGTAATATCCATTTATATTAGTACTACACATCAAAGAAGAAATATTAATTTCTTATAGAATATAATAATCAAATATTCTTATAGAAAAATATTTTTTTATATTTTGGGGCACAAGCTCTTCTAGTTATTAAAATTGAACATGCAACATGATATATAACATATTCTATACCTATAGAGTATCAAAAATTCTATCAGTTAATATTCCTGAAATCTATTGAGGCTCTTTCAAAACTATTGACATCGTATTTATTTCATATTATACAGTTATTCTCTTTCGTATTACTACATTAGTTCAATAATCTTGCCATTCCAACAGAAGTCTTGCCCTTCCAAATACAAAAGGATGATGAGTGGATTGTTTGTTACTTAAGGAAAATTATTTAATAAAACAATTTATTGAGCTCACTAATCAGTCCTTTTGAATTAAATTATTTATTTGAAGTAGAGAGAAGTTAGATGATACAATGAGAATAAAATAAGCCTGACTACTCCTGTTTAATCTTGAAATTTGAGTCCCTGTGTTGTTGGAAGAAAAGATTATTTTTGTTTTATTATAAAATAGTGAAAAGAGAAATATAAAAATTCTTAAAATTAGTCCTTTCAAGTTTCCAAGCATATAATTGAATTTTCTTGTAATATCAGGTAAGAAAGGTAGAAAAGAAATTTTAACACTGTTGTAAACCCTTGAAAAATGTGGTTAATAATAAAAGTGCAACCCACACTTATTAAGCTATGCAATAAAAGCTTACATGGAAACATAGATGAAGCAGGAATAGATAGAAAACTTTTGTTTATATTTTTGAAAATGCCAAATATTTGAAATGAGTTGCTCATGGAAGAAATATACTTTCTTTAGAGCAATTACATTTAGGTTTAACTATTCTGCTTTATTTTAGGCCTGAAATTTTCTCTTCTGTTTTGCTTAGTAGACATTTTGAGATGATCCTCTCTAAGAATTAAAGGTATGAAGGATGACAATGACAAGACCTTATAGCATGTGTACGTGGAATTATATCTGAAAGGGCATTTTGTTAATGACAATATGATCTAAAGGTTTGACTGAAGAGATGATATATATATATATATATATATATATATATATCTTCATTTATAAAAGGCAAACAGTTAAACTTGTATGATAGAAGTAAAATTTCAAACATTTAATTTCTGTAATGAATTTTTTGGCTTCTTGGAAGTAATCATTTACAATAAAAGATGTGATTATTTTTAGAAGAAAAACTTTTTATTCAGTGTATATGTTGATTCTGTGTTTAGTCACAGAAACTAAGATACCTGATTTCATTTTAAGTTACATCTGTGTGTGTTTTTTTAAGTCCTTTAATTCTATATCATTAAGGAAGGTTTGGCAATATTTTTAAAAAATATATTTTATTGATTTTTTACAGAGAGGAAAGGAGAGAGACACAGAGCCAGAAACATCAATGAGAGAGAAACATTGATCAGCTGCCTCCTGCACTGGGGATGTGCCCACAACCAAGGTACATGCCTCCAACCAGAATCGAACCTGGGACCCTTCAGTCCACAGGCTGACGCCCTATCCACTGAGCCAAACCAGTTTCAGCAAGATTTGGCAATATTTTCTTGTTGCTGTTGTTAAATCTCACCAGTGCATATTTTTCCTACTGATTTTTTAGAGAGAGTGGAAGGCAGAGAGAGAGAGTGAGAAAGAGAAAGAGAGATAGGGAGAGAAACATCTATAGAGAGAGAGACACATAGATTTGCTGCCTTCCTCACATAGCCCAGTTGGGGCCAGGGGTTGAACCTGCAACCCAGGTATGTGTTCTTGACTAGGAATTGTGAACCTGTCACCCTTTGGTGCAAGGGCTGATGCTCTAACCACTGATCAACACTGGCTAGAGTAGTTTGGCAATATTTTTATGTGGTTAGTTTGGATGTATAAAACACAAGGGTCCCCATAACTCAAACAAGGGACATTTCTGGATCACCCAGGTCAGATTATTAAGAAGACTGCACTACTGGGTCTCACAGGACACCTACTACATAAGGTCATTTTATTAAGGAATTGGAATAATATGGTATTTACCTAATACATACAAAGACAAAAAGGCAGCCAAAATGAGAAGACAAAGAAACATGCCCTAAATGAAAGAATAGGAGGAATCTCCAGAAAAAGAGCTAAATAAAATGTAGAGAAGCAATTTACCAGATATAGAATTCAAAGATATTGTTTTAAGGATGGACCTGGAGAGCATTATGCTAAGTGAAGTAAGCCAGTCAGAGGAAGACAAAGACCATGTGATTTCATTCAGATATGGAATTTAATGAACAAAATAAACAAAATATAAACATACTCATAGATACAGAAAACAGACTGACAGATGTTAGATAAGACTGGGTTGAAGGCTGGGTTAAAAAGGCAAGGGGATTAAGAAAAAACCCCACAGAGAAATCTCATAAACATAGGCAATAGTATGGTAACTACCAGAGGGGAATGGAGGTGAGGGGAGATAGAAGAGAATATAGGGGTATAAATGGTGATGGAAGGACTTTGGGTGGTAAACAATATACCTGAAACCTATATAATTTTATTAACCCATGTTACCCCAATCCTATATAATAAAAGGCTAATATACAAATAGAACAAAGGCAGAACAACTGAACAACCAAACAACTGGTTGCTATGATGTGCACTGACCACCAGGAGGCACTTGCGGAATATCACAGGCATCAACTTCAGCAGGATGGTGGAGTAGGTGAATGGGAGCGCCAGACCAAGGCAAGGTGGAGTAGGTGAATGGGAGCGCCAGACCAAGGAAACCAGTACAAGGGGCAAACTTCTGGTGGTTATTGAAAATTCTTTGCTCCTGCCATCCCACTCGCACCTGCTGCTGGTGCCCAGCACCACTTTGATACCTCAGCACTATCAGTGAATGCGAGTGACGAATGCCAGCCCCAATTGCCCCTCAAGGTTTCTCCACCTCCCTGCTCCTGAGGGATGATCAGGGCCAGCAGTCTCCTCTCGTGACTGCTGTTGGTGATGGCCCCGCTCACACCCACTACCAGCATCCAGCACCTGTCCCGATCACTGGGCATTATCAGCGGGTATGGCAGTGACTGCTGGCCCCAATTGCCCCAAGATCTTCTCTACCTTCCCCTGCTCCTGATGGGAGATTGGGACAGCAACCACTGTTCTCACCTGCTGACAGCACTGGCCCTGCTCGCACCCGCTGCTGGCACTAGTCCAAATCGCTTTGTGTCTTCAGCAGCTACTAGTGGGGTCAGCAGCAGCAGGAGCAGGGCTGCCAGCAGAAAGTGAATCAGGGTAGCGATAGGAGTGGCCAGGCAGGGGTACAGAGAATGGGCCGAGACCAGACCCTATGCCCATTGCAGCCTCACAGCCCAATGAATTCATGCATTGGGCCCCTAGTATATTCAATAAAAAATGGAACTTACTATTTTATTTTTATGTGGCGACTATGCTACTGAGACACACTGTACAACAGAAACTGAAAAAAAAAGTACATTAGAACGGTAAGAGAAGTGGCTACATTCTGACTTCATTGTCCCTCCATCAGGCTTACACAGAGCCACATCAAGAGGGTCCTCTGGGCCTATACTTTTTCATGGGTGGGCCTCCAGTTCCCTTTTTCTGTAGAACACTTTCCAGGAAGCCCACTCAGTGCTTCACATGAAACACTGGGCAAATGTGCAGGGCTTGAACACTGGGAATCAGAGAACAGGGCAGGTTTATAGAAACCAGTACGAAAAGCTTGGCAGACTACATCCTGCTTGCAGTGAATCTGAGCAGCGATCTTAAGCAGTGATTCTGTCCATATGCAGAGCCAAGCTGGTGACTCCATCTGGCCAGGGAGCTCAGTTGGAAGTTCTGTAGAGCCCATTTTACACCCCTTCCTGAGAAGGGAAAAATATTCATCATGGCGTCCAAACACTGAGTATAGCCTCTAGTTCAGTCCAACAAGGAAGCCTGGCCAGAAAATGTGGGCAACTGTGTAGTCTATCCTAGAGCCCTGTTTGACTTGGGAGCCAAGCAAGAAACCCAAGCCAACTGTTAAGTATGAACTCCAGCCCCACAAAACCAGGGAGCCTGAACAGTGGCACTGGGCAGCCTGGGGCCCAGCCTATAGCCCAGACAAATAGCAGAGTTCAAACTGTGTTTGTTGAATACAGCTTGCATGCAGCCTTACCCAAGAAGGGAACACCCCACCCAATCATAAAACACAACTTACAACTCCACCTGACATGGGAACCTGCACAGAGACCCCTGTATATCACACAGCATAGTCTCTAGCCCCACCCAACTGCTGGATACAACTGGAGGCCCCTCCCAACAAGAAAGCTCAGCCAGTGACCTTGCCCAATATTGAAGCACAGTGACCAACTTGATTGCGAAGCACAGCATGTAGCCCTGTCTAACTCTGGGGCACAATCTGTGGATCCATTAGAATACAGATCACAACCCAAGGCCCTGTTAAAAGTAGACCCTTAAACATAGAGTCTAGCCAGTGGTATCATCAGCCTGGGGAGCACAGCCTGAGACTTCACCTGACCAGGAACAATTGAAGAGCCCAGTGCTTCCCCCTGCCCAATCACAGAGTTCTATCAGTGGCATCTTTAGGCCAGATAATGTAGCTTGTGACCTCACCTGGCCAGAGATGATTGCAGAGCTGAGCTGGTTGCACCACTTGACCATGGAACATAGCCAATAGCCCTGACCAATCTAGGAAGTCAGCCATTGGTCCCATTTGAAAGCGGGATTCATCCAGCTGGCCCACCCAACCATGGAACCCAGCCAGTGGTCAACCCCTGACCTCAGAGAGTGGACAGTGCTCTTGCTTGTTCACAAATTTGACCAACTGTTCAGTATCCCAAACTGAGCTAATTGTGATGGTCTTTTCTGGCTGAAGTGAACCTATAAAGTCTGGAACAGAAGACTTCTTACTCAAAAGCAGAGATACCAATGGAATCAAGGATATTGGAGAGTCAGGTAAGCAAGACAGCACCAAAAGAAATTAATATAGCTCCAATAACTGATGTTAATTAAATGGAGATCTATTTGCTATTCTGCAAAGAACTCAGATTAATACTTTTCAAGAAGTTCAGTGAACTAAAGGAATATAAAGTAAATGAAATTGAGAAAATAATGCATAAGCATAATGAGTTCACTAAGATATAGAAACCATCAACAAACAATAAGGAAAAATTCTAGAGCTGAAGAAAAGGGTTAAAAGGAAAAACTGAACAGAGAGCTTCAATAACCACTCAAAAGGCAGAACAAATAATCAGTGAACTGAAAGAGACCTCGTTTCAAATTATCCATTCAATAGAGCAAAAAAATGGAAAAGAGTGAAGAAAGCTTATAAGACTAGTGGGATATCAGTGATATACAGAAATTAGTTGCATTTCTATTCACTAACAACCAAATATCTAAGAAATAAATGAAGAAAACAATCCCCTTCACAATAGCATAAAAAACAGTAAATAATTAGGAACAATTTAACCAAGCAAGTGAAAGATTATAAAATGAAATTATAAAACTTCGATGAAAGAAAGTGAAGAAGAGAATCAAGTAAAACATCTGGTGTTCATGGATTGGAAGAATAAGTATTGTTAAAATATCCATACTACCTGAAGTCATTTATAGATTCAGTACAATCCCTATCAAAATTATGATGCCATTCTTCACAGAAATAGAAATAACACTCCAAAAATGTTTATGGAACCACAAAATACCCCAAATATCCCAAGAAATTTTGAGAAAGGAGAACAAAGCTAGAAGCATCATACTTCCTGATCTCAAAATATATTACAAAGCAATAGTAATCAATACATCATGGTGCTGACATAAAAATAAAGACAAAAACCAATGGGACAGCATTGAGAACCAAGAAATGAACCCAGTAAACTAATATTAACAAGAGGGACAAGAATATTCAATGAGGAAAAGATAGTCTCTTAAAAGAATGAAACTAGAATATTCACAAAAATTAATCCAAAATGGATTAAATACTTAAATATGAGATATAAAACCCTTAGAAGAAAACATAAGGACAAATTCATTGGCCTGGGTCTTAGGTTATGATATGAAGAGCACATGGGAGAAACACAAAAATCAAGTGGGATTACATCAAACTAAAAAAGTTTCCACATAGCAAAAGAAATCATCAGCAAAATGCAAACACAAGCTATGGAATGGGAGAAAATATTTGCCAATCACATATCTGATAAGGGAATAACCTGAGCTGCTTTAAAATGAGTGATTTCTCAAACAGGATCCCTAAGAGGTACTTTCATTTGCTTATCTCTCGGGAACAGACACTAATCTATGAATTTAAAGCAATTGTTTCTCCAAGGATACTGTAGAAATCATTTTTTTTTTTTTGCTGGGGAAGTAGTTGGTTAAGGCAACAGAATTCTGTAGTGGTAGGTGTCTGTTCTATGATGTTCTTCCAACACAAAGTACAGACACCTCAAAGGTTAAAACGTTCACTTTCCGAATGGCACTCTTTTGTACTGCCCAAAACCTGCGGTACTTGAAGAACATGAGGCAAAAATTCATTATAATGTCTGTCTATGCAAATAGCTTTAACTAAGTCTAAATACTCACATGCTACTGTATGAACTGAGGTAATGCATTTTATCTCTTTGAATCAACTTTTCCTTCACTCTGAAATGAAAAACTTGGCTATAACACCTCCTGGTCACTTTATGTTTAAGCTATGTTAGTATTCTATAACTCTGCACATATTAATAACATTATACTCTTATTTCTTCCTCTGAAAGCTCTATTGACCCAAAGCTTATTGATGAGTAATGAGCTGTCCCCTTTGAGCTTCATAGAAAGTTATTTAAGTGTAAGAATGTTGTTAAAAAGAGATTTATAAATGTCTGACAGGAAAAAAGAAAAAATTGAAGAAATTTGGATAAAAGGAAATAAAAATAGGAAAATAATAAAGCCAGAAATAATGTTAGTAGAAATTAATATGATACAGTCATATACTATTGTCATAGTTGGGAGTCAATTTTCCTCTAATCTTCCTAGTGGGCAACAAAATAGAGTAAAAAAATAATTTAAAAGATTTATTGAATAAAAAAGTATGACTTTTTCCTGAGGGGAAAAAAAAACTAACTTTTTTATATTTTCTCAAAGGGAACAACATTTAATGTGATAGATAACATCTTCAATATCTCAGAATTTTTGTAACAGCTGAGTCTTATAATATTTTCATTAGCTTGAAAGTGAACACAAAGTATACATTCAATGTCATATTATGCCATTGAGCTGGGCAGCATTTCTAACCAGTGGCTGTGATGACATTTTGGGCTGGATGATATTTTGTTGTGAGTGGCTGTCCTATGCATTGTAGGATGCTTGGCAGCATCCCTAACCTTAGTCCACTAGATGCCAATATCAGCCCTCCCTCTGTCTCAGTTGTGACAATCAAACATGTCTCTAGAGTCTAGACATTGCCAAAATCCCTAGGGGATAAAATCACCCACAATTGAGAACCAGTGAGCAGCAGTAATTAACAAGTTAACAATTATTCAGCTACCTTTGTAAAAATCTTATCTAATAAAAGGGCAATATGCAAGCAAATTGACCTACCTCTGCTATGCCCACAAGCCATGCCCACCAGCCAATCAAGAGGGAGTATGCAAATTAACCCAACCAAGTTGGCTACGGCCAACAAGAGAATAGGAGGCTTGGGTTTCTCTGGCAATGGAGGCAGCTAAGCTTCCTGCACACCCTGGACAGCCCAGGCTTCCGCTGAAGGCTACAAAATTTTAATTATAGAAGAAATAAATCCCAACAAAAATGGCGGTAGCCACGGAGCTGGAGAGAGCAGGAGGCTTGAGTTGCCCCAGCAATGGAGGAAGCCAAGCTTTTGCAGACCTGGCTTGCCTTGGCCTCCACTCAAGGCTACAAAGTTTCAATTATAGAAGATAAATAAATCCCAGATCTTAGGGCCTCCATTTGGGTCACCCGTGGGCAAGATCTGCCTGCAGGCTCCTTGCCCAGGCTGCCTCATTCCCCAAGGGAACCCAGACCCTGATCTGGGACATCCTTCAGGGCAAACCAGCTGGCCCCCACATGTGCACCAGGCCGCTATCCTAGCTAATAAAAGAATAATATGCAAATTGATCATCACTCCAACACACAAGATGACTGCCCCCATGTGGTCAAAGACAGTTGATCCATGTGGACACAAGATGGCCACCACAAGATGGCCAATAGGGGAGGGCAGTTGGGAGGGACTAGGCCTGCAAGGGAGGGCAGTTGTGGGCGATCAGGGCAGCAGGGGAGGGAAGTTAGGAGCAAACAGGCTGGCAGTGGAGCAGTTAGAGGGTGATTAGACTGGCAGGCAGAACTGGTTAGGGACAATAAGGAAGGCAGGCAGGTGAACAGTTGGGAGCCAGCAATCCTGGATTGTGAGAGGGAAGTCCGACTGTTTAGGCCTGATCCTACTGGGCAGTCGGACATCCCTCAAGGAGACCCAGATTGGAGAGAGTGCAGGCTGGGGTGAGGGACACACACCCCCATGCACAAATTTTGTGCACTAGGCCTCTAGTATACTATAAGAAAGAAATGGGTTTAGGTATTAAGAAATACTTTCTGGCCAAGACCGGTTTGGCTCAGTGGATAGAGCGTTGGCTTGCAGACTGAAAGGTCCCAGGTTCGATTCCGGTTGGAGGCATGTACCTTGCTTGCGGCACATCTCCACTGTGGGGCATGCAGGAGGTGGCTGATCGATATCTCTCTCTCATAGATGTTTCTGACTTTCTATCTCTCTCCCTTCCTCTCTGTAAAAAATATAAATAAAATATATTTTTTTAAAAAAAGAAATACTTTCTGCCCTAGCCAGTTTTTTTCAGTGGGTAGAGTGTCAGCCTGCGGACTGAAGGGTCCTGGGTTTGATTCCAGTCAAGGGGATGTACCTCAATTTCAGGACACCCGCATGAGGCAACCAATCAATGTGTTTCTCTCACAGTGATGTTTCCCACTGTCTTTCCCTCTCTCTTCCACTCTCTCTTAAAATCAGTGGGAAAATATCCTTGGGTGAGGATTAAAAAAATATTATCTGAAAAATAAAAAATGCACCTTGGGAAAGGGTTAGGGAAAAGTGCAGGCATTGCCCATAGAGAGAGTTGAGGTGGGCACTCCATCCTATAGGTATTTATCTGGAGGTCTTAGGGTAGGATTCCAATAGAACATTCTTCAGCTTTCCAGGTGTGTCCTTTCAGGGTTGTGGTCTCTACTGATGGGTCAGCACCAGGGTAGGGGGTCAGTAGTCAATGCAGCTGGTCCTAAGGTCAACCATGGCATCTCTTGTCTGGTTTCGCTGCTTTTCCGGACCTAGAACGAAACACAACTGAGGCCTAGATGTATTTGATGTGGTCAGAACTACTTTGTCCTGGGGGATTAATGCTTAAGGGCTGTGTTCTAGCCTCTTAAGTCCCCCTCAGAGGGCCTAACCCACATGGCTGGCAACATGCCAAAGGAGGAAAGATCCTTTCATGACCAGCACTGTGAAAGGTCAGGGGGTCTAACCCATGTGATCAGCCATATGTCAGGGGATGAGGTCCTTGCTTTCCCAGTTTTGCCCATTGCTAGGCATCCAGTGCTTTCTGCCCTGGTGACCTTCTGTATCTGGCCCATCATTCTTGCTCTGATGATCTAACTGCCTACCACATTAGAATTCAAAGATTTTCATTGTCACACACCATCCTTTCTGTAAATCATTTGTCTTTAGTTGCCCTCCATAATTTTAAATGTAAAAGCCTCATTGAGGAAGTTGTCCTTTAGGTTTCTTTAACAAGATGAAAAGGTCATAAAGTTTAATAGGTTTTAAATGTCCCGTACCTTACACCTTTACAGCTGACAAAGGAAACTGTTTAAGTGTCTGAAAATTCTAAGGGTTATATTACATTAAATATATGCTTTGTAATTGCTTGTGGCAAATTATCCTACTGGTAGAGAAATGTGTACCCAAATTCCATGTGGATATTATTTCTTTGAACATCAGAAATTATTCTAAGTCAGGTCTTCAAAGTAATCTTTTGAAATGAGTTAGCTATGTCTTTAGTTTGTAAATTGCTTATGTACTATTTTCAATCAAACAGAGACCACTAGAAATCAAAGAATTTATATATTAGAAGGATGGCTTTCAAAGCTCATTGCTTGAAAAATTATCTAGAAATTAATTTCATTTTATCTTCCCAGACACAGAAGTTTTAAGATGTGTGATACTATTGAAATAGTTTTATTTTTTTAAATCAGCTTTTCATTTTCTTTACTACATTTAGCAATGTAGTTAGACATTGGGAACATACTTTGTACTAACACTTAACATTCCCAAAAGGAATCCTATGTAAATAAAAATATGCAATTAAAATTATGAGGAAAAATAATATTTTTATTAAATATTTTATAAGAAATATTTTATTATAATCCCTAGTTCCAAAATGTTCATTGGCATGACTATAAGGGAGTTTTAAGTGAATTTTATCTCTTCTTCTCAGAGAAGAGGAATTTTCCTTGCTTTAGTACATATAATTCCATAAGCACAATCAGATCTTTTCTTGATAACATTGAATTTTATAGTGTTTCAGGGACATTATTCAGGAATTCATTGATAGTATATGAGAAAGTGTCCTTGACTGAGAGTCTACTATTTGAATTTTGGATAGATTTTTTGACCTCTCTGATCCTCCTTTTGCTCGTTTGTGGTATAAAAGTATTGATCTTTGAAGCCATTTCTAGACCTTAAATTTCTTTCTTTCTTTTTTTTTTAATAATTCTTTGTTGTTGAAAGTATTACATATGTCTCCTTTCTCCCCATTGACTCCCTCCAATGCGCCCCGCCATCACCCCAGGCCTTCAGCACCCTATTGTCTGTTTCCATGGGTTATGCATATATGCATATGAGGTCCTTGATTGATTACCCCCACTTAATGACTCTTAATTCCCCTTATCCAAGTCCAGTCTTAGAAAATACCAGCTGAAAGTGACTAACAATAGTTTAAAGTATTCTCTTTCTTAATATTAAAATGATGCATTTACAGTAGATTTTCAGATAATAGCCTGAGTATAGGAATGACATACCTCCCTCCCTTTTATTGATAAATGCATTGCATGTCTATTACAATATACACTTCCTTATAAAAATATGCCCTACGAATCACAGGGCCTTTTGAAGCTTGACTCTAGTGAGGAAGACAGTGAATTAAGTCATCATTACAGAACATAGTGGTTAACTTCTACTAGACCTGGTACATGAACACACAGTGGTACTTAATGTTTTGTTCCTGGTATTTCATGTCCTATATAACAAGAGAAGTCATTAGGCTCTTCCTTCATTTTCTTTAGTTGTTAAAAATAAAACAACCGTAAGTAAAATTTCTGTCAAAGAAAATACTCATGGCATAATTGGGGGTTTGCATGTTACTATTGTTATCAAATGCTGTTTTGTAAAATATTGCAGTGATATCTTTATAATTATTTATTTTAGGGTAGACATTATATCACTTTATGATGAGATGCCATAATCTACTCCAGCAATTCTGTTTCGTTAACTATTTACTCTTTTCAAATAACATTGCCCAGCACAAAACTTCATCATTGATAGATTTTCTTTTTCTGTTGAATTATTTCATAGAAGCAAATTATAAGGTCATAGGTATAAACATTTTAATATTTCTTGTCATGAATTCATCATTGTTTTTCGAAGATGCTATTCTAATTTCCTTTGACATCATAATTAGGTATTTTATTTTGAATAAGTTATTTTATTCAAGAAACATTTACTGATTCTTAGTATGGCCAAGGTTTGGAGTTGAATGAATTAAAGAGATTTAAAGCTAATCATATCACTTGGGTTACCTAAAGGAGTAGAATACGGATGGTAGAGGCCTCTGGAGCCATAATGAATCTCAAAGTACACAGGAGGAAGACATTAAACAAGACATTTCATGAAATCTACCACAGTGAAGCATTAGAACATGCTTTGTCTGCCCTAGCTGGTTTGGCTCAGTGGATAGAGCATCAGGAGGGTCCCAGGTTTGATTCCAATCAAGGGCACATGTTCCAGTTGTGGGCTCAATCTCCAGTAGGGGGCATGCAGGAAGCAGCCAATCAATGATTTTCATTCATCATTGAAGTTTCTATCTCTATCTCCCTCTCCCTTGCTCTCTGAAATCAATAAAAATATTTAAAAATTAAATAAATGAACATGCTTTGTCAGAAATCTGCTCCCAGCCAATATTGACCTCTATGTAGTATCTGGATACTCCATCCAATCCGCTGGCTTCTCCTTGAGGACTGCTTACAGTGAAATCAGCTTTTCAAGGTGCTCTGCCTTTATTGATGTCTTGTCTAAAAAATTCAATAGGTAAACACATTCGTGGCTCAACCAGTGATAACAAGGTATGCAGCAGTAGGTTAGCAGAAGATTATGTTAGGGTAGTGTGGATGTATATGTCTTCCTATTTTCATTTTATTTAAGGGATAATTGCCAAGTAGTCAGAGCACCTTTCAAAGGCATGGCTATTGCGGGTACACCCACATATAAATGCTATACTAATTTACCTCTTTTTATGTTTTATTTTCCCACTTATTAAATTTCAGAATGTTCCATAGAATACCTTCCTTCATCCTCACAACTTTGGGGCATTTGTTATTAACTCCTTTTTATAGATAAGGAAGTGGAGGCTCAGAAAATTAAGCAATCTGTCTATCTATATAAAAAGCTAGGGATTGGAACGCCATAACAACCAGAATGGTTGGAGTTCCTTCCTTTTTACAGCAGCATAGTATTCCATTGTGTAGATGTACCACTGTTTTTTTAATCCACTCATCTGCTGATGGGCACTTAGGCTGTTTCCAAATATTAGCTATTGTAAATTGTGCCTAAAGATTTTCAGCCTTTTATTGAAAGAGTGACTTCCCAGGTTATTTTCCATGTAAAACTATAGAGTGATACCATGCAAGGGATGCTTGCTTTCCTATGTTCTTCTAGAACTGATATGGACTATTTGCCAGATGAGCAAAATGAAAAACAAAAAGAGATATCTTCTTTCTTTAACTTTTTGATATACTATTGTATTTGAGTCATAGAATATATTCTATTATACTCCAACTCAAGATTTATAGGGAGGAATTATAAGCTTCCTGCCATCCTTCCATCCTTTCATTCACCCATCCATCCAGTAAATCTTGGGCACCTGCTGTTTTCTATATTCTGCCTAGATTCTGGAGTTACAAAGCATTGGGAAAGTTCTGACTTCAGGAAGTTCACAACAATCTAGTGGGAGAAACAAATAGTCTACCAAGTCAATAAAGTATAGACAATGTTCTATGGGAAATAGAAGGGGACGTGCATAGCTATGGCTTTGCCATAAAAAAGGTGATTTAAAACTTTTTAAATTAATGGAGTGACATTGGTAATAAAATTATATAGGTTTCAAGTGTAAATTCTCTAATATATTATGTGTACCTTGCATTATGTGTTTGCCAGCCAAAATAAAATCTCCTTTTGTCACCATATATTTGACTCCCTTTAACCTTTACCACCTTCCCTTTCCCTTTGATAACATTATACTGTTGTCTATGACTATGAATTTTTGTTTATCCTTTGTCCATTGGTTGTTTTCAGTTTTATATCCCCCAGGTGACTGAAATATGGTTCTTGCCTTTTTTCCATCTGACTTATTTCACTTAACATATTCTTAAAATCAAGTCACACTGTCACAAATGGTAGTATCTTTTTTCTTATAGCTGAGTAGTATCCCATTTTGTATACCTACCACATCTTTCTCATCCAATCATCTATTGAAGAATACTTTATTTGTTTCTATCATCTTGGCTGCTGTGAATAATGCTGCAATTAACATAGTGGTATATATAACTTTACAAATAAATGTTTTCAATTTTTTCAGGTAGATATCCAGAAGAGGGGTTGCTGGGTCATATGGTAGCTCTATTCTTAATTTTTTGAGGAAACTCCATACTGTTTTCTATAGTGGGTATACCAGTTTATATTCCCATCAGCAGCAAATGAAGGTTCCTTTTTCTTAAAAGGTGACTTTTTATTGGAGTTATAATAGGTGTTTTCCATATGGACAAGGAGGAGAAAGAATGAAAGCCTTGATCAAACTCAGCTATAGGGCAGGCACAATATTTGGTTTTATTTTTACATAAGATAACATTTAATTTACTATGGGAGCAATCTTATTATCTCTACTTTACATATGAAAAACAGGGAATTAGAGAGATTCAGCCTTTCTCAAGGTTACATGAGCAAATCCTATAAAAGCTGAGACATAAGTCCAAATCTGCAAAATCAAAAGGCTCACAAGTTCCATTGTGATGTCCTAAAAAAGGGAAGATTATTTTTCAAAACATTGCTTAACATTAACAGGAGACAACAGGGACAAGAATGACTCTCAGCTGTGAAGCAAGCAGAGCTTATCTATGGCTCAACATGACAACCCCGATACAAGCTAAAGAAGTGTTCCCTCCTCTGGACTTGTTCAGTCTTCTCAACAGCAGCACTCACCTGTCATATGTTTCCTATTCTCAGACCTTCTTATTCTGCCACTAGGGTAATGAACTAACAGTTTTAAATAGACTAATCTATAGACAAATCAGTACAAATTTCCCAACCTATTGTCTTTGACACATCAAAATAAAAATATGAGATGAATCACAAATGTGAATTTCTTAGATACAATAAAAAGTGAAATTAATTTCATTAATATCCTAGAGGCCTGGTACACAAAATTGTGCATGGATGGGGTCCCTCAGCCTGGCCAGTGATTGGGGCTGTTTGGGCTAACAGGCCTGGGGTAGGGACTGCAGGAGGTTAGCTGTGGGAGCACACTGCCCACCAGGGGGCAGCTCCTGCATTGAGTGTCTGCCCCTTGGTGGTCAATGTGCATCGTAGCAACCAATCAACCGGTCGTTTGGTTGTCTGGTTACTTAGGCTTATAGATAGATAGATAGATAGATAGATAGATAGATAGATAGATAGATATTTCATCTACATTCAAAATATAATTTCTTTTTAAAAAGATTTTTATTGATTTCAGAGAGGAAGAAAGAGGGATAAAGAGTTAGAAACATCAATGATTTGAGAGACTCATTGATCAGCTACCTCTTGCCTCTTGCACTTCACCTACTGGGGATTGAGCCTGCAACCTGGACATGTGTCCTTGACTGGAATCAAAACTAGGACCCTTAAGTCTGGAAGACAACACTCTATCCACTGAACCAAATCAGCTAGGACTCAAACTATAATTTCAATATATAATCAACATTGAATTATTCTAGTATTTTTGCATTCTTTATTTCCTACTAGTACTTTGAAATATGGTGTATATTTTACTCTTAGAGCATATCTCACCTTTGGCTAGCCACAAAGCACTCAATAGCCTATGTGGCAGGCTAATGACTACTGTATTTATTTGACAATGCAGCTCATAGGAGATGTATATTGAGTGGTTTTAATGATGGAATATCAGGTACTACAGCAAGTTTATAAAAAGGATACTTTCAGCCTCTTGTAGCTTTCTTGCTTCTCAAATCACAACAAATAAATAGATTAGGATCTCAGCCTTATCTGAACTTTAGAATTGCTTGGGGAACTTAAATGCTTGCGTCCCACCAAAGTTCTGATTGGTTTGCCTAGTGTGGGGTTCAAACATCACTGTCTTTTAAAAACATCCTTGATGATTCTAGCATGTCGCCAGGGCTAAGTATCACTAAGGTAGATATAGCCAATTCTTATCCTTGCTAAATCTAGTAGCAGGAAAGGGTCAGAATAAATGGAATATCAGACACTCTGTTGTTCCCTTCCTTCATGAGAAAGAAGGGCTTTCTTGGAAATTTCTACTGAATAATAGAGCTCATACTTTCTTTAGTTTGAACATAATGGATCCCCAGTAGGGAATATATGCCATTGGTAAGTGATCCATCCTTACCAATATTTTGTCAATGTGGACATTTTTATAAAAATAAAAATAAAAATTATGCAAATCTGAAAAATAATGTCATTTTAAGCATCTGATAAATTACTGAACTAAAAAGCTTTGGTTAGATATCTTTGAAATTATATATTTATCATATATACAGCAGTACCTCGAGATACGAGTGCCCTAACATATGAGATTCTTGAGATACGAGCCGTCGAGCAAGTGATTTTTGCTTTGAAATATGAGCAACATTTGAGATAGGAGTAATCACGAGGATCAGCCGGCTGCACATGACCCACCAGTTTACCACGACTGGAGCGTCTCATAATTTCCCATGCCTCAAGGTTACGGAACGAATTAAACTCGTATCTCGAGGTACCACTGTATTGTATATAGCATGCACATATTGAAAAGTTAGGAGTATGTAGATTTCTATAGGAACTGGTTTCTTTAACATTGTGGGAAAATAATGCTTTAGACCTTTGACCTTGATATAGAACAGTCTAGACGTCTGCATTTGCATTTCTGTGCATAGTCTTCATGGTTTGGAGTTTGTGAGGTGAAGAGGACCAGGAAGAAAGTGGGGCATATATCCACAGGCCTGATGCTCTGTTAGCTATAAAAGAGCATTAAAACGCATGCATATACTGGATTCCATCCTGAGCTAATGTCTCATTTGTATCTAATGTTATAGATGCTATTATAAATTACTCTTAAATTAATTATTACAATCTCTCAATAATAGGGTTAAGTTAATAACTCGATTTTAAAAGGAAAACATCAAGCTTTTCTAATATTGATGCAAATACCATCCAACTGAGTACATCAGTTTGACTTTAAGTTTTCATTAATAGAGTAAAATTATTAGTACCTGGTTACCCAGAGAATAGCTAATGCTGGCATGCAATTGCTTTTTTATGATTATTACATTAGTGATTTATTCTCTTTTAACTCTCAACCATTCTCTTTGGAATGTGCTTTCTTTTAATGTGTATAGAGAAGCTTTAGGCTCATGACAATGATATTTACTATTCTTAATATTTCTTCATGTTTTACCCATTTACAACATTTATAAAACTTCTGCCAAAATGCTGAAATCAGCTTTGGACAAGTAAACTAATGGTGACCTGTGAAATGAGGAGGTGACTTGTGCAATTACTCCAGCTCTCTAGTCGTGAAATGAAAGGCTGATGCTCATATAATGTCCCTTCCAAATGAAGCTACTGCGCTAAATATAAAAAAGGCCCAAACCTGCGTGCACATACTCATACCCTTCTCACTCACTCTTTCCAAGAGCAGGGTTAAAAATGCTTCAGAGGACTTGAGAATTTAAAAACCTCACAAATTACATCATTGATAACCTCTATTTCCATTTTTTTGCACCCTAATGACATTTACTAGTGTTAGTCATATTTTCAAATTTTGAAAATAGAAATCAAAGCTTTAAGGAAATAGCTAACTTGCCTGAGTTCACAGAGATCCAAATGTAGAACCATCCTGTGATAAATAGTCTAGAGTCTGTAATATTCCAATGTAGCCAATCAGATCAGGGACCATTTAATATAGCAAGAAACCAGTCAGCTGCATTGACTCAATCCCCAAGGGTTCCATTAAAAGCAGATAAATCAGAGCAGTATGGCTGCTAATCTTGTGCTCATCCAAATTATATGTGAACAGCATCAGATTTGGGCTGAGAAAAACCCAAATGCAATCTCTTCTTAGATATTGAACACAAACTGTTTGGCACATTTCAAAATAGGCTTCAGTTGGATTCACTGAACAAATCTTATCCAGACCTTTCCAATTCCTCTCAGACACATTTAAAGACACCATCAGCCATTCTGGTTTTGACCAATAGGAAGGTGATGTAAAGAATTTACAAAGATTCAGTCTGTTTCTTCAGTCTGTTTTATGTATAGAGGGAGGCCTGAGTTTGTCAAAAGTGAAATGCAACTGCAAAATGTTTTGCTTTGGTGGAATACTTCTTACCCATGTTTTTTTGGCATAGACTTCATTAAGTCTCTTTGGATCAATCTTCTCTCAGCTAACAACTGTAAATCATAGAAATATGATGATTAAAGGTATAATTGTTTCCTGGTTGGATGAATATCTATTTGAAGATGCTGTAGTGTGTAGTGAGAAGCATTCTTATCAGCAAGAATAATGCTAGATTACTTTTGAAATAATTTTAGGGGAGAAAAGTTGAGCTTACCTTTATTAAGAGTTTGAGGAACTGGAGCAGCACTTAGCAAAGTATATTCCAAAAGCATGTGGATTACTTGAAAGCATAAATATATCATTGAATAATTAAAGACCTAATATTGTTAAAATTTATTTATGCCAGCCCTGGCCAGTGTTTCTCAGAAGTAAGATCATTGGCCTGCATACTGAAGGGTCGAGGGTTTGATTCCCAGTCAAGGGCACATATCTAGGTTGCAGGTTTGATCCCTGGCCCTGGCTGGGGCACATTCGGGAGGCAACCAATCTGTCTCTCTACACTAATGTTTCCCTCCCTCCCTCCGTCCCTCCCTCCCTCCCTTCTTCCCAATTGCTCTAAAAATCAATGGAAAAATATCCTTGGGTGAGAATTAATAACAACATCAAAAATTTCTTAGGCAAAATTTATATAAATTTCCAATCGTCTGAAGAAGTGTATAGAATTAAGTTTGACTTAAGTTTGTGGTTCTCATTTTTGGCTCTCAAGTTTATAATATTGATAAAAGGGAAACAAATTTAGAGATTTTTAAGGCACAGCACTTGGTAATTTAAGCATTGAAAACCTAAATGTAACTTTGAAGTCAAATTTGCAATAAATATTTTATTTTATCAATAATGTTGTTTTTTAAGGGACAGACATGGAATGTGTATTAATTTTATGACAAGTGATCATGTTTTTAACTTTTGAAACAGTCTTGTGTTCTAATGTTGTAGAAGCAAATTAATTTGCTTTCCTCATCTAGTTTAGAGTTCACCAGCACTGGAATGTGAACAAAGGGAGAGGACAATGAATTTTGTCAGTTACCTGTTTTTAGCTGATGAAGACTCTGATGCCATTGAAATAAGAAAATTTCATGTAAATTTCCCCAATGATATAGTGTGAAAGAGCTAGGGTTTGGATAGGAGCAGGGTTTGGGTTAACACACACTGCTGGAGAGTACTGAGGTTGAATTCCTACAGCTACACTTTGATTTTTGGTCCATCCAACTTCAACCAGAATTTACTGTAGAAGTATTTTGTGCAAAGTGCTATGTCCTCACAGATTACAGCTGAGTAGGTGAAAGGACCATTGGGGAAGTTACTTGTACAACAAAACAGTTCTTGCCCTCTTAGTTTGGATTATGCTCCACATAGCACCCACACAAATCTGGATGGGTTGGGTTACAATGTAGTAAGTGAAAAAAAAAACACATAAAATCTTGGAGACTTAGCACATTTAATGTTGATTTTCTGGCCATGCTCCACATTTATCACAGGTCAGCTGAGACCCCTGCTCTGCATTATTCTCCCTTCAGGACCCAGGTCTCCAGATCAGACATCCTGGGGAATGATGTCCGTTACTACAAGAGCATGGTAATCTGTACCCTGGTTCCTACAGATTTTGCACAGAGGTGATGCACATCACCTTCACTCCATATGGTTGGTCAAAATAAGTTGTGCAGTCACAGCAAACTTTAACAGGGTAGAGTGTGTCCTTTATCATGTGCTCAGGAGAAGAAACAGAAGTGTTTTTTGACAATACAACCATAGCCTCTGTTTTTCCTCTAGCATTGGACTCATTCACTTTTAGTGTTACTGCTCTTTAAAAGAAATCCCACAATGGTCGTGTTTTTGTAGTGTCTTCCACACCTATCACAGTGTTTGGCATATACACAATTTATTGAATTAAAGACACATTCTTTTTAAAAATATTTTTATTGATTTCAGAAAGAGGAATGGAAAGATAGAAACATCAATGAAGAGAGAGAATCATAGATCGGCTGTCTCCTGCACGTCCCTTACTGGGGATCGAGCCTGAAATCTGGACATTTACCCTGATCAGGAATTAAACTGTGACCTCCTGGTTCATGGGTCAATACTCAATTACTGAGCACACTGGCCAGGCTAATGACACATTCATCATAATTAGAATTTTAGAGTCTGTGGTTAGCTGGGAAATCACAATATTCTCTAGTTTCTGGATTAAAATCTCAAAAGAAAAAAACCCACAGTGGGCAACCAACTTATATTGCCAAAAGGGATATTTCAGGAAAAAAAATTAACAAAATACTCCAATGCTATATAAAGCCTGAGATAAACTTAGAAAATTTCCACCCATTTTTCATGAAATAATGGCTTGTTTTTCCTACTCGTGTATTCATGGTGCACCAACCACATAGAAAAAATACTTAATTCAACACATTTTCATCAATTACTAGTGCTCTAACAACATTCTTTCTCAGGAAGCTTCAGATCTTTCTCAAGAGTGATTTCCTTCTCCTTTTCATCCGAAGATGAAACACAGATCAGTACAGACCATATCAAACTTTTTCTTGGTGTAAAACCATTTACTATCTCACCCTTTTCCCACAAAAAGAACTCCATTGTTGTGTAAATTTTGGAATTTAGTTGCTTGTTTTTCAAACGTCTGTCTTCAAAGGTAGTACTTAGGGTAGATTTTAGTACTATACAACTTCAATATTTAAAAAAAAACTTGTAAAAATTGGCACATTACCTGAGACAAAGTTAAACATGCCAATAAAAAGTCCATGCTCCTTTGCTTTGAGCTGGAATCATATTAACATCCTTATAAACCTAGTTATTAAGTTATAAATGATACTGATTTTTTTTAATAATAAATTCTCATAAATTTCAGATTGTTTGGAAGACACATGTGTTTAAAAATCGGGTTTGGTGATAGTTTTTTATGTGATAGATGAATAGTGCTACTGTGAAACTACTTCCAGTGTACTTACAGGGACAGCAGTGCTTGCCAGGCACGAATGAGATGCTCTAGATCCTGTTGCATTTGAAGTCTCTGCAGACTTCCCCCCCCCCCCGCCCTCAATCCCTGAAGCTATATTTATTGGATGGGAAAGTACTATGTAATCCAATGCTCTTGACTACAGGTTATTGAAGACTGAGTGGGAGAATGAGAAAGAGAGAACGAGGAGGAGAATGAGAAGAACAGAGAAAAGGAGGTGGGAGAGCTTTGGGCTCTGGAGCTGCCCAATTCCTTAGCCCAGATTCTTTAGTGTTTCTTTTACAAATGTTCTTTCCACAAACTGTTTATTTTTCTGAGGCAATTTGACTAAGACTATGTGATTTTTGTAACCAAAATGACCTTATTAGAATAACTTCCTATAAACAGTGAACTCTCCTGTAGCATCTACAGTACAACTAATATGCATGAAGCATTTTAGGAAACATATCCTGTAGGTAGTTGTTTCTGGACTCCTATTTTTATTTCCTCACTTTCTGGCCCACCCCTATGGTGCTACTCTTGTCACTCATGTAACAGTGGGAATTGATATAAACCGTGTCTACTTTAGACATATTCAGGGACTCTAAAAAGAAAATGAAATAAAACCCCAAACCCCAAAACATTAACAAACTTCCTGCCCCCAACAACTGACTTTGCTCAACTTAAAATGAATATTACATTGTATTTTGAGTACCACTAGCACTATCTGCTGGTCTTCATTTTCTCCATGCAGTTTTGCTTTTGTATGAGTGAGGTTTAAGAGACTTTTATCCATTTAAAAATAGGCAAAAACATTATTAATTGCGAACATGTGGAGGCCTTACTGTGTGGCAGGTGCTGTGCTCTCAGACCTTGCATTAGGACACTGAGGCTATGTCACATGAAGGATGTGCAGCTAGTGAATACAGGGCTTGCTTTTGAAGCCGGGCAGTCTGACTTCAGGGCCCAGGTATACCCTGTCTACTTCTAAAGATCTTTAGAGAATTCGAGGGCTCACACTTTGACTGGACTATTTTTGCATATTTGAACCTTCTATACATCCCTCTGAGGAGCTTATATGTTTATAAAATAGATTTCTCACTTCCACTTTTCTTTCCACATTATGCACAGTATTTACCTATTACTTGCAGAATTTTAACGCTGATTTTTAAGATAAGACAAGCTCAGCTAGTATTAATAAAACATGTTGTCTTTTTCTCTATTTAATCCACAGTTCCAGGAACTAAAGTATTGCTTCATTAAATTCCCACTTAAGAGCCCAGCATGAATAAATTATTCAGAGTCTGCTGTAGTTGGGGAGAATCTTGGATAAATATACTCACCAGAGTAGTCACAGCTCCTTTGCAACAGACCTTCTGCTCAAGGCTTACATCCATCCTGTGTTTTTAAATTCTTCCATCAGGATCACATTTTTATTTCATACTATTGGTAAGCAGTAACACTTGTTCATAATATGAATTATATGTAAGCGTTAGTGATTATTAGGAAATGTTTAAATCATTGCTTTCACCCCTGTTGGACTGGAACAGAAAGTGAAGGTTAAATTTTTCCAGCTTTATCAAGGTATAATCCTGTCTAATAAAAGAGAACCTTCAAAATGACCAAACCTCTAATATTCCCACAAACCATGCCCACCAGCCAATCAGGACTGAATATGCAAATCAACCCAGCAAATATGGCAGCAGCCATGGAGCTGGAACAAGCAGGAGGCTTGGGTTGCCCTTGGCAATGGAGGAAGCCAAGCTTCCTGCCTGCCCTGACTTTCCCTGGCCTCCACTCCAGACTACAAAGTTTCAATTATAAAAGATAAATAAGCTGAAACCGGTTTGGCTTAGTGGATAGAGCATCAGCCTGGGGACTGAAAGGTCCCAGGTTCAATTCTGGTCAAGGGCATGTACAATGGTTGCGGGCACATCCCTAGTGGGGGGGCGTGCAGGAGGCGGGTTATTGATGTCTCTCTCTCGTTGATGTTTCTGGCTCTCTCACTCTCTCTCCCTTCGTCTCTGTGAAAAATCAATAAAATATATTTTTTTAAAAAGATAAATAAATTCCAGATACCAGGGCCTCAGCTTGGGTTGTCTGGCAGTGTGGCCGGCCTGCAAACCACCACAGGCCCTTTGCCCAAGCTGCCTCATGCCCCAGGAGAACCTCTACCCTGATCTGGGACACCCTTCAGGGCCAACCAGCCAGTCCCCTCCTGTGCATGAGGCCTCTATCCTATATAATAAAAGAGTAATATGCAAATTGACCATTATTCCAACATACAAGATGGATGCCCCCATGTGGACTCAAGATGGCTGCCACAAGATGGCCAGCAGGAGAGGGCAGTTGGGAGGGACCAGGCCTGCAAGGGACAGCAGTTGGGGGTGATCAAGCCTGCAGGGGAGGGCAGTTAGGGGTGACCAGGGTGGCAGAAGAGGCAAGTTGGGGGTGACGGCCTAAAGGGGAGGGCATTTAGGAGCAATCAGGCTGGCAGGGAAGCAGTTTGGCATCAATCAGGCTGTCAGAGAAATGGTTAGGGGGTGATCAGGCTGGCAGGCAGAAGAGGTTAGGGGCAATCAGGAAGGCAAGCAGGCGAGCATTTGGAATCAGGTCTAAACAGACAGTCAGACATCCCTCGAGGGGTCCCAGATTGGAGAGGGTGCAGGCTGGGCTGAGGAACAACCCCCCCCCCCGCCATGCACAAATTTTGTGCACCAGGCTTCTAATTTACAAATAAAATTGCATATATTTAAGGTTGTACTGGTAGCTTGACATACATATACATTCTGAAATGATTGCTATAACAGAGCTAGTTAGCACATTATCACCCCATAAAGTTACCATCTTTTGTGTGTTGTTCCTGTTAAGAACATTTGAGATCCACTCTCTCAGCAGACATCAAATATACAAAAAGTATTAATAGCAGTAACTGAAGGTTAATTGCTTGAATAAATGGTCTGACTGCCCAAAGGAACTGCCCACAATTCTTCCCTCACTTTGGAACTTTAAATGCAAAACAAAGGCTTCATAACTCATTAAGTCTCAGTAACTGGCAGTTTACAAGTCACTGGGAATGAACTTAAAATGATCCCCGTAGAACCAGGACCTATTATATATGCATCCCTCGGCTATTAATACAAAAGATAAAAGGATGTTTAAGCATCAGTCTTTGTCTACTCTTTTTATGTAAGGGATTTCTTGGTCTTTTAAAAAATATGATTACTTGCTTACATCTCATCTTGGAGTTGTAAACAGCAACACAGAACCCAGTCAATGAATTTTATCTGTTTGTTTAGAAAACTGACTGAGTGCCCAAATGGGGAGCCAGAACCTGAGCTCTGGGCTAGTAAATACCACGATAACATCACCACTCTGGGACCTCAAATTCTCTAAGCCCCAGCCTTTTAACTTACAAAGTACCAATTGTCATATGAGGACCAATTTAGGATAGTTTGAGGATTGAATGAGTTAATGTACTTAAAGCTTTGATAAAGAAAAAAGATTTATGATTTGATATTTACTCAATACAACTTAACTGTTTATAATGTTGATGCCTAGAACATATTGAATCGTTAATAGAAATGTGGGCAAGAATTTATAGGTGTTCAGAGCTTGTGTTAAGATCTGTGTGGAAATAAAATGCATAAAAAGTAGTCCTTGGCCTTTAGACACTGTTGTAGTGAGTGACAGAGGTCAAGGTGGATGTGGAGAGAGACAAATAGGCAGAATAAAACACTATATGAATTTATAAAAGCAGAGGAAGGCATCAGGGAAATCTTACGAAGGAGGTAGCTTTGAATGGAAACATGAAATATTAGACAGCATTTGAATTTGTGGTGATATTATAATATTGGAGATAAACCTCTGAGAGAATAAAGTCATTTTCCCCAGGACTCTTCCTCAGTACAGGTGTGTAGTAGTGACGTGAGAGTTGCATGTATTCCTCTTTTGAATATGAGTAGTTGTAGAAATCCGCAGGACCTAGGGAGCATTGGACTCCTTTGGATTTGTTAGGAAAACTAAACCTATCCTGGGTTTAAACATTTTAGAAGTCCCTTCTTTTAAATTCTCTAGTTATTCAAATAATTTTAGAAAATTGATGGTCTAGCTTTTGAAATAATTTTAGAAATTTGCTGGTATATATAATATACACATATAACAATATGTAACACATAATACATAACATGTTACATATTACATATTATATATATATATTATATATGGATATATATATATATAGAGGGGGGGAGGGAGGGAGAGATTTGGAAGAGTACACTGACCTTGTTCACAGTCTTGGCTATATTTAAACATCTTCATTTCTTTTCCACCTTCTTGGGCTTATGGGATTTTTTTGCTCTAGAGACAGAAATTATAACAAGTGCTTTCAGCTGAGATGCAATTAAATGGGAGGTTCAGTTTAATCATGTGGCCTGTGCTGTGATTTATCTGCATCAGGCTTAATCATTAGAACCTTTTTAAAAACCAGCATTCTATTTGAGGTCAATCTCCATGCTTGTCACAGGCTCTAAAGTGGCCATTAATGCCTTCCTCTGTACTTCCAAATGATATTGGGGACAGAAACAATTTATTGAGCACATTTTCTATGTTAACCAGTGTGCTAAGTAGATTATTTCAATGCTGTTCTCAACAATTCTATGAGGTATCATCCCTTCCTCACTGATGAAGCCCAGTCAGGCTTGGGCTAAGTAGTAAAGTGTGCAAGTGGCATACCCAACAATCGAGGAGGCAGGATGGAAATGCAGCTTGATTTTAAAGACTGTTTTTTTTTTTGTTTTGTTTTTACTACTATGTCTGCCCAGTAGGCTGTGGAGAAATGACTCTGGAAAAAATTACATGTACATGCATACATATACATTTTGCATAAGGTATGTAAGGTTTTCTTTATTTGCTTTGCTTTATAATCTAGTTGGTACTCACTAAGGGATTAAAAAGAAAAGCAAGATGTTCCCTTCTTAGACTGAGTTTTAAAAATCTAGACCATGCTGATACTTTTTTGATAATTTTCAAATTGGAATGTATTGTGAGAAATTTGGAAATAGAAGCTCCTCTCTGTTTTGGAGGAATGCAACTGATATAGATATAACTGATTGTGACTTAGCCAGTAAGTACAATTAACAAAACTATTAGACCATTGATGCTATTTATCAAAATGTATTCAGTAATTATATTTTACTTTATCTTTATGTTGTGTTCAGTTCCTGGCATCTTGCTTCCCTTGAGGGGCCACATAGTGTGACAGGAAGGGTATGTCTTCCAATAACCACATATCCAGGGTAGAGTCCTTGGCGGTGATATTAACTTCAGCAAATTATTGAACCTTTTGATGTACCAGTTTTCTCATTTTTTAAGATAGAGTGAACATAAATACCTTCCAGCATTATTCTAAAACTGAAGATGATGATGCATATGAAGTACTTAGCAAAATATTATTTTCTTTTTAAATCTTAAACTTCGTTGCATTTATACCAGGTGAATTATATCTACTTTCTAAGTGTGTGTGTGTGTGTGTGTGTGTGTGTGTGTGTGTGTGTGTGTATGATATGAATAAATGTAAATAATATAGGTAGAGAGCCTAGCACTTAGTAGAATCTCTGAACCTTGGATCCCTTCTCCCATTAATTCACATTAAAATCACATTTCAGTCACCTTTATTTTATTTTGCTTATTGGTATGTATATCACTTTATTGTGCAATACAATGTGATTGGCTTGAATGCAATTTTCAGTTCTTGAGTTTTAACTTAAATGGTAAAGGAAGAGGAAAAACCCACGCAAAATGCAATCTCAATAAGAAAAGAATGAACTGCTTTTCAGGCAAAGAGATGATGAACTTAAAATGTAGGTTTCTTTTCAGTATTTCAGGGAAACACTCTACATACAGTTCTGGGAATGTAGCCAAAATGAGAAAGTCAAGAGTTATATATCCAATAGATATTATGAGAGGGTAAGAGGAGTCACATATATCCAATTACTTCTATAATAAGAGTACAACATCCCATACCTTTCTATCCACATCTTTGTTTTAGAAGAAAAGGCAAGGGGTGAAGTATATGTAGTGAACCTTTAAAGCTTATTGAAAAACTTCTATCTTTTTCTCTCATTCTCTTCTATTATTATAGAGTAGGTTTAAGCTAAAATGCAAAAAAAGAGCACCTGCATAGAACATTATTCTTATGAGATTCTTTGGAAACAGATTTAATAATGTATATCTATCCATTCAATATATCTTTTGAACACCTACTATGTGCCAGGTACTGTGATAAATGCTGAGAATTCAGTCAGGGAATTGGAGGAAATTTGCTTCATGCTTATACATCAGATCTAACTTATATAGGTGTATTTGCGCACAGCCACTCTCCCTTCTCTCCTTTGCAGTGAAAACCTGCCCCAGTTCCCACCCAAGGCCTATTTCTTCCCTCAGATAGTGTGTCCCACCCCCATTCTCCTGCTTTGGGACTTCACTCTTGTCATAAACCCCCATCAATTTTCTTCTCTTTTTGTAAACATCCTTATCCTTTTAACATAGAGGTATCCCACTTATAAAATATATCCCCATGAGCTTACATCATTCCCTATTTCTCTAAAGCTTCTTATAGCAAACTTCAAAGATTTGTCTAGACTCCACTTTCTTCTCTTCTAAGCTTTCTTCAAGATTGTTCCCTTCAAGCATTCATCCCCATGTTTCCACAGAACTGGCCATGGTGGTCAGGCCCTGCCATATTGCCATACTCAGCACTTTGTTTTCAGTTCTCACATTTGTTAACAAGCTGCAGCAGTAGACCTTGGTTTTCAGGGCACCATGTTCTGGTTTCCTCCATCTCAGAGGTAAGTCCCTGTCAGTCTCCTCTGCTATTTCTTCTTCATCTTCCCCATCACTGAAAGCTGGTGCTGTGGAGTTGGTCCTCGGACCTTTACTCTGTTTTCTTCTTCAGTGAATCCATCTACTCCAATTATTTTAAATGCCATCTATATTCCAGCAACTTCCAAATGTACATCTTCAGCCTCAAAACTCCTTAACTCCTTAAACCAACTGTTTACTTGACATTTCCACAGCTGTAAATTGACTCATCTCAAATTGGACTAGTCACTTCTAACTTTCAAATTTCTTTCTTGCCAAGATCAATTTCTTATTTTTATCAGTGGAACTCTAGTCTTCAAACAGTTCTTTCCTAAAAGTTTGGAGTCATCCTTGAAAACTTTCATGCTGCCATCCTCAGCCAATCCAACCATTTTTACTTTCAAAATATAGATAAAATATGACCTATATCCCTCACCTTTATAGTAATCACTGTATTCTATCATGCTATCTTCTCTTAAATCACTATACACCATTATGCTCTTCCACTTAAACTACTGCAATCATCACTTATCTGTTCTCCCTTGAGCAACCCATTCCAGGTTATTCTCCATACAACAAGCAACAGCAGTCCTTTTAAATCATGTCAGATCCTGTCACTGCTCAAAACTCTTAAATTTTGTTCCCATCTCACCAAGAATAAAATTGCCATTCCAACATAGCCTTTATAGTGCCCCATAATGATTCCAATCTCATCTCTTCCTCCTCTCCTCCCTTTCACTCTGCCCTAGCTACCATGCCTGCTTGCTGTTCTCTGAACACATTGTTGCCTTAACCTGGAATGCTCTTCCTCTGCTGTCATCATGGGCCCACTTATGAGGAAGATTTACCAAATTATGATATTACAGACCTGATTTGCCCACTGCCTTCTCTCTGCTGCAGCCCAGGAGCACTCTTGTGCCCTCATTTTGCTACATTTTTCGGCATGTTACAACCTACCTTTGTCTTTTTCCTTTTCCCCCCCCATGTTGGTCTATTTCTCACCATGTCAATGTATTGCTATATCCCAGTACCTACAAACAATGCCTGACACCTTGTAGGTGTTAAAGTAAATATTTATGGACGTGGAAGAATACTAATATTGTTTCATTTCTGCGCTCACAGAATTCACATTATAGTGGGTGCTAAAGACAAATAAAAGTAAGCAGACAAACAACTAAAAGAGCATGCACATTCTGAGAAGTAATTTTGATAAGTATTTAAAAAGCCACACTCAGGCATTGATATGGAGGTTAATAGAGAAAATTACATTTAGATTGATTGGTTGAGGAAGCTTTTCTGAGGAGGCATCAATTCAGGATGGAGAAAAGTTAACCATTAAAGGATAGCACTCCATTGCTTGCAAATGCAGGAAAGTGTAATTATAGGCATTTGATCGAAAACCTTCTCATAGCAATGTGCACATACCTCTCAGAATAAATAAATGTTTGCAGGAATGAAAGAGCAAAGACCACATTTTAACTCAGGTAGTAGAGAGTAGAAGGAAAGAAAACTTTATCTGGACCTCAAGAGAGATGACTGCCTGCATAAAAGGGACTTCCACTTTGGGAAGCATGGCAGTTATGAATCTTGGCTTGTCTCAAAGTGATTTTGCCAGTCTGCATGTTTATGTCTCATTGAAAAGAAAGGTCTGTCTAAAATTTAGATTAGAAGTAGAATTAAAATTCTTCATTACAACCTCATCTAGCATCAAGATACTAACAGAACTTTATTAACAATATCATTGAGCTTAGGAATTAACTAGCTAAAGGGAACATCATCCATGGTGATTTTAATGGGAGACACAATTTATTGAGCATCTAGTATGAGTCACTTAAGAAGAGCTTCAACTGTAGTACCTCATTCATTTATATATCTACTGTCTTTCTCTTTTTTACATAATGATTGCATTTCTCTCTGAGCTATTCTTTCCTTACCTGGTGGTTTAATATAATTGACACAAAATAAACTTAACCAGTCTTCTCTTCAGGGATTTGCTCACTGTCTGGCTCGATTGCATTATCACCCTGCATCTTGCTCAGTTTCTGTGTCCACATGTCACCCTTCTTTGCACACTTCAAATGTGATCATTGGTACCCTGCACCAGAGCGCATCTCTTTCCTTCCACCGGGTGCCATTCTTCCAGCTGCACGCTATCCTGCAGCTGGTCTCCCCTTGGTGTTAGTGCCAATCTTCATGTCCACTGACAGCTTTGTCATTGGCCTTGTGGTACGAGTCTCCTGCTGCTACATGTGGCACTCCAGGAAGAGGCCGGGAACTATTCCCAGTTCCCTCCTTTACCGCCAGGCTTGCCAATGCTTCCTTCAGGCCAGCCAAGTCTCTACTTAAGAGCTACAGATGGTCTTTACCCGCCCTGAGCCTCTGTCCTTTCTGAACCAACACCAAGCCAAGCCATGCAGGGAAATGAAGCTGTAAAATGCCTATGAAAAACCTAGTTAGTGTTTCAGCATTGTACTAGCAGCTATGAAAGGCAAGCACAAGTTTTTACAAAACACATTGTTCTGTAGGTTTACTTTGTGCCCCAAAATCCAAAAATCACTTTTCACGATGTCTCTGTGCTGGTTCATATTATGCTCAAGAGGAGTCAGGAAATGTAATTGATAAGCAGTGAATTTCGCCTGGTCCACTCAGCCTCAGAGCATGAGTATGATAGGACAGCAAATGAGAGAGCTTTGGAGTCAGAGAAACTGAGGGCTGAAGCCCAGCACCATCATAAATGAGCTGTGCTATCTTGAGAAGCTACTTAAATTTTCCTAGCCCTGTTTTCTCATCTGTGAAAAGGGAGATGTAATGCTGTTATAGGGATTAATTGAGGCATTTGATATGTAGTATGAGTCAATCTAGTCATAAATCCAGGGCTGGTGGAAAACAAGATTTCGTTTTCTTTAACTCGTAATTTATGACTGAATACCTCTTCTGGGCTAGCAGAGATACCAAGGTAAAAGCTCCATTTCATTTCTACCTGTGATTTTACTCCCATACTCCTTGGGAAATAGTGTTGGAGGACAGTATAGGATGGTAAGATTTTGGTTGTCATATGTTGATGAGAGTCTTAGAGTCTTGCCCGAGGTCATAGGTTAAGGGGTTGGCCTTGGAGACATCTCCGCATCAGTATGGGATCTTCAGATCCCAAGACTCTCAGAAGTGCTCTGATCCCCCCTCCACTGTCTAGCCGGAGCACTGGACATAATCTATGTGCCACTTTCTCCAATCCTGTTGCCTTTGTTGCTGAAAAACAGAGGATAGGTTTTCTCTGCTCTCAGGATCCATAGAATTTTCTCTCTTTGTTTCTTCCTCAAGCCAAACAAAATATTTTATTAATAAAGATTTGATGAATACCCTGTTTCTACATGAGTCTATAGGTACAAATACCCTTTCCCACATTACTCTCAGAAGCATCTAGCATTGGTGTGCAAATTCTGAACACAAATTACTCTTCTCCATAACTTCTTAGAAGAAAACAAACAAGAATCTGTCTTTATCCTTGAATGAAAGTTGGGAGGAATGGACATTAAAGGGGCAAACTCTGGGGAAAGCAAACACCTGAATTAATACCTTAAATTACTATTCCATATCATGTGTAAAAGCATCATCCCAATGACTCATCAAAAGGTGTTCAAGAAGCTGGAGTTATTGTTGACCTTAGACTTGTCATAGAAAATGACCTGCCTAGCATCTCTTCTGGAATGTCTTACTTCCAGGCAATCATTTTGAGATAACTGGCCTGAGATCAGAAGAGAAGTCTGTGACTATGGAACAAACTTGTATTTGGTACAAGGGGATAGAAAGGTAGAGTGGAATCCAACTCAACATTTAGGTCTGTGTGCCATAGAGTCCTCTCACCAATGAGACACTCACAAGAGCACTTTCTAATAGAAATATAAGCCAACCATATGCACCTACTGGTATACTTTTGCTTGCTAAATTAGTTTGTGAAGGAATGCTAGTGAAGATGGCATTTTCTTTTGTGGACAGGCTAAGGGTGATGTCTAGAAAAATAAAGGTATCAGGAGCTCAATAATGACACATGATTGTGGAAAGCAGTAACCAGAGTTCTGCAGAACACAGAAAGCACACCTACCTCCTCAGGTAAGTAGTAGCAACTCATGTTTGTGCAGCACTTTTTAGGTCCGTAGGTCGTTCTTACCATTTCTACCATATAGATGAGCACAATCTTAGGAACTTACCTGAGCTCAAACAGCTAAGAAGCAGCCCAGAACAGTGCTTTATCTTTTTTAGCAATGTATTTTTATTTGTTTCAGAGAGGAAGGGAAAGGGAAAGAGAGATAGAAACATTGATGAGAGAGAATTATTGATCAGCTGCCTCCAGCACACCACACACTGAAGATTGAGCCCGCAACCTGGGTTGGGACCAGAATTGAATCCTAACCTTCTGATTCACCGGTTGATAGTTTTCTATGATGTTCACAGTCTTCTCAGATGCATGAAAAAGGCCCTACTGCCTCTGCTTTTTGATCTGAAATCTTAAGGTGACAGAAGCTTTAAATGCAGTGTTGATTACTTGAAATGACTGCTTTATGAAACTTCTGTCTTATGGGACACTTATTGCTTTAAGGAATTCTAATGATACTGATAAAAGGCCTTATTTGATTCTTTAAAGTTGTTTGATATTTGGATCAATTTGTATATTTGACCATAGCTGTCTGTTGTTGTTTCTTTCCAATTTGATCTAGAAACTAATCATAAACTTTCTGTGTTTTATTAGTTATCTTATAGTTTGCATAATACTTTTAAATGAGAATCTGAAAAGGGGAATGCAGTGGTGTTGGTTTTAAAAGTGAACCTTGCCACAAGCAAGGCTAGATTCTGACTTTTTTATTCATCATCCTCCATTAAGTTCCTCAAAGACCCTTAGAGAACCTCAGAGCAGATTTACCACTTAATTCTCATCAAACATCTTGACCCTACATCAGTGGTGGGCAAACTGCAGCTCATGAGCCACATGCTGCTCTTTGGCCCCTTGAGTGTGGCTCTTCTATAAAATACCATGGCCTGGGCGAGTCTATTTTGAAGAAGTGGCGTTAGAAGAAGTTTAAGTCTAAAAAAATTGGTTCTCAAAAGAAATTTCAATTGTTGTACTGTTGATATTTGGCTTTGTTGACTAACGAGTTTGCCAACACTGGTCTAGGACAACTGCTTGTCCACTTTGCTTGGGGTGATGGGCGCAAGATGCAGTGTGGAGATGATATTTATTGAGTTGTACACTTGAAACCTGTATGGTATTATGAACCAATATTACCCCAATACATTCAATAAAAATATTAAAATAATAAATGCAGCCCTAATCAGTTTGGTTCAGTGGATAGAATGTTGGCCTGCGGACTTAAGGGTCCCAGGTTTGATTCTAGTCAAGGGCATATACCTTGGTTGCTGGCACATACCAAGTAGGGAGTGTGCAAGAGGCAGCTGATTGATGTTTCTCTCTTATCAATGTTTCTAACTATCCCTCTCCCTTTCTATGTGTGTGTGTGTGTGTGTGTGTGTGTGTGTGTGTGTGTGTATATATATATATATATATAAATACATAGACTAAAAATAATTCATTAACTGAAGACAGTATTCTGGGTTAACCACAGACTAATTTTTTAAATATATTTTTATTAATTTCAGAGAAGAAGGGAGAGAGGGAGAGAGAGATAGAAACATCAATAATGAGAGAGAATCATTGATTGACTGCCTCGGGCATGTCCCCTACTGGGGAATGAGTTCGAAACCCAGGCATGTGCCCTTGACAGGAATCAAATTATACAATGTTATACTCACCCTCTGTGTGGTTAATAGCTTGTTTATTTACCAGTGAGTCTGTGTAACTGGGACCCTTCAGTACACAGGCTGATGCTCTTTACACTGAGCCAAACCAGGTAGGGCCAGGCATATTTTTTTATTCTAAAAAATGCCCCAGAAAAGCAATGAAGCAACACAGATTTTCATGTCTAGAATGATTAGTAACGTTATGATCAGACCTTTTGCCAACCCTGGGACAGAGCACTATACTTAACAAGTTGTCTTTAAAATGGACTCAGAAAATGTAGTTTGCTTCTCTACCTCTAAGTGACACCGATAATTTAATTCCTAAGGGGTGATAAACTGAAATGATAAAGATACTCTATTAGTGAAAGATACCCAGTATCTTTACTTTCTTACAACCAGGTTCTGCCTTTGACCTTTGCACTTGGAGTTTGAAACTTTTACTCTTCCTGCTGACTTGGACCTGTCCCTCCATCTCCTCTTGCTCCAGATCAGTTGAGGGAGCATAAGGCACATTAGCCCCTGTGCCTGGGGGGTTCTGCTGCTGTTTCTGGCTATTGGGTACTCAGTCCAACTGCCCTGAGGACAGGCATGAGAAAGACCTCAGTCACAAATACACCTGTGTGAGCGGAATTAGGTTTAAGATGCCTTACTTTCAGCTGGTATTATCTTTGGAAATCCCCATGTCAGATCATTTCTAAAAGGGGTAAGGTTGGACAGCACAAGCTAAGATAGTGCTGAAACGAAAGCATTTCTTGAAACAGAAGCATAGACCAAGTGAGGATGTTTTATTTTATTATTATTATTATATTTAATGCTCACCTGAGGATATTTTTTCCCTTGATTTTTAGAAAGAGTGGAAGAGAGAAGGAAAGACAGAGAGAAATATCAATGTGAGAGAAACCATCCACTGGTTGCTTCCTACATGGGCCCTGACCAGGGCCCGGGCTGGGGAGGAACCTGCAACCAAGGTATATGCCCTTGACTGGAATTGAACCTAGGACCCTTTTGTCTGCAGGCTGATACTCTATCTACTGAGCAAACCAGCTAGGCCCTGGTGAGGTTTTTTAAATCAAATGCCTTGAGAATGAGTCTTCTCAATATTGTATCAGGTGATATAGACCTTACTTTATTTTATTTTTTGCTGCTTCCAGTCTTTTTTTTTTTTTTGCTGAATTGTAACTGTAATCTGATCACATTTGCTGCAGAATTATTGAGATTATACAATGTTATATTCACCCTCTGTGTATTTAATAGCTTATTTATTTACCAATGAATCTCAAGTTAGAACACATTTATGTCTTCTATTGAAAAACAAACCAAGAATGGGAGCAGGGGAGGGGAAAGGGGGGGAAGGGAATGCTAGTTAATCTCATATTCTTTAACAACAGGAATAGTTCACCTGGAGGAGCCACAAGACATAGATGCATTTATGTAAGCACCTACTCAATACATTTAAAAAAAACATAAGTAGTCAATGAAAACTGTACTTGTTCATGAACTGTAACATAATAATAATGAGGAGTTAGGCTGTTTGGTTTTATAATTTATGAAATCCTACCAGTCAATTTTTAGAATGGTAATTATTACTTGTTCTTCAGCTAAAACTTTTCCTATATTACATTATGAAACATTTTTGCTTTCCTGCTAAAAAAGTTGTACTGTCTTACAAGGATTTCTATGATTAAAATCCTGACATAGAAGAAAATTTGAGAGACCATCTGTCTGTCCTTTTCCTTGTTTTATATCACACCTAAACCTTCAGGGATGCTTTGATTATACAACACATTGTTTTTGTTTTCAACTCACATGTAATTTAATTGCCAATCCATTATCCTTGGAGGCATCATATCTTTCTATTTGCTATCTTGGATCAAGATATAGTGTACCCCCTTTGAATGACATGGTTAATATTAACCTCTGCTGAAGGCTGAAGGCTACTTGTATTTAAGTAATCCTGGGTACTTAATTAAAATACAGAGTCCTGAGCCTAGAAACATGCATTTTAATAGTCATACCAGAAAATGTTAATGTACTTTTGAAGGTCCATGAGTTAAAACTATTTGTATGTGATCCCAGAGGTATACCACATATTGTAGTGTATATGTTGTCACTTCACTGAGTCATTAACTGGAATGATTGAGCCTGGATTTAGGGAGTGGTCTTAGCCAGTGAGGGAGGGAATGTGGCTACTCTGCATCTCAGAGCGGTCCTTTCTCTCTGCATATGAACTCTGGAGAAGCCTTGCTCTACTGCATTATGTGGGTTAGTTACAGCCTCTCCTAATGTTTGAGACTTCTCAGGACCATTAAAATATAAAGATTCAGCCCGAGCCAGTTTTGCTCAGTGGATAGAGCACTGGCCTGCTGACCAAGGGTCCTGGATTTGATTCTGGTCTGGGCATGTAAGAGGTAGATATGTTTCTCTCATATTGATGTTTCTCTCTATCTTTCCCTCTCTCTTCTACTCTTTCTAAAAATCAATGGAAAAATATCCTCAGGTGAGGATTAACAAAACAGAACAAAAAAACAAAAAAGATATCAAGGTTCTGCTATATTTATTTATCTATGATATATTTTTATTGGCTTTATGAGGGGTTACATTGATTAATAAAATAGGTCTCTGCCAAAACCTGTTTGGCTCAGTGGATAGAGCGTCTGCCTGCAGACTGAAAGTTCCCAGGTTCGATTCCAGTCAAGGGCATGTACTTTGGTGGCGGGCACAACCCCAGTAGAGGGCGTGCAGGAGGCAGCGGATCGATGTCTCTCTCTCATCGATGTTTCTAACTCTCTATCCCTCTCCCTTCCTTGCTGTAAGATATCAAGAATATATATAAATATATAAAATAGGTCTCAGCTGTACAATTCTATAATATATTATCTTTATATTGTATTGTGTGTTCACTGCCCATAGTCTACTCTCTTTTCATCACCATTTATTACTTCATTACTCTCTTGCACCTGCCCCACCTTCCCTCTGGTAATCACCATACTAGATTCTTACCCAAACTTAAAATACCTTTAAAAGTTATGTTGTGACTGATTTTTTTCCTGGTTTCTCACTAAGAATCTACCAACATCTACAGAGAATGCAATGCATGTGGGTCATGGTTACCTGCACATGCAGAAAGGTTTACACTTATCTACACTAATAAAAGAGTAAGATACAAATTTTCCATACCTTTGCGACACCCAGCAGCCAATCAGGAGTGAATATTCAAATTACCCAACAAAGATGGTGGATTATTTGGCCTACAAGGGCATTGAGCGGCCAGGGATGAGGCCATATGCAGGTATTCCACACCTCCCTAGCAGCTCCAGGGCTCTGGGCAGCGTGGGAAGGTGGGAAGGTGGCTCTGGCTGGAGTGAAGGCAGTGCCGACAGCTAGGGGAATGAAGGCCCATTCTTGCATGAATCTTCATGCATCGGACCTCTAGTGATTTCATAATGAACTAGAGGCCCTGTGCATGAAATTCATGCACTCGGGGGAAGGGAGGTACCTTAGCCCTGCCTGCACCCTCTCACATTCCAGGATCTCTCGCTCCTTACTGCCAGCCTGCTTGGGGCTCCCTACTGCTTGGCTTGCTGCTCCTTAGCACTGTGGTTGAGGTGGGAGAGGCTCCCACCACTGCCACTGAGCTTGCCAGCCGTGATCCTGGCTTCTAGTTGAGTGGTGCTCTCCCTGTGGGAGCACACTGACCACCAGGGGGCAGCTCCTGCACTGAGCATCTGCCTTCTGGTGGTCAGTGTGTGTCATAGCGACCGGTGTTTCTGCCCTTTGATCAATTTGCATATTAGTCTTTTATTATATAGTCATGACACCTTTGCATTATTTGGTAATGTCACTTTATTGTTCTCATTCAATTTACTGTCCTTTGTGATGCTTAATATTTTTTTCTTTCTTGCAACTTCCCAATTCTGTCTCCAACTGAATGGGTGTATATTCTAAACCACTTTTTTTACATTATATTTTTCAAATTCATCTTATTTTGTTATTTCTTGCCCCACAAGTCTAATCTTTCTTTGTCCTTTTATATGATTGCTCTGCCCTTATTGATCCTGATAAGAGTTCTAATTTAGCTTGTGCTGTGATTAAAAAATATCTCTCTTTATGCAGATCATTATTAACTGCTTAAAAATAGGATAGATTCATTTTTGCTTCCATCATTTTTCTAACTACTTAAAATTTTGCAAGTCCTTGCTACTGTAAATTTCTAATCTATTTTATAATTTATCCCCTGGAGCATACTTTTATACCAAGCCTACAGAAAATGTGTTAACCTCCGAAGCAAAACAAACTGGTAAATCAGGTCCAGTATATTTCCTTCAGCTTTTAAGTTTAATATACATTTAAGGAAACCAGCTTAACTTTCTCAGTTAACTTTTTTAATAAAACAATGAATGGTTCATTAGTTAATGCAATTTTTTAGTGAGAGTTTTAAAACCCTCTGAGTACATATGGTATATGTGAGTATAATACTTTTATTGATCCCCCTCTGGATGCTAATTGCCATAATCATTCTTGTCCTTTTCAGAAAAGGTTATGTCAACAAATAATGGTCATTGTAAAATAAAAATAATAATGGTGGATAGGAATGATCTTGCCCCAATATAAGCAACTACTTGACTAGTGCAAAAATAATTGCTAAAATCAGAGACATATATGAAATCTGACTAGCTATTGCTTCTTTGGAATAAATGAGTGCAGTGCAGGCTGCAAAGCCCAAGTGTTCAATGATGAAGAAAATTCTTCTTTTTCATTTATCCTGTACCTGAATAACTGAACAATACAGAAAAGACTCTATTGTCAAATCAATCCATAGAGTACCTACTATGTACCTACTATGTACAGAGCACTTACCCTTGGTCAAGAATAATAACAAATATTGTTCATGTTAAAGAAAAACACAACATCTTACAAATATACCCCCCCTTAAAATTGTCATATGATAAAATATAAAGTCTTACTGAGATTTTTTTTGTTTGTTTTTGTTAATCCTCACCTGAGGATATTTTTTCTGTTGCTTTTCAGAAAGTGGAATGGAGGGATGAGGAGGAAGAAACATAGATTTTAAAGAGACACACATACTAGTTGCCTTTTGCATGTGCCCTGACCAGGGGCATGGAGCAAACCCGCACCCAGTTACACTCCCCAGACCAGGAATCCAATCTGTGTTCTTTCTGTGTGCATCTGATGCTCTAAGCACTGGGCCAGGACTGTTGATTTTTATATATATATATATATATATATATAAATTCACTGTCTCACTGAATATTTTAATATTGATTCCTTGTTGCTTTTAAAGTGCCTAGAATATCTGCATATTTACTAAATATTAGTTGAATAAGTGCATCAGTTCCATATTCTATTGGTCAGATGGGTGTCACACCTCATTCAGTGTGGGAGGGACTGTGCAATAGTGTAAGTCAAGGAGGTGAGAACCTTTTGGGCCATTATGAAAGCTGATAACCACAAACTGCATCCATATCTTCAGAAATTTATCTACACCATCAAAATACCCATACCTATGATGCCTGCATTTAGCAGAAGAAAATGCAGAGGGACAGTTTGCTAGGGCCCACCATTCTTGTTTTCATATCCTCTCTCTCACTCCCTTGCAGTAAGGATTTTTTAGAAGAACCAGGACATGTGGCAGTCAGAGAATAATGTCAACCTATAGTGATACTTTCACATCTATGGTTACCCTTTATCTCCCCCTTCTTCAACCCTAGTTGATGCGTAGATGTCACTTTCTTCCTCTTGTGCTCCATATCTGGTCCACTAATAAATTTAAGCAAATAAACCTGCTTCATAACCTTTTATTTTCACTGTCACTAGTTTAAGTTACCACATCTCTTTACTGAACAAGTGCAAGAGCTTCATTATTTTTCTATCAGCAACAACTTTTATCTCCTTCAAGTACATTGATGGGAATAGTCAGCATTAACAAATGCAATTTCAATAATGTTCTTCCCACTTAAAGCCCTTGGATAATTAATGTGAGGAACCAACTCTTTGTGAGGACCTGTGTTCTTTAAATTAGCTGGCTCCTTTCTTCACTTCCAAGATCACATTTTTGGGTTGATGACCCTCTTTTTCTGTGTTGTGGCCTGATCATCCCTCACATGATTTCTCAAATATTCTCATGCTCTTTCCTACTTTGAGGCCCAAAATAAGGTATTCTCTCCCCATGCTTTCACCTAATTAAGCCCTCTTCATCTCTCATATATGAGCCAGGTTGTCTCTTTCTCAGAGGAGTCATTCTGATTTTAGACTTACTGAGGTTCTCCAGAAATATTGTCTTAATATTTATTGTATATTTTTTCTCTTATATCCCAACCACTGTTTTAGAAATTTCATCTCAGGTATTTCAATAAATGTTACAGGAAATCTTTGACAATCTTATCAAATATTTTTATTGTAAAGATAAAAAAGTAAATGTTTGTCAAACTTGTTTATCTTTTCAAAGAAACAAGTCGTGGTTCATTGATCATTTGTATTTTATTTTAGAATCCATTTCATTTATTTTTCACTCTAATATTTAATATTTATTTTCTTTTACTCATTTTGGGTTTTGTTTATTGCTCTTGTTCTAGTTCTTTTAAGTATAAGGTTAGATTGTTAATTTGAGATATTTCTTGTTTCTTAATGTAGGCTAATAATGCTCTGAATTACCCACTCCTTTTCCTATATCCCATAGATGTTTTGGTTGTTGTATTCTCATTTTAATTTGTCTCAAGGTGCCTTTTGATTTCTTCCTTGATGTAATTGTTAATGCACTCATTGTTCAGTTACTTGCCATTTAGCTTCCATGTGTTTGTGTGTCTATCACTTTTTTTCTCGCGATTGATATCTATTTTCATTCCACTGTAGTCAGAAAAAAATGCTTGATATGATTTCAGTCTTTTTAAATTTGTTGAGACTTGCTTTGTGTCCTCACATGTGGTCTATCTTAAAAAATGTTCCATGTAGCCAAGACCGGTTTGGCTCAGTGGATGGAGCGTCGGCCTGTGGACTGAGGGGTTCCAGGTTTGATTCCGGCCAAGGGCATGTACATTGGTTGCAGGCGCATCCCCAGTGGGGGCCATGCAGGAGGCAGCTGATCGATGTCTCTCTCTCATCGATGTTTCTAACTTTCTATCCCTCTCCCTTCCTCTCTGTGAAAAATCAATAAAATATATTTAAAAAAAATGTTCCATGTACACATGAAAAGAATGCATATTGTTCTGCTTCGGGATAAAATGTTCTGAAAATATTAAATTCATCTGGTCTTATGTGTTGTGTAAAGCTGATGTTTTCTTGTTGCTATTTTTGTGTTTAAAAGATATATCCATTGATGTCACTAAAGTGTTAAAATTCACTACTATGACCATATTACCCTGGATTTCTCCCATGTATGTTCATGCAGATTTGCTATGTACATTTAGGTGCTTCTTGTTGGGTACATAAATGTTTACAAGGGTTAATATCCACTTGTTACATTGATCCTTTTAGCATTATCTAAGTCTCTTATTGTAGCCTTTGTTTTAAAGTCTAGTTTGTCATGATATAAGTATTGTTTTCCTAGCTTTTTTGTCTCTTTGTTTCTATTTGCAGAAATATCTTTTTCCATCCTTTTCAAAAGTCTTTGTATGTGTGTTTGTGTTTCAGTCTGAGGTGGCTCTCTTGTAGATGGCACATATATTGGCTTTATTTTCTTATCCATTCATCTATCCATTGTCTTTTGATTGAAGCATTCAACCCATTTTCATTTAAAATTATTACTGATAGGTACATAGTTATTGCCATTATATTCTTTATCATTTTGTTCCTCTTTTTTCTCTCTTCTTAAAGAAGTCCCTTTAACATTTCTTATAATACTGCTCTGATGGTAACAAACTACTTTATCTTTTTCTTATCTGGAAAACTCTTTATTTCTCCTTTCATTTTAAATAATAGCCTTGTTGGGTAGGCATCCTGGTTGTAGGTCCCTGCTTTTCATCACTTTGAATATTTTGTGTCAATCCCCTCTGGCCTGAATTTTTTCTGTTGAAAATCTGCTGACAGTGTTATGGCGGCTTCACTGTAGGTAACTAACTGTTTTTGTCTTGATGCTGTTAAGATTCTCTCTTTGTCATTAACCCTTGCCATTTTAATTATGATGCATATTTATATGGGAATCTTTGGGTTCATCTTGTTTGGGATTTTCTGTGCTTGCTGAACAGGATCAGTGTCCAGGTCTTCCTCTGCGTGGGTTCCTCAGATGTACAATAGGTGCTGAAGCATGAGTCAGCTCTGCATCCTGGGATTGTGCTAGAGTTGCAAGAGGAGAAAAGATCACCACATGCATGTATTTCCACATCCTCCCCAAAGACAGAACATAGCCACAGCCCAAGACCCACCACAGAATGTCCTCCTGCCTGTCCATCCAGCAGATGTATGGTCTGAGGTCTGCCTTTGCTTTTCCCAGTTTTTTGGAATGCTCCCTGTGTTTCTGGCATTGATCCCTAGGTTCACATGCACCTCCACCCACATGTCCATCTCCCCTACCTCTTCAATCTTGAGCTGTACCTTTTTGGGATTTGGACTCAGGTTCTTGACCTGGTTGGTTAACCAATGATGACATAGTGCTACAAGTTGGAGTCAGACATTTTGAGCTGCCTGAGGAGCCTTAAGTTTAATTTAATGTAGAATGAAACCTAGAGTCATATATTTCTCTCTGTCTTGAAAATAAAAGCCAAAAAAGATATTCTTTAAATACTGTTTAATTCAGAACCACTAGGGGACAGATGGGCTCTATTTGTGGAGCTTGTCAAGCCCAGCTCAGAATATTAGCAGGCTCACCATGGGCTCTATTTCTTCTCTGGTCTGTTTTTAACCTATGAGAATAGTATATTTATGACATAAGCATAATATTTGTTTACTTATATCAGGTATTTCATTTCAGTAATTGGTGGATTTAATTCCATATCCACTCAAAGACTATATGAGAAATGCAAAGAGGAAATATCAAGCAATTTTATTCTACTGGACGATGTAGCACTGAGCAGTCAGTCTAAGTTCCTGGAGCTTCATATAGAGTTTTAAAAAACTCCACCCTTTTTCTTTTCATGAAGACCACATCATGAAATACAGACTCTATCAAGATGTGCTACCGACCACATTCTTCTCTCCACAACATCCTCAGCCTCTTGTGTAGTAGAGTTCCAAGGCAAGATACTGGTGTGAATTTCCTTCGTGGCTTCACCCAAGGGCCCGCTGCCAAATGTTCTCATCTTGCAATCTTACCCACTTGAGTTTTCCATTTTAAATTATTAACCTTGAATCCCTTTTCCCAGTCCAAATCCTCTATCTCAAATCATCCCCTGCAAATGTGGAGATGATGGCATTACTTCAAGGAATTTCTAAGCCATATCTTCATTATTGAAGTCTCTGAGGGCTGTTAAACCTTTCACACCAGCTCATTTAACTGTTCCTTTTTTGTTCTGAAGAACTGAACGTGTTTAACTTACATGACCTTGTGGAAAGGGCTTGCACATATATTCATGATCTTAAGCCTTCATGAATTTTTCTTCCTTAACAAGCTTATAATGGGAGACTGAGATGCCACTTAACTTCCAGTGTCAGTTTCTTTATGAGTAAATCACATGGTCTGATCACTAAAGATTCCTGTCAGCCCTAATGAACTCTACCTTCTCTCTTCCCAAAGACTCACTTCATGCATCTCACAACCACTAGGTAGCCATGAGAAATAACTAACAGAGTTTTTTAAATGACAAAAACAAAAAAACACCAAACCATTAGCTTCATGGACACAGCAAAAAAGAGAACTTGCATGTTTCTAGCAGTGCTTCCTATTGCAGTTGAAATGCTGGCATCCTGCCTTTTCAGGGAATCATACTAAAGGATGAAATAAAGAGCTTTAAAAAAAAAATCTAAGCATCAACAGGATACTTGTCTCCTTAGCTCAAGTGAAGAGAGGGGGCTCTAATGTGGCTATACAGATGTACGGTATAAGTATTGTGATAAAACTAATGAAAATTTATTTCCCTTGGTAAGGATATCTTTGGAAGATATCCTTTTGCCATTTTGGAAGAAGCTAAAAAAGAAAAGCCAAATCAAATAATTTATTTTGTACTTTTTCCCTGTGAGCCTGCAGAAGTCTGCAGTAACAAAAGATCAAGCTGCCCTTTAACACTCCTGGCAAGGAAAGAGGTTCCCTGAGAAAGGATATGAATTTCAGTCTTACATTTCTAGATTCGCATCCTGTCTGTGCCACTTGTCTCTATAACCCTGGAAAAATTAAATCACTTCCACCGAAACCGGTTTGGCTCAGTGGATAGAGCGTCGGCCTGGGGACTGAAAGGTCCCAGGTTTGATTCCGGTCAAGGGCATGGACATTGGATGCTGGCACATCCCCAGTAGGGGGTGTGCAGGAGGCAGCTGATTGATGTCTCTCTGTCATCGATGTTTCTGGCTTTCTGTCCCTTTCCCTTCCTCTCTGTGAAAAATCAATAAAAATGTATTTTAAAAAAATGAAATCACTTCCTTATCCTTTATCCTTTAATCTGATTCTCTTTCAAGGTTGCCGCATGACCCTACTTAGATAGGTACACATGTTACCCTAATCACATTTTATTTGCCCATTTTTCTTTCAGGTCCCTAAATTCCAGGAAAGAGAGGATAATGACTATCTTTTCACTATTGCATTTGAAACGACTTTTGCAGTGACTGGAAATATTATGTCCCCAATAAATATTTTTTGAATGATTAATATTTTTTCAGTGTTTTTAACATATTCACCATGTTACATTTTCATATATTTGTGCAATCATCACCATTATCAAATTCTATGTTTTCATCACCCTCAAAAAAGAAACTCTTTACCTATTTGTTGTCACTTGCCATTCTCCTCCCTTCTAGCTACTGGCAACCACAAATCTACTCTCTGTCTCTATGGATTTGCCTAAGATTAACATTTTAGAGTTTAACATAGTGTCTGATTCTTAGAACATATTTGAAAAATGTGAGTTCTTTTTATTTTTATTTTTTTGTATCCTTCTCTTGCACCTAAACTCTGTTCAGAAAAATCCAAATTACATCCAAACTGAACATATTTTCCTATTGTCTTAAATCCAAACTCACATTTCTATACTCTGCTTTGTGATGTTGGGACTGGGAATCTACAGACTACATTTCTTATATTTCAGTGCCAAATGGCTTCTGATAAATTCACTCAATAAGAACACTAGAGGGAGATTGAAAGGCAGAACTGGGAGGAAAGGGTCTTCTCCCTGATCTTTTTGTTTTGTCAGCAATGCTTTCTGGAAGTGTTTATCTTCAGGCGCCTTTGGGACTCCCAGAGTTAAGGAGCTTGCCCTCCGAAAGGGAGCTGGAACAGGTGTGGGAACCTCTTTCCACGTCCTGCGTGGTTCAGGGTTCCCGGGTCAGGGTTCAGGTTCTGAAGGAGGCCGCACGCAAACGAAATGAGAGACTAGAAAGCATAAATTTAGCGATATTGGGGGGCCAGGCGGGAGCCTTCCTCTAGTGGAAAGGACTGCCGCTTGCTCTGGCCTTTTTCTCCCTTTTATTAAGGCTTTGGGACACACCCCTAGCCTTTAGGCAGGAAATAACAAAAACAGAAATTAACAAGAAACAAACATAGAGGTTGCTTCAACCAATAATGTTTCAACTAAACAGTGAGTAATTATCTCTGACCTTTCAGAGCAATTAAGGTTGACCAGCCTTCTGGCTTCCTGTTTACATCCATCTAGTGAGAACAATATTTGGTTTCCAACAAACAGGCAGCATGGGGTTTTTCTCAGATGTTTGAGCATGAATTATGTCCATAGTTTCTTCTTTGAGCATTTAAATCTCAGCAATTCCTTGTTTTCAGTAAAAATAACCTTTGTCAAGTGGAGTCTTTCATAGTATAGGAATAACTTGATTTTGGATCTAAGGTGGGAAATTATACAAATGAGTAATGGATGATATTATGTTCTACTTCCTAATGAGTCTTCTAAAAAATAAGCTTTCACTTTTAAACACCTGAATATGATGAGCAATAAATTTAGCTTGTCCACACCAGTTGGTTAAAGATATAAGAAACAAGATTCTTTCTACTGCTGAAACAATTAAGACACATGAGCTCAGCTTTTGGTCAAGAATATATAAACTATTGCCCTGACCAATAGTTAGAGCATCGGCCCTCAGACCAAAGGGTATTGAATTCAATTGCCAGTCGAGGGCATGTATTGGGGTTGTAGGTTTGTTCCCTGCCCCCAGTTGGGTTGCATGTAGGAGGCAACCAATCATTGTGTCTCTCAACCAATTGATATTTCTCTCTCTCTCTCTCTCTCTCTCTCTCTCTCTCTATATATATATATATATATATATATATATATATATATATATATATATATATATAATATTCTTGGGTGAGAATTAACGACAACAACAAAAAGAATATATACACTATCACATATATTTTTGAGATGCTGAGATCTGGTATCTTAAGCCTTACCAAAAGTAAATTACAATAAATTAACACTATAACACTCTTCTTTTTGTTAGGTTGTATGAATTCCCTATATATTTGGAGATTAAACCTTATCTGAGATAGCACTGGCAAATATGTTCTCCCATGCAGTGTGTTTTCTTGTTGCTTTGGTGTTGGTTCCTTTTGCTGTGCAGAAACTTTTTATTTTGATGTAGTACCATTTCTTTATTTTCTCCTTAATTTCCATTGTCCAAGGAGATGTATCAGTAAAGATATGGCTATGACATATGTCTGATATTTTGCTGGATTTTTAAAAGATTTTTATGGTTTCCCATCTTATGTTTAAGTACTTTATCCATTTTGAGTTTCTTTTTGTGTATGGTGTAAGTTGGTGGTCTAATCTCATTTTTTTTGCAGGTATATGTTCAATTTTCCCAACACTATTTATTGAAGAAACTGTCTTGACTCCATTGTATGTTCATGACTCCTTTGTCAAATATTAATTGAGCATAGTGGCTTAGATCGATTTCTGGGTTCTCTGTTCTGTTCCATTGGTCTATATGTCTGTTCTTATGTCAGTATCAGGCAGTTTTGAGGACAGTGGCTTTGTAATACAGCTTCATATCTTGTATTGTGATCCCTCCAACTTTGTTCTTCTTTTTCAAGATTGCTGAAGCTATTCAGAGTCTTTTTTTATTCCATATGAATTTTTGGAGAGTTTGTTCTAGGTCTTTGAAATATGTTGTTAGTGTTTTAATGGGTATTGGATTGAATCTATAGATTGCTTTCGGTAGTATGTACATTTTAATGGTGTTGTTTCTACCAATCCTTGAACATAGTATAATCATCTGAAAGATGCAAATCAAAATGACAATGCGGTACCATCTCACACCTGTCAGAATGGCTATCATAAAAAAATCAACAAACTACAAGTGCTGGAGAGGATGCAGAGAAAAAGAAACCCTGGTGCACTGCTGTTGGGAATGCAGACTGGTGCAGCCACTATGAAAAACAGTATGGCGTTTCCTCGAAAAATTAAAAATGGAACTCCCATTTGACCCAGTAATCCCATTTCTAGGAATATATTCCAAGAAATCAGAAACACCAATTAGAAAGCATATATGCACCCCCATGTTCATAGCAGCACAATTTATAATAGCTAAGATTTGGAAACAGCCTAAGTTCCCATCAACAGATAAGTGGATTAGAAACCTGGTACATCTGCAAAATGGAATACTATGCTGCTGTAAAAAGAAGGAATTCTTACCATTTGCAGCAGCATGGATGGAACTGGCGAACATTATGCTAAGTGACATAAGCCAGTCAGAGAAAGATAAATATCACATGATCTCACTCATTTGTGGAATATAATAAACAACATAAACTGATCAACAAAAATCAAACCAGAGACATAGAAGCATCAAACAGACTGTCCAACCTATGAGGAAGGTGAGGGTGAGGGAGTAAGAGATCAACCAAAGGACTTACATGCCTGCATATAAGCATAACCAGTGGACACAGACAAGGAGTGGGGATGCTAGGGAGAGGTCCATAGGGGAAAAAAGGAGGCCCATGTAATACTTTAAACAATAAAGGATTTACATTAAAAAAAATAGTCAAAGGAACTAGAGATAATAGCTTTGGAGAAAATACTTGCTAATCTAACAACAATTTCAAAATATTTGAGTCTTTCCGTGCCAAAAAGCAAGTGGATTTTTTTCCTGTTTTTAGAGTGCACAGAACTAGTAAGGGGAAATAATTTGTGCCAAGTTGTCTTTTAAAAGAGAAATTGCCCCACCACTGGAGACATTCAAGCAGCAGCTGGAGGACCATCTCAAGGATGTGATCAGAGAGTTCTGGCTCAAGTTATCTAACCCTAAGTTTCTGTGACTCTAGGAAATGAATGTCTCAGAATGATGTAGAGTGCTCATTGTCATTGATATTGACATTAGGAAGTATACTCTTCACCCTGTGGCCCCAAGTCACATGACCCAGATTCAGAATAAATAAAATTTTCAGGTTCATGAATGAAGAAAGAAAGAGGAGAAAGTGGAGGAGGAGAAGATAGAGGAGGAGAGGAAGAAGGAGGGAGGAGGAGGAGAAGAAAAGAGAAGAGAGAAGCATCAATTTGTTGTTCCACTTATTGATGCATTAATTGGCTTTTGTATGTGTCCTGACTAGAGATCAAATCTGCCACCTCTGCATATGGAAAAAAAGCTCTAACTCACTGAGCTACCCAGCCAGGACAGGATCAATGGTTTTAAGTTTGTTATTTTTTTCTTTTATAAAGAACCAAATTTTCATTCAGCAGGCATTATACAGTATTAAAATGCAAATATTACTCAAGAAAAAGGAAGGACCATCTACTGACATTTAATGGATAAATATATATAGTGGTTTTCATTAGGCAATTTGGATGGATTCCAACAGGTTACCTAAACCTTTCACTGTGTACCCAGTGTGTCCTCCTACAGACATTGCTTTAAATCATCAATATCAAATTCATTCTGGAAGACAAGTTTTAGTGAGGATTTGGTGGAAATGAAAAATGAAAGAAACATACGAAATCTGAAAATGTTTATAGAGTGCTTGGGTGAGAAGAAGAGCAAGAAAAATATACAAAAGACAAAGTAGGAGTTTTCCCTATATCCCTATTAGTTCTCACTATTGATCCCATTTAAAGAGTTTTAAACTATATTTCAGAAGACAGGAGTAATCTTAACTCCTTTATTTTTTAAATATATTTTATTGATTTTTTTACAGAGAGGAAATGAGAGGGATAGAGAGTTAGAAACATCGATGAGAGAGAAACATTGATCACCTGCCTCCTGCACACCTCTTACTGGGGATGTGCCCACAACCAAGGTACATGCCCTTGACTGGAATTGAACCTGGGATCTTTCAGTTCACAGGCCAACGCTCTATTCACTGAGCCAAACCAGTTAGGGCAACCTTAACTCTTTTAATCTGCTAGGCCCTAGCAGCGAGGGTGTCATATAGTAAATTATGACCAAAAGCACCATATGGGATGCTATTTCATTACCTCCTTACAGCAAAGGTGTCTGTTAAAATATACAGTTTAAATGGTGTAAACCATAATTTGAACATCACAGTTATATGCTACAAACATATTTAGAAAAAATATCCCCATCACCAATATAGTTATTCTATGAAATAAACTTTTATACACATAGAATCAAATTATTATAATCACTCATTATTAAATTCACATTATCCTCAAACCAGTGCTCTAAACTTACCTTCTGAAATAGCCACTGTCACTTCTAGCCTTCTCACTTCTTGTCTAAAGATCATTTATTGTGAGTCTTTTCTTCAGATATTTGGGAAATCTGATTAGTGCCATTTCAATTCCTGTAGTACACTATTTAATGAGGATAAAATCATGTATTGCTATTGTTTCATGACTCTTACTAGAATGGCTATTAGTTTTGGGGTCCTTCAAAAATCCCCATGGTGTTCTATCCATGGATAAAATATGATTCATTATTAAGTATTGATCATAGCCCCATAAAAAAAAATTTGCTTTATTTTATGGTCTTTCACATGACTCATAATCTCAGACAATCAAAGTGTCGGTGTGTTTGACTACTCAGAAGAAGAGACAATAAAGCTCCCAATTGCCTTGAAAATACCTAAAGTATTATATTATTTGAGAATACTTGAAATGATCGCAAATAATCATGTTTGAGTAACTGTTACATTATCAATTAATCAAGACATTATTATTAGGTAATTAAAGTTAAAGTAATATTTCTCATTAATTGCAAATCAATATTTCATATTTAATCTGTTTTATGATGGTAATGTGATCATTGAATTCATTTCATGGTAGTTTAGAGTATATATAGGCATGTTTCTAATGAATCAATTATCAATATTTGCAAATTCAAAGCATTTTGACATATTGTGGTTATGACTTATTTGGAACTTATTACACAAAAAAGTTATTTTTTAATTTTTTTCTCTGCTCAAGTGTTAGCTTTCTTACTTTACGGTGGTCCTAATAATGATCAGAAATTTACTGGACACTAATAATTAATAACTGCTCCAAACATTTTAGCCCTAATTAGCTCTAAAAAACAGAAGTAAGTTATTCTAAATGATTAAGCCAGCATTAATATTGATCACCATGCTAATTAGTCCTAGAAGTAAATGTAGGTAATTTGATCAAGAGCAATTAGTTTTAGCTGCTTGCCTGCTGTAATCATTCAGACACATTTTAGAATAGTGTTAAAATCAATGTGTTTCTTATGATTTAGATTATCATTTATTTTTTATCACTCAAACTAATCCTGGCCCATGCATTTGTAACAGTTCAAACACTGCTGACTGAGTCTTACAAACTACTGTTGGCTTAGGAATTGAGCAACTGAAGAGCAATGGTTTCATAACAATGTCACCCAGTTAAGTCCAAAAAGCTTTAGGAGTTTCCCCAGGTCTAAACCCCATTCAGCTAATTGGTTGTCACAGTACACAGGTATGGACATTTAAAACTTAATATAATTCTGGGTCTATCCCAAATAACCTGTGTCTACATCATCTAAATTTAGTATACTATGTCTATAAACTATAGAAGTTAATACTCTTTTCTTTCTTTAGTAGACAAGTGAACACACATCTATGTGCAGTTATTATATTGCTGTTTTATATCAAACCTGTCATACAAAATAGATATGTATCTACAGTATTATGCATTTTATCAGTTGAATGAGTCAGTTGTCAGTTTTCTCCTGCTTGGATTAATTACTTCCGACTGGAAAGTTTTTCCCAACTCTTGTCAGTCTGGAAAATATTTATTCATCCACCAGGAATCAGCTCACCCAGCACATTTTCTGGGTCATGATCTTGAAGTACCAACTTGGGACCAGGAAGTGCTCTACGCAATACAAGGTACACAAAGATTTGGTGAAACTTCAGTTGTGCTCACAAGATCATATCATCCTGCTTGAGTTAGTGAGAGCAGGTTGCTTATATTTTCTATGCTTCAGTATCCTGAATTTAAAATGTCAGTATCCCTGGCTGGTGTGGCTCAGTTGATTGAGCATCACCCAGTGCTTCAAAGCGTCACAGATTTGATTCCCAGTTGGGACATATGCCCAGGTTGTGGGCTTAATCCCCAGTAGGGGGAATCCAGGAGGAAAAGGAATCCACGTTACTCTCTAACATTAATGTTTCTATCTCCCCCCCCGTTCCTTCCTCTCTGAAATCAATATAAGTAAATAAATAAAATAAAATATGAGTAAAATAGTTCCCATTTCAGAGGATTGTTTTGGAGACTAATTAAGAATATATATAAATTATTTAAAAGAAGGCCTAATAAATAATGAATGCTCAATAAATGTTAGATATTAATTTATTAAAATTACTGCATATATTTAAGAAAAATACTAAATCTGCAAAAAGAAAAATACAAAGGAGTTGCAATGCAGATTCAAACATGACAAAATACTATAGCGATCAGTAATCAGTAATTAAAGTTTCTATCTCTTTGTATGATAATCACAGTTACTCATAATTAGATTAGTTAATATTAAATGACTATATTTCCCTCTTAAATAAATTTTTCAAAATGTCTTGTTCAGTTCCTTTATTGAGGTTTGCTGTGATGGGCCAAACCAGTAATAGGTGAGCAACATTTGTTATTCTTGTTTCTTTTCTTTTATTATTGTTTATATTGTTATAGATGTTCCTCATTCTTATAGTTATCTACCCTCATAAATTGAAAATACTTATTTGTAAATCTACTATATGTGCCCCATGTCCATTACAGCATTATTCACAACAGCTTAAATAACCTAAGTGACCTTTGACAGGTGATTGAACAAAGTCTATATGGTACATATATGCAATAGAATATTACTTATCCATAATTTTTTAAAAAATCAAATGTCATTTGCAACAGCATGATTGGATATTAAGAGATCATGCTAAATGAAATCAGTCATATAGAAAAGGACAAGATCCATATGATTTATCTAATATGTGGGATATAAAACAAAAGGCAACAATAAGTAAACAAAACAAACAAACTCAGATACAAACAACAGGATGATATTACAAAAGGGGAAAGTGGTTGGGGGTAGAGGTCAAATATATGGTGATAGAAGACTAGACTTTGGGTGGTGAGCACATAATGGAGTATACAGGTGTTGTATTATAAACTTGTACACTTCAAATTTATAAAATGTTACCCCATTTCATTTAGTTAAAAATTAATTTACAACTACTCATTGCTAGCATAAAGAAATAGAATTGCTAGCAAAGGAAATACTTGTCTCCTATTATTTAGTAAATTATTTTTAAAATTCTTTTAGCTTTTTATAGATATTTTTCAAAACTGTATTCTTATTTCTTTATTTTTTGTTTCTGCCTTTTTTATTGGTTAGGATATTCCATACAAGCTTTAATAGAAACAGTGAGTTTACTTGAATTACTAGTTGACTTAGGAGGATAACATGCATTTTCATTATTAAGGATGACATTAGCTGTAGGTTTTCTATCAATGCACTTTATCAGATTGAGGAAGTTCTTTACCATTCCTACTTTGAAGAAAGTGTTTCTCATGAATGGATATTGAATTTGTCATTTTTTTCCGAATGTATATTGAGATATGTATTGATCATATGTTTTATTTTCCTTTTCAGTTCATATAATAACTTGCATGATTTATTGTTTAAAGTAAAGCCAACATCTGATGATGGAGATAAATTCTACTTGATTATGGTATGCTATTTCTTTATATATTGCTGTATTTACTTGGTTAATATTTTGTTAAAGAGTCTTACTACTATTCTCATTATGAAAAACAATGGCCTATAGTTTTGATAATTTTATCTGATTTCAGAATAATGCTATTTAATAAAATAATTTGAATTTTTTTTCTTTCTTATCTATTTGCAAAAGAGTCTGTGTGCAATTAGCATTATTTCTTACTTCTTTGGTAGAAATAATTAGTAAAACTAGAGAACCCATAGTTAACTTTATGGAAAGACTTTTAACTGTATATGTAATTTCTTCATTAGATAAAAAGTTACTCAAATTTTTAATTGTCTAGACTAGGTATTGGGACTTTATATCTTTCAAGGAATTTTTTTATCAGCTAAGTTTTATAATTTAGGGCATAATGCTATTTCCATATTCCTCATTACATTTTTTAAAATCTACAATCTGGTAATGATATGCCTGCCTGCTTTTATTTCTGATACTCAGAATATGCATTTGCCCTCTAATTTTCCTCAGTCTGCCTAAAGTGTATCAATTTTATTGATCTAGTTTAAAAACTACTCTTTAGCTTTATTGAGTCTTAATTATTTTATAATATTACTTCATTGATTTATGCTTTTACTTTTGTTGTTTCTTACATGTTGGTTAATTTGATTTCAATTTCATTTTCTATTTAAAATAGATGCTTAGGTCATTGACTTAAATTTTATTTTTTTAATATATATTTTATTGATTTTTTACAGAGCAGAAGGGAGAGGGATAGAGAGTTAGAAACATCTATGAGAGAGACATTGATCAGCCACCTCCTGCACACCCACTACTGGGGATGCACCCGCAACCAAGATACATGCCCCTGACTGAGGTCGAACCTGGGACCTTTCAGTCCACAGGCCAACGCTCTATCCAGAGAGCCAAACCAGATTCGGCTAAACTTTATTTTTTTAATGTTAAACTGTAATGCTTTAAAATGTCATGAAAAAGATACCTTATCATTATTCCACACATTTTGATATGTTTTTATTTAGTTAAAATATTTATCCTCTTTTTTTATTTTTCAATGTTACTTACAAATTTGTAGTTTAATTTAAAAATGGTGTTAATTTTCTAGATAGTTCCCTAGTTTAAAAAGTTAATTTCTTTATAACCAGACCATACTTTAAATGATTTCAAACTTTTTCCCCTTTTTTATTGTTTAAAGTATTACAAATAGTACATATGTCTCCTTTTTTTCCCCCATTGACCTCCCCCCAGCCTCCCCTACCCCACAGTACATGCCCTCACCTGCCCTCCCCCCCAGTATCTTGTATCCATTGTTATGCTTATATACATGCATAAAAGTCCTTCCATTGATCTCTTACAGCCAGCCCCCTTCCCCAACCTCCCCTGCCTTCCCCCTGTAGAAGATTTCAAACTTTTAAAATTTATTGAGAATTATTTGGGGGCTTCTCCCATGATTTAAGTCAAGATATTGTTCAATGTACACTTGAAAAAATGTTATTTCATTGTTTTTAAGTGGAATAATCTGTAAAGGTAGACTTGGTTGTGATTTTCAGGTTTTTAAAATACTTATTTAATGTCTGCTTCTTTTATCAATTCCTGAGTGGGAAGTATCTCCGTCTCCAGTGGTCTAATTGTGGGTCTGTTCATTTTACCACCAGATTTATCAATTTTGGATTGTGTATTTTGAAGTTCTATTATGAAATGCGTACACATTTAGAATATTATGTCTTATTGATAAATCAACCTTTTTATCATTAAAACACATCCCTTTTTATCCTTGGTAATATTCAGTGTCCTAAAATCTACTTTGTCTGATATGAATATAGCCATGCAACTTTCTTTTGATCTATGTTTGTATGGCATATTTTTTGTTTCCCTATGAATGAGCTTATAGTCAATATCTATCTCCATATACAAAGTGAGTTTCTAATAGAGAGCATATATTTGAACCAAGGTTTGCTTTGGGTGTTGTAAATTCTTTAGTTTTGGAAAATTTGTAATGACATATATGTTCACTGTTATATATCATACAGAGTATTTTCACTGCCTTAAAATTTCTATGTTCTGCCTATTCATCTCTTTACCCTAGCCCTGGCAACCACTGACCTTTTTACTGTCTCCATTGTTTTGCTTCTTTTAGAATGTCTTCATGATGACATTTCAGTCAGAGACGGACTATGTATAAGGCCATGGTACATCATATAACCTAGGTGTGTAATAGGCTGTAAAATCTACGTTTGCATAAGTACATTCTATGATATTCACACAATGATGAAATCACCTAATGACATATTTCTCAGAACATATTCCTGTCATTAAGTGGTGCATGACTGTAATTGGAATGATATAGTATGTAGTCTCTTCAAATGAGCTTCTTTTTGAGATTCCTCCATGTCTTTTCATGGCTTGATAGCTCACTTCTTTTTAACCTTGAATACTATTCCTTTGACTGGATATACCACAGTTTATTTTCCCATTAACCTATGAAGAACATCTTGGTTGCTTCCAGTGTTGGCACTTGTTAATAAAATCGCTATAAATATCTATGTGCAGGTTTTTGTGTGGATATACATTTTCAAAGTTTTTGCATAAATATCAAGGAGCACATTCATATGTAAAGGTATTTTGTTTTGTAAAAAACTGTCAATGGCCCTCTGTACCATTTTGCATTTTCCCCAGCAATGAATAAGAAATTTTGTCATTACACACCCTTACCAGCATTTGCTGTTGTTAGTATTCTGGATTTTGACCATTCTAATAATGTGTAATGGCATGTCAGTGGTGTTTTAATTTGCACTTATGATGTGAAACATCTCATGTTTATGTACCATGTATAAGTTTTCTTTGATGAAATGTCTGTTAAGGTCTTTGGCCCATTTTATTTTTTGTTAATTCTCACCCTAGGATATTTTTTTCTTTGATTTTAAGAGAGTGGAAGGAAGGGAGGGAGGAGGAGGAAGAGGAAGAGGAAGAGAGAAATATAGAGAGAGAGATTGCTTGCCTCCGGCACTTGCCTGACCTACGTCAGGGATGAAACCTGTAACATAGGTACGTGTCCTTGATGTTTCAGTTTGTTCAGCTTTTTACTTGTGTTAGGACAGAGTGGCGACTTTCAAACTGCTTACATATGGAAACATAAACTGGAAGTCTCATTTTTTTCTTTTTTAGAATACATTGTCTGCCTCATTCATACTACATATCTCTTGTTCAGATTACAGGGCCACACATGTTATTCAGTTTAATGTTGCTCTACAGCTGACTGAGAATCCTCTCTTTGTTTTCTTCCTGTATTTTTCTTTCTCCTTTTCAGATTGGATAATTTATATACCTTCAAGTACATTGAGCATTTCTTATGTTACCTTCAATCTTTTATTAATCTCATCTAATAAATTTTCTATTTCAGATATTATCCTATTAATACTATAAATTGAATTGCATTTCTTTTTGTTTCTCATTTGGGGAGGTGAAATTCTCAATGTGTTCACTGGTTTTGATAATTTTTTCTTTAGATTGAAAACTTTCAAAAATAATAGCTCTTTAATTTATTGTCTGATAATTCTGAAATTTAAATACTCTTAAATTTTGTGTGTTCATTTGTTTTTCTCTTGACTATGGTATTTAATGATTTAATGTTCAGTCTCTTTTCTGATATTTGATTGTATGGTGGACACAGTTGATATATCTTAGAGAATCTTATCTTCCTATAAATGTGTTGACTTTTGTATTGGCAGGTACATAAATTATGGCCTGATTACCATGAATACTTGGAGGCTTGCTTTAACACCTCCTGGATGGATTCACTTAAGTTTGATCCTTAATCTTCAGGCAGATCCTTAGCCCTTTATTAGAGTATTTACTCCTAAGGGATATTTACTCCTAAGACATGATCCTCTTTGAGTATTAACAGAAACCTAAGGCATTTCCCAAGCCAGTCTAAATTGGTGATATTAAATTGCCTGTCTTCTCTCTGATGGAGGGCAGTTGAAATCTTTGTCCAGGTTCTGCTGTGATCCTTGGATTTTCCTCCCATACACAATTCAGGAGTCTTTTAATATTTGTGGGGAGCTCTATGCGGAGTTAGCCTCCCTCATCCTGTGGCTCCATCATTTCTGGGATTTCACCTCTAAATTATCAGTTCTTCTTGTGGCCCTGAACTTTGTACTTTGACCATCCAAGTCTGTAACTTTCTGTTTGAGTTGAAGGAACCCTTTGTTATGTGGAATGTTGAATCCTTCCAGGCCAAAAGCCAAATTAATGTAGCTCTCCCACTTACTTATTGGAAGGCTTGAGTTACCTATACTTTCTTAATGCTTTTTTTCTTTTGCTCCTCAATGCCTTTAAAGAGTTCTTTATTCTTTAATAGTTTTCCAGAGCTCATAATTGCTATTTGTTAGTAGATTATTTCAGTACTAGTTAAACTGAATTTAGGACCTGAACCCCAAGATATAGAGTTTTAATTATCTTGGCTAAGTAAAAACCAGTGTCTGAGTTTACCGATGTTTGCATTCTCCACTGCATCTGATGCCGCCCTGTTGTGCAAAAGGCATTAGTGAGTGTTGGTTGATTGACATTTAATTAAATCTGGGCAACTGTGCATTATCAGAGAAAGTGACACCACAAAACAGATTTATATCACCAGCTTCAAGTAAATCCACAACACTGTATCATAATCCCACTGTATTTCCACTTTCAAACTTGTTCTCTCATTTTTATGAATATTTCAAACTTTGTAATGCTCCTTACTTTTTGGCAAAATTTTCCCATTATTCTTAACAAATAACTTCACTTCTTATAGTGAATTATCTATACTTAAAGTCTCTATTTTCTCTTAGCTTACTCTCCCATAAGCCAATCTACTTAACTCACTAAATCAAACAGCTCTATGTTGACACATGACCTAAATTAACCGTATTCAGCAGCTATTATAATCCTTATCTTACTTTATCTCAAAGCAAAATTTGACATAATTGACAATTCTACCTTCTAAAATCCTAGTTTTCTCCAGGTTCCCAGGGCATTAGTCTCCTTTGTTCTCCATGGAGCCTTCTCATTTATTTTTCTTTCATATTATTTCTATCCAGCCTATTGCTTCATGTTAAGATCTTCAAGGTTCTCTTCTCACTTGAAGCCCACTGCTTGGGTCTCATCCACATTAGAGTCTTCAGTTGCCATCTACTTTGTAATAACTCTTTCACATACATATTTCTTACACAAATACCTACATCTGTGTCTGTGTCTATACTTATACCATCTTTCTCTATATTGATACCTATATCTTTAACTCAGAACTCAGCTTGAGTTACTGATGTGGGTATCCAATTGCATATTCAACATTTACATCTTTTAAGGGAAACTCAAACTCATCATGTCCAAAACTGACCTTATATTGCCCCTCCAAAAAAAGCTTTTCTAGTCATTTTGACTTGTTTTTTATACTAATGGCCAAAATCAATCCATCATTGCCTTCTGTCAAATTTATATTCTAAATACTTCTCAGGTCTACATACTACTCTCCGTATCACCACTACCATTCTCAGAGTTAGTGCTACTTTATCTCACATGGTAACTATTGCAATAGTTTAGTCCGCTTAATTGATTTTTTCACATTACTTTCTTTTTTAAATTGATTTTAGAAAGAGAGAGGAAAGGAGAGATGAAAATACACATATCTATTTGTTGTTCCACTTATTTATGCATTCATTGTTTGCTTCTTGTATGTGCCCTGATTGGAGATGTGCCCACGATCATGGCATATTGGGATGATGCTCTAACCAATTGAGCTGCCCAGCCAAGCCTTGAACTCTCATATTTCTTATCCCCAACCATTATATATGCTGCACCCAGAGTGATGATAAAAATATACATATGATTAAGATATCTATCTGCTAAAAAGCATTCAAAACCTTTCCACCATTTTTTAAGTTTATGATAATCCCAGATAGTCTGTTCTCTGCACACCTTTATTGTTCTAGCAGACAGCCTTCCATTTCTCTGACTCTCAGTTTCTCAGATGTATCATTTTCTTCCCAATTACATCCTACTTACTGTTCACTGTCAAAAGTGACCTTCTCCCTGTCTCAATCTATTATAAAACATCTAAATATGTAAAAACTAGATTGATTGTGTGGAGCCATGCTTGTAATACCAGTATTTATCAGCTCAATTTTTGTAATCAGAAAAATGTTGCAGCATTTATTAAGTCTAATTCACTAAGTTTATCATTCAGTTTTCAACTTAAGAGTCTGCCATGCCAATGGCAATGACTCAGCAGTATTACCATATGGACTGCATAGGCGCACCTTCTATAACTCACTCATGTTAATGTAACACAAATGCCACTAGTTGGCACAAAGCCGTCTTTTGTTTGAGTTAGTATAAAAGGCGCTACTGACCAGCCAGTGGCTGGCTGCTTTGTTTGCAATAAAGAATGTCCCATATGCTGGTGGCTGCTCATGTCTTCTATTTCCCATCTAAGGAGGTCCCGCCCCTAGCAGAGGAGCTCAGACCCCACAAAGCCATAATTGATCTCCCCAACTATAGGATTATGTCTTTTATTATGGATTTTACTAGAACAGCATTCCTTTTTTCAGTTTATAATTGTATATATATATGATTATTTGATTAATATCTCTCTAAATAGGCTAAAGACTCCATGAAAATGTGAGTCACACTTGGTTTTGTCAAAATTTTATCCTGAGTCCAGTGTAAAAGTTATTACAAATATATTCAATAAATATTTTTCAAATGAATGATTCTGTGAATAAAAGAATAAAACAATTGAGACATAGTATTTGAATAGGATTAAGGTACTAGTAGAAATAAGAAAGGGGTTAAGTGAAAGAAACAAAGAGAACTGAAAGTAGAAAAACTTCCATTAATATTGAAATCTGGCCAAGTTGAATGAGAGTTAGACATTAGGTTCATAGTTGACATTTGCTCTCTAGATGGAAATTTTTTAAACTTTATTTTTTAACTACATAAACTCAATTTCATATGATTCAATCTAATAAAATTCCCCTGTTCATTTATTTATTTAGTGATCCTATAAATATTTATTAACTACTACCCTCTAAGCATTATAAAAGTAGCTACGATAAGTATAAATAAATCCTGCGCCTGGCTTTACATTGCTGAGTCTTAGAAGATAATAGACATGAACAGACAGCTGAAGTGAGGTAATGGTTATACTGATTCAACAGGAACGGAAAACAAAAGTATGCATAAGAAGAGAGTGATGATATCAGAAGTCAGATTGCCCAGATTCTTGCATTCTGTGGGTCTATAAGGAAAATGAGGGAACACCAGTGGCACTTATGAATTGCTGAACTTGAGCAGGCAGGAAAAGCCATGACATTCTGGCAGACTAAATGTAGAAACTACATGATTAGTTTGAAACTCTAATTTGGCATTTAATTCCAAGAAGGATAATGATTTCTCCATATACATAATGGTATCAAGACCAGTAGAAAAATCCTTGGTAGCTCACTTGGCTGATAAGGGCCTTATTTCTTTACCTATTCTTGTGTTTAGTAATATCGGAGATAATTGTTAAAATCTTATAGAGCTGGACAAGGGTATGATTTTAAGGCAACTGTCAACTACTATGTCTACAAACTGTGTAATTCTAGACCTTGACATGGTATCATAAGCCATTTAGTAGCTAATCTAGTTATTTCACATGTGAAAAATTGGAAGCTCAATTGGCAAAACCAAGATTATGTAATTAGATCATTCTAAAACTGAGACAAAAATCCAACTCTATCTCTTATTTCACCTGTTATTTTAAAGGCAAGATTTTATTTGGATGAATAACAAGTGGATACATGTAATAATAATCATTTATTGGATGTCTACTATGTACCCATTACTGTGCTACTTAAACCTGACTATGTGAGGTTAATACTATTATGGTCATTTGGCACCTTAAAATACCAAGGTTTATGATTATTCAGTAACCCATCCAACATTGATCAACTAGTAAAAACTGAGACAAACACAAATTTATTATATTTAAAGCTCTCCCTTTTATTACCTAGTCTTCATATCAGCAAACTTGTTGTGGTTTTACCTATATAATGTTTCAAGCAAATCCACTTATAAATATGTATCTTTTACCCCTTATATAGTGTTCATAGTTTCATGGGATGCAAGCAGTGTGTGTGCCATGAATCTGCCTTTCTAACTGTACTAGTATTCTGATCAATGTGGTATGACTAAGTGATTGTCGCTTGTCAAAATAAAAATGATAGGTATTGCCAGAGTAAAAGCAACCAAGTTTGATTATAGTCTTTACCTCTGCAACACACACTTTAGAGTCTGCAGGATTCCTGTGAAATTATAGCTCTCCATGTTTCAGTGTTCCAGTCTCATGTGTTCTTTATTTTTACATTGGTAACATGTCCTATGAAAGACAATTTCTCTGTTGATATAGCTTTTCCCAGACGTTTTTTTCCCCACCTTTATTAAATAGGTAACATGTATAAATGTCAGATCACAAATTAATGCTGACAAGAAATGTCACTTTCTTTGTTTCTTCAAACACATGACTTTTTTTTTTTATTCACCTCTCATTTCACCTAGCAGGAAAATATTTAATTTTAGTCAAACTGGGGTAAATTCCCTATACTAGCACATTCAGTTGAATGCTTCTTGGTCAATTCAAAGTTTTTTTCTCTTTCAATTTATCTCCAGGATTCCTGTTAGCTCTACTTTTAAGAGGGCCTCAAGCAGCATCGAGTCATCAGTGGAAATAGAGTACGACATTATAATTCTCAGTTGTTATTCTATCCTGACATCCTCTGAAATTTATACCATCCCACCTGATTGTGGGCCTCAGTGTCTGTATGATTTCATCTGATGAGAAATCCATGTTCTCTAATGGTCTCTGAGCACATACAAGGCAGTCACGGGCATTGTATCCCATGATAAGTACTCTCTAGTTCCAGCCCTCTTTCACCACTTTCACATCACTCTTTGTGGCTATGAAAATAATTGATCTTAAGTGTTTTTTTTTGGGGGGGATACTAAGAGCTCTCTGTAATTGTCTAAGAAATTTTGTATAGATGCATCAGACAACAATATTCATTCTGTGGCCCTTTATGGATTGAATTGTGTCCCTCCATAAGATAGGCTGATGCCCTAAATCCTGGTGCCAGTGAACATGATCTTATTTGGAAATAGGATCTTTGTAGTTGTCATCAAGTTAAGATGAGTTCATTAGAGTGGGCTCTAATCCAGTTCAGCTTATGTCTTTATCAGAAGACAAAGTGAAGACAGACAGACAGACACACAGGGAAACAACAGCCATGTAATTACAGAGGCATATGTTGAAGTGGCATCAATAAAGTCCAGTAATAGCAAGAATTGCTGGCCATCAGCAGGCACTAGGATGAGGAAAGGAAAGATTCTCAGAAAGAATCAGACTCTCAGAAAGAGAAAGGCCCTGCTGACACCTTAATTTTGGATTTTTAGTATGGGGAACTGTTACTTTAAGTTACTCAGTTTGGTACTTTGGTACAACAGCCTTAAGGCACTTACACTGATCCTTATGTTACACCAGCAAAAGGATGCTTATAAAAACATCACAAGTCCCAGGAATTTGCCCCACTTGATGTGCAGAAGTTCCTTGTGTTCTGGATCCTAAAACTCATTTACCAATTTCATTACCTATCTGACCATGGGAGTTAGTCTGAGGAAGAGATGATTAGAAAGACAGGGTACTGGTCTTTTTTGGGGGGCCTACACCAAGTTCTAATACTCTTTGGCTTCTTACAATTTTAATCCTAGGTCTTCATTTAGTATGGATTCTTGGAAAAATCATCAAATTGATCACTCATTGTCCTATTGTATTTGTATAGATTGTATTTCTTAAACTGTCAGGATTCTGATCTTGTTATTCAAAGCCAATTTTCTCACAACTTAAATGTTTTTTCTCTCCAAAATGTCTGTCACATATTTTAAAACTCAAAGGCTGATGAAACTTTATCTTTTCATCCTGTGCTCTTTGATTTACTCATCCCTCTCCCAAGTGGCATGGACTGAGTGAAAGAATACAAATGATAACAGAAATGATCAGAAAAAGAATCATTATATTATTTGGAAAATCTTATGAAGTCAGGTCATCAGATTGAGTGCTTTGATTTATTAACACCATTTTACCAGCTTTCTCTTCTTGGTGCTATTACTTCTAAGAATATCTACCAGCCAGGAGTTCTTCCTGAGCAGTGGAAGTGCACTTGTCTCAGTATGAAAATGTTAAAGGGAATTAAAATGTATCACTCTCTGACTTAATGGAGAGAAGTGAGAAAGCTGAAGGGAAAGTGTGGTTTAGGAGTGAAGTTTTTGATTGTGCTTTACATTTCACAAGGGGTTTTTCTACATGGACTATGAAAGATACACACACACACACACAGAGAGAGAGAGAGAGAGAGAGAGAGAGAGAGAGAGAGAGAGAGAGAGAGAGAGA